>CM053605.1:135485435-135511600 GCA_028646535.1 Procyon lotor
TATGGAATAGTATGGAATAAATAATAATGCTTATTTAGTGCTAACTAATATGGCAAGTAACATGCTAAATGCTTCAGATGCAATATCTCTATAAATCATTTTACACCTACAACAATGTTAAGTATACTTTTATTGATGAAGAAACAGAGGCATGCCCAAGTGAAATGCTCTCCTAAAGTCCTACACCTAGTAACTCATAAAGCCATAGAGCTAGCATTTCAACCAAGGCATACTAGCCGACCTTTACATTAATACATAGTTGCCATTCTTCTAGAGACAACACAAGATTTTGTTTTGTCATTGAACTGTTTGTTCACTAAAACCCTGATTAACTGATACTTGATAGATACCTGATAATGTAAATTGTTTAATTACATTTTATATGGGCTTTACGAATCTGCCTAGTATTTCATTTGTGGAAAAATCTCAAGACATTATAATCATATACAAAGACAAATTTAAAACCTAGAATCAAGCAATCATGAAAAAAGAATGACTTTATATTGCATTCACCAATTCAAGTTAAATTACCATTATCTTAAGTCAGTTCTAAAAATGTTTTGGAAAACTGGGTAAAAGATGCATTTGCTTATTCATAAGATTCTACATATATAACAAATTGTTTCGGCTATGAAATACATATATATATTGAATTTTATATACCTATAAAACAACTTCGCTATAGAATAAAAACTATGTCTCAAGTTCACCAAAGTTCAGCCCGTGGAGAAAAACAAAATGTCAGCTGTCCTCAGCAAAAACTGATCCCTGAATGTCAAAGCCCCAAGCAAGATGGACTTAAGCACTCCAGCTAAAGCAGCAGGGGAGCAGTCGTTAGTCTGGTCAAAAGCCTGTCTGCCCCTAAGGTGCTCATAGTTAGGAGATAGATAACCCTTCTGACCTTTCATTGCTTTGAGCCAGGCGTCTTAGAAGTTCCCAGGCCCGCTGGGGCAGGCGAAGCTTCCAGAGGAAGAAGAAGAAAAGATTTTAAAAGAGGACTTAGGGCCTACGGTGGCCGAAGAGGGACACGCAGAGTCGCCTACTGCAACAGGAAGCGACGCACGCAGCCAATCAGCTGGCCGGAGAAGTTGTGGCTGCCGAGATGGTCCCTGGCCACAGCAGACACGCCGCGCAAGAAGACGACTCCGGAGCTTACGCAGGTCGTTCTGGCTTGCAAGCCCATGAGGTGCAGCTTGCTGGAGTAGAAGGATCTCAAAGTCGTCTGTGAAAGATATGCCAGGCTCTGCTGCTGCGCCGTGGAGCGCCTGGACGATGAACTCGTCCTGCTGGAGCTGATCCACCGAGGTGTGAAGCTGCTGGACAAATACTTCCGCAACGTGTGCCGAACGGATTTCGGCTTTAACTTTGAGGAGCCCTGCTTCCTCTAGTGTGAGGTTTTGATGGGGGGATGAAGTCCAGGGCAGCTTCAGGGAGCGTGTGCTGAAGGCCGTGAGGCAGGCTGACCTGCCACTGGAGGAGGAGGAGGGCTCTTGCTGCAGATGTCTGGTGTAGACCCCACCCCAGCCTTTGGAGACGCGGGGAGCTGGTGGAGAGGCAGGGCGTGAGTGGCTGCTTCTCTTACAGGTTTCTCCCAGGGCCTTTTTCTTGGTGGGACCCGGCCGCCCCTCTTCTGCTGCCTCACCTTTCGCAGTGAGCTCTGGGCTCAGGACCCTCAAACATTACCTCCCTCCACTGCCTACTTCCTGTTTCCCCCTTTCCCACTCGAGATTTTAGGAGCACAGAGGCAGGAAATTATGGCCAAAACAGCTGCTATTTGGTTTTCATTTCCTGCCTTTGCAGTTTTGTCACTCCAAACTTCCTCCCCTCCCTGAAAGCTGGAAATATATAAATATGCCAGGTTAAAGAAAAAGGCCTGGGAGCTTTCTTCCTGCCCCAAATCTTATCTCCACCTCTCCACCACCCGGTGGGCAGGGCATCTTCTCTGCCTGGCAGGAGACTACTGTGTAGTAAAAGGTAATTCCCTTTGCTACATCTGCCTCCTCCACTTTTTGGCCACAGTGGGACCTCTGCGCAGCTCCAGAGGCAGAACAATATAGTTAAAATTTTTCTAATCTTGGCTACTTTGTGGGCTTTTGGGGAGACCTCTTTCACTCCACGTTCTGGATGAGCCGGGAGCTTACAGGGTGGAGTAGGGAAGTGTCTGACTTTGTTTCCTTCCCTCTGAAATAAAGGGTAAAAGTTTCTTTGGAGGGGATAAAAAGTTATTCTGTAAAGAGTATCAAGTGGGAGTGCCATCAGGATTTCTCTGAATTCTTCATAATAACCCTATCTCCTAGAGCTGAAATCTGAGATACTTTCTGTTTATCTTTATACAGATGAAAGTGAATTCGGACTATGCAAAATTGTGCCTTTGAATTAAGTATTGCTTCACAATTTTACCCTCACTTTTCCACCTTCTTGTACTTTCAGTAGCAGTCTAAATATTCTGAGGTCAAAGCCTTGCATTTCTTACATGCAAAATCAATACTTTTCTTATTTTAAAACCCAACTCTTGTCACAATGTCAGCACATTGTAAGAAGTACAATATTAATGTTTTTTTGTTTGTTTTTTTCATATTGGGGGAGGCTTTCTTCCTCTCATATAGAAGAAATGTGCTCTTCCTATCCAAAACTGGATTTACTGTATATTTAGTCTTTTTATTTGCTTTACTTTTTACTTTGTTAGTAGTGTGATGTGGTTGTAGATGAATAAAATATGCAGTTTGATTGATTTGAATTTGAATCCTGGCTCTGCCACTTCTCACCTAAACTTAAACAAATTTAAATGCTTTTAACTTCATATTCCTCATATATAATATGGGATGTTGTTACCCATTTCGAAAGATTGCTTTTGTGTTGTAACATATATTTAAAATGATCAACACAATGCCAAGAACATAATATAAGTAACATAAGTTACATAATTAACATAAATTCCACAAGTAACATGATTTGCTAATTTTTTACCTTCCAGTTTGTTTCTCAAAATAAATTATTTAATTTATAGCTTATATAAGTTATATCCTCAGTATTCTCATAACGATAGTGCAGATATTTACTTAGCTCTTATTTTATTTATATAGTTTGGTCTCCAAGTTCAGGACATAAATTGATTAATCAAAAAACTACTTTAAGGGGCACCTGGGTGGCTCAGGGGGTTAAAGCCTCTGCCTTCAGCTCAGGTCATGATCTCAGGGTCCTGGGATGCAGAGCATCCAGCATCAGGCTCTCTGCTCAGCAGGAGCCTGCTTCTCCCTCTCTCTCTGCCTGCCTCTCTGCCTACTTGTGATCTCTCTCTGTCAAATAAATAAATAAAATCTTTAAAAAAAAAATCTACTTTAAGCCAGAAAATATTGAACATTCGGTGCCATATAGCCAGTTTTATATTCCTTTTTATTTTTCCTCAATTTAAACTTCTTAACTATAGTTATATTTTTGCAACCATACCCAAACCTCATAATCTCCCATTTCTACCTCTAGCCTTTCTATTCTTCTGAACCCCCTTGATATTTTTCAAACATTGCCTCTCTACTCTGTATACACATTCCTACTTCTATCCAGGGCTTCGTGGTTACTTTTGAAGTAGTGCAATAAATTTCTACCTGGTATACCTGCTCCTAACTCAACTGTCTCCTAATATATTGTCCACACTAATGGCAAGTAATGCTTTTAAATTAATCAACCAAAAATAAAATTTCCATGCTGAATTTTTTTTTTCTAATTCCTTCTATGAAAAATTCAAACATCTCCACATAAAAAAGAAACCCTTTTCCAATCTAAAATCTATCTTTCTCTGTTGACCATGCTATTGACTACCACTGCTATACTCCAGTGAGGGGCTCTACGTACCATGGTCTCCCAGGCTCCCTGCATTCATGTGTGCCTGCACAGTGCCCAGGACCCTGCTTCTCTGTTTCTCTGTTGCTGACTTCTACTAGAACTCCATAACTCAGCCCAGGTGTTACTTCTTCTCTAATGCTCCTCCCACACTGGTCTTGATCTCCTATGTGCCTTCACCTCTTGTGACAGTGGTATGCATTGATCTGCTTGTAATTTCTGGCCCTTTAGTTGACTGTAACTCCAAACTAGCATATTGTCTGGCACATACTAACACTAAAACTAATCCCTTGCCTCCTCTTCCTACCACTACAATCATGACTACTGACAGAATTAATAGGTAAGCTATGTTAAGAGGTTACTATGTGCCAGACATTGTTCTAACCTCTTCTCATCCATTTATACCTCACTGCAAATGCTATGCCAGGTACTAGAAATATCCCTACTTGACATATCAGGAAAGGGAGACTTGGAGACAAAAAAAGTTGAAGTAATTTGCTCATGGTCACACAGCTAGTAAGTAGCAGATCCGAAAGTCAAGTTGGGACAACCTGGTTTCAGAGCCTGAGAGCTTGGCCTCTTAACCACTATAAGTTATTGCTCATAACTGCACCATTAACTTCTCTGAATAAGTGGTTTTCCCAAATTGTAAATATAGTTGAAATAATCTATATCTTTGAGACCACATTTTAGTTATATGAAGTATTATATTGTTTTAAGTTATATTAGTTTCATAATAAGTTAGATACAGTTTAAAAAATGTCAAAAAGAAGTTTGAACAATGATACAGTGAATGCTTTTGATGAAGACAACTGAAGTTTATGGTTTTCATCTCCAAAGACTTGCCCTAGTACTTCAGAAAATTAAATTATAGTTTAGTTTATCTTAGTGATAAGTTTAGTTTATCTTAGCGATAGTGATAAGATTTTCTTATCTTAGTGATAAGAAAATGTACTACATTTTAAGGGTAAAGTAGGAAATTACTAATGCTTATCTGAGGAGGATTAGGTGAAAAAAGCCTCACAGAGGAACTCAGTTAGCCTGGGCACATGTAATGAAGATACAAGGGAGAGAAGGCAAACAACGCAATTCAAGTTGACTAAAGCACCTGAAGAGAAAAATGGAGCTATGAAAACAGGAGAGAAACTTGGTATGCTGAAAATAGTAAAGGTGTCAAAGGAGTGAATGATAGTCCCAGGAAAGTAGAGGAAGACAGGTTTGGGAATAAATTATGAAAAGTATTCCTAAGGACTCTACTAAGGAGCCTGCCCTATATTTTGCCAGGAAACAAAAGCCAAAGGGTTTTCAAGCAGTCTTTATTTTTACAAAATAACTAGTTTACTATAAAAGCACAGATATTTCTACAAGGAAAATGAATGACTTAATCGTTTTTAACACCTTAGCGTCTGAGTATAGTAGGTATAAATCAGAGTCCAAAATCTCTAGTATGTTAAGAAACATAATTTTAGGGGCACCTGGGTGGCTCAGGGGGTTAAAGCCTCTGCTCAGGTCATGATCTCAGGGTCCTGGGATTGAGCCCCGCATCTAGCTCTCTACTTAGCAGGGAGCCTGCTTTCACCTCTCTCTGCCTGCCTCTCTGCCTACATGTGATCTCTTCCTCTCTATCAAATAAATAAATAAATAATATTAAAAAAAAAAAAAGAAACATAATTTTATTTTTCAATAAGCCAAAATAATTTCTATTTGTATACCCCATTCTGCTAGAATGACAGGAATTCAGTTACAGTCATTTGGGTTTTATTCTTTCATTTTATTTATTTATTTATTTATTTATTTATTTATTTGATTTATTTATTATGTCATTTGGGTCTTAACTTTTCTTGGAATCATGACCAGTCTATAAGTTTTAGAAGATTACTAGAGGAAGGGGCAATTTGATCCTCTACCACTACTTTATAAAGCCCTTCTCAGTCTCTAGTCAAGCCTGGAACCTCTGTACCATATCCTTTTATCTCCCTGAATATCTACCTTTGGTCCTTACTAAGATTATAATTAAAAATATATTTATGTAAATGTGCAGTATCTTCGCTATCCCTCTGGAATATAATCTCCCTGAGTTCTGGAGCAGAATCTGTCTGTCCATTACTCTGCCCTTGTTCTTAGTGCCAGTCATGGAGAACTTTAATTGTTGCATACATTTTTTAAAAATTAATAAATGAAATAAAACCCCAGTGGTCAAACTTCAAGCAAATTCCAGATCACTGGGAGATTATTTCAGGACAGAAATACTTAATTCCCATCTATTGACTTTGCATTTCAAAAAAATTTGTTCAACCCATTTATTTGAATGGGTTCAATTTTATTGAAAAGGTAGCTTTTCAGCTTTGTAGAGAAAGTGTGTCTTATGCATAAGTGACTAAGACAAGAAATAACCTGAAGAAAAATTGTCAGCCTCATTTATACAGCTGTGGAAATAAATGAAGACAATCCAAAACAGAAGAAACAGAAGCTATTAATTCAGAGTTTGCTGTAGCAAAGGAGTCAGCCACCATCACTTGGCAATGAGAAAGATTTACAGTAGAAAAAGAGATGACATCAAGTATGTTCTTACCAGATGTTGTTGGGAAGGGGAAGCTAGAGGCAGACTATTAAGAAGTTAGGCATCCTATATGATTGGTGTTAGGAGCATATTGGGCTTTCTTTGATTGGTCCCAAACTGGAATCCTAGGACAAAGGTAGGGAAGCTAGCAGTCACTCACCCAAGTTCTGGCTGTTCTGGGCCAATTGCTTATAGAGGTTGTGATTTGCCTTCCCAATTGGTTACTCTAGAGGTTGTAGGTCAGAGTTCTATTTTCATTTTATTGCCTGGCCCTTGTGCATTTGTATATTCAGTCTCTCATAGCTTATATTTTTAAGGCAGGGTTAACTGATAATGGCATTCTAGTCACACTTCGTACTTTTTATATTTAATCATGAACACATTTCTTTCTTTTTTAAGAATTGAATTTTTAGAGAGAGCGAGCACACACACAGGCATGGCATGAGGGGAGGGGCAGAAGGGCAAGGAGAAGGAGAGAATCTCAGGTAAACTCCCTGCTCAGTGAAGCCCAGTCCAGGGCTTAATTTCAGGACCCTGAGATAATGACCTAAGCCAAAACCATGTCCAACACTTAACTGATGAGCCACCCAGGCCCCTGTAGTCATCAACATATTTCAAAAGTATTTATTAAGCACCTATTTACATTCAGTAACAGTGCTAGAGAGTGAGGATATGTTGGTGAACAATTCAGCCACCATAATACCATGCCTGCTTTTAGAGCCCTTACTAAACTGACACTGGTTCAAACCAGCTTTGAAAGCATACTAGCTGTTCTATTTAAAAATTTATGTTTTGTGCAAAACTGTTTACATCAACTAAGTTGCTTTCCATTGCAGGTAATTGAAAAACTCTTGTCAATAATGAAGATAATTTATAACCTTATATAACTTAACAGTCCTGAATCAATGTGGGTTTCAAGCATGTTTTGACCAGGGCTGTGCTCCTGCTTTTCTGTACTTTTTTTTTTTTCCTCCTACATCTGTCAGTTTCACATTCAAGATGTCCTCAATCATATGGGTTAATGGCTAATAGTTTCCTACCTCACATCTGTTCTATATACCATACAGAAAAAATGAAATTTCTTTTATAACCAACTACACAGGAAAAGCCCATTGTTTGGGTCCTAATCCTATATTAGTTTTCTATTGCTGCTGCAACAAAATACCACACACGTAGAGGTCTAAAGTAACACAAATTTAATCTCTTACAGTTCCAGAAGTCTGAAATCAGTTTCTCGAGGTGACAGTCAAGGTGTCCGCTAGACTGGTTCATTCTGGAAGCTCAGAGGATACAGTCTGAGTAAATAAATCCTTGCCTTATTTAGTGTTTAGTGGCTTCTTCCAATGTGTTTTGTTTGTATTCCATGACTTGTGGTCCCTTTTTCTGTTTCCACCATGTACCACTCCAAATCTCTACTTCCATTATCACATAACCTTCTCCTTGCTTTCTGACTCCCCCTGAGTCCTTCTAATAAAGACCCATGTAATTACACTTAGAACCCAAGGGAATAATTCAGGATCATCTCTATACCTCACATCCTTAATTTAATCACAAATACCAAATCCAATTTGCTGTCTAGGGTAATATTCACAGATTTGGAGAGATTAGGCCGTGGACATCTTTGGGAGGCCATTATTCAGCCTACCACAGATCTCCAACCTTGCTTTCTGCTCTTCGAGATAGACATGGTTTAACTCAATCACTAAGGCAAGGGGGCTGAGGTGATAGAGCAAACTGGACAGCTGGGAGCATAGTCAAACTCATCTTAGTTGTATGGCTGCTCACAGTGTACAGTGTGGATACATGCTGGCAAGGCAACAAATGCTTGTCCATTTCTGCTGTTATCTGTAAAGCTAATAATAAAAGGAACATCCCTGGGTATGCATGGATACCTAGGGTAAACCTCCAATGTAGAAAATTAAGGGGGAAGCCGGGCACTGAACAGAATAAGAACAGAACGGCCTCTAGGAAATATCCTGTTTTATTATTTTCAAGGAAGAAACATCTGGCTCAAGGCTGAATAACAGAACCAAGGAATTAAAAGTAGTAATGACATAAAAACAACAAAGCAACTAGAGGAGATAACAGGAGATAGGTAAGTATAGAAGTATTTTCCTGAATTAAGTGTTTGGGTAGGAGAATAATGTAAATGTTGGAAGAGGAGAGAAAACTGAATTAGCTATATGGTGTTGATATTTCAGTATTTACTGCTCAGAGTAGCTTTGGCCAATCAGTGTCCTGAACTAGAAGACCAAGATAAAGTACTTCATAAAAGAGATGGATTTTTAACATTTTTTACCACATTTAACTCTGGCAGTCAGTGCTTCTTTAAGGAAAGTCTTTAACAGCTGTGATACTTGATTTTTCAAAGATAAACCATGTTTTAAAAGTCTAAAATCTTCAAAGATATTATGAGAATTTCACTTTGATGTAAATTATAGCGTTGCCTTTCCCCACCCCTTACAAAATGTAAGGGGCATGAAGGAAGAATTTTGAAAGGCAAAGAGAAAGTAAAACTGTGTAAATAGGAATAGCATATGTTTAACTGCTGTGAAAACATATATGAAAAAAAAAGAAAACATATATGGAGAGGTTTACTTAAAAGAATTCTATAAATTCTTAATTCAAAGTTATTATTTCAAACTAATTCAAAATAAGCTTTTTTATTTATAGGGAAAAGCAAATGATTTTTTTTCAGATAATTTAATGTCAAAATAAAATTGCTTTAATTTTCGTTTAAACTCAATAAGAAGTATTATCCTGGGGCACCTGGATGGCTTAGTGGGTTAGAGCCTCTGCCTTCGGCTCAGGTCATGATCTCAGGGTCCTGAGATCCAGCCCCACATGGGGCTCTCTGCTCAGTGGGAAGCCTGCTTCTTCCTCTGCCTGCCTCTCTGCCTGCTTGTGATCTCTCTTGTCAAATAAATAAATAAAATCTTTAAAAAAAAAAAAAAAGAAGTGTTATCCTATAAGCTAATGCACCCAATTCTCAAAAAGCCACTAATTTTTCAAATTCATAAAATAATACTTTCTTCCTAAATGTCCTGCATTAGTAGGTTTTATCTTTTTAAAATTTATTTTCTTACTATTTTTTTTGGCATTTTTAATCATCATTGTCATGTCAAAAACCAAACTCTGTACATCAGGAAGATGAGTTCATTGCACGAGTTCTCACCTGCAAACCAGGAAACTCAAGGTTAATGGAGCAATGAATTCCAAGTTGCTCACAGACTAAAGCTTTTTCTCTTTTTCTTTCTTTCTTTCCTTTTCTTTCTTTCTTTCTTTCTTTCTTTCTTTCTTTCTTTCTTTCTTTCTTTCTTTCGTGTGGGAAATGTAGAAGTTATTTGGCTTTTTCAGCTGATTGATTGCCTCGTGGTCTTCTTTCTTATTTGGGTCAGGGTTGCTGAGTCAGGAGAACAGGGGAGCCCAAAGATGGTGCAAGCAAACTTGGCATTTGGGGACTGATTGACATCCTCTGCTGATTTCTCAGAAGAACTATAAATTCCTGCAACTTAGATAAGAATGAGTTTCATTTTTCTTTAATGTGCCTGCTTCAGCCAACTTCATTGTGTCCCTGACATAAGTGACTCCGTTTTCGTTCTGGTTCTATAGTCAAAAAGGATGAGAAGCATTTGTACAGGTCATTGTTTCTTAAAAAAGGAAATCTTTGGGGGCTCCTGGGTGGCACAGTGGGTTGAGCCTCTGCCTTTGGCTCAGGTCATGACATCCGGGTCCTGGGAGAGAGCCCTGCATCAGGCTCTCTGCTCAGTGGGGAATCTACTTCCCCCTCTCTCTCTGCCTGCCTGTATGCCTACTTGTGATCTCTTTCTGTCAAATAAATGAATAAAATCCTTAAAAACATAAAAATAAAAAAGGAAATCTTTGGAAATTAAGTCCCATGGTATATTCCAATAAAGTAGATTTCTATGAATTTCAAAGGTACCATAATATTGTGATGTGTAATAAGAAGTAAGTATATGGTATCTGGCACAGAAATCCTAAAACTCTTGAAATTTTCTGTGATGTGAGCGAAAAGGTATCTTTTGTTGTGTTAAAGAGGTGACTTTTGGAAAGCCTTTAAGGATGGGGGCCCTGTTGCTTGTGGAACCAAGGCTTCCTCAAGATTTTTGGGGAGAAAAGAGTGGCTGGAGATAGAGATAACCACCAATGGCCCAAGATTTCATCCATGATACCTATATAATGGAACTTCCATAAAAACCCAAAATGGTGGGGTTTGGAAAACCTCCTGGTTGATGAACAGGTGGATATTTGGGGAGAGCGGTGTACTCCAAGAGGGCATGGAAGCTTCACACCCTTTCCCCATACCTTGCCCTATAGATCTCTTCCATCTGGCTGGCCCTGAATTATATCCTTTTATAATTAACTGGTCACCAATAAGGTAGGCAAATGAGGAAAGGGCAAACCAGGAAACCAGGGAGGATAGTATGCAAGAGTTGTTTCATTTTGTGGATTGATATCATCAAGTTCTTGAGGAACCTTTCCTGAAACAGGTTGAGTATAACTAATGTAGGAGCTGTTTCTTTGGTTTTGGATGCTGCAGAATGAAAGAGCATGTTTGGGTTGACACAGAGCCCGCAGCTCACTATGGGACAATCACAGATGGTTATATGCCAGCCTAGCGAACTGGATAAAAACCACTGTGTGGTCTGTTTACCTTGAGAGGGGAGGCTCTCCATCTCCCCCTATAAATGCCATGTGGAATTCCCCAAATGTAGTAGCTGATATGCTTTATATACAAGCTGCATGGGACTGGCTCTATAACAGGGATATTTACCCAATGAATATGCCAGTTACCTAGTCATAGTAAATGCTGTGGTTAAAGAGGCCTTTATCATGTGGGTACTCCATATAACCAAGAGACAGACAGAATTTGCTCTCTCAGTTTCCCCTCCTGGGTCTTACAGATACAAATAAATAAATTAGGCTGATTAACAAGAGAATAGGAAGAAGCCTAGGCGTTGTTGGGGGTCAGGGGTGGGGGTGTGGGGGGGGTCCCTGCTCAGCAGGGAGCCTGCTTCTCTCTCTCACTCTGCTGTTCCCCACCCCCTTCTTGATCTCTCACTCTCAGTCTCTCACCAATGAATAAATAAATAAAATCTTAAAAAAGAAAAAAAAAAGAAAAGAAAAACAACTGGCAATCACTCGGAACAATGATTAGGCTAATAGAGATAAATTGACAAAAGGACCAGGGTCTTTTTGCTTTAGTCTTTGTTGGGGACCCAAAGCCTGTTGCACAGGAGTAGGTAAATTGGGCAGGGGTAGAGAAGAGAAGTTACCAGGATTCCTTAATACAGGTTTTGTTCCATGAACTATGGTACCAAACCCATTGGCAAAGCCCTGATTTGGGCTACAACTGGATTGAGATAATATAAAATTGTAATGGTTGATAGGACTGTGAAAGCTGGAATGTTTAAATAAGCTTTATGTAAACTAGGTGTGTCTTCTTTACCTGAATGTTTTTTGGGAATGAATAATATGTCTGGCTGGGGAATACTTCCCCTGTCTAGTACTGTAAAGCAAAAACCTGTGGATGAAGACTTAATAGAGGCTACAGTCACAAAACAGAAAGGTTGATATAAGAGTAAGAGTTGATGGAATTAAGGTAAAAATGTGTAGGAGGATTGATGTGTTTGAACAGGTTTTATGTGAAAGGGTTTTATGTGAAGTCTCTTTTACCTAATATATTGTAGAAATAGACATCGTGTCTCACTGGGGAATGCTTCCCCTACCTAGTACTGTAAAATAGAAAGCATGTAAGTCTGCCCTTCAGGCAGCGTTAATTGGACATAGTAAATGGGAACCCGTATGCCTGCCTGAGCCCACACAGTGTGGAAGACAAGCTGAGGAGCTGGTAGGGACGAATTCCCTGTGTGGTAGCCCTAAGTGGAGCATAGATTGGGGCTTATGAGCATCTCCCAGCAACACTACTGGGGTTTTGGACTAGAAGAATTTCCATTTGAGTGGCAATTACTACCTTGTGATTGGACGTTATTAACTGATGCTACTTCTATGAAGCAGAGAAAGTGATCTCAAAATCTGAAGTAGCTATAATGTCTGGGATGATGTGCTAGAGAAACACTTGAATAGGGTTGTCAGTGCCCCCAAAATTCCGCAATAAAATTTAAATGGTTTGTACGGAATCATGCTGTCTGGGCAATTCGAGGAAGAGATACTTATAAGCAGGGAGCCTCTTTTCCTCTAAGACTGACTCTGGAAGTGCATGAGAGGCTCTTCGATTCTATTAACATAGTGCCCTATAAACAGCTCTCAGCGGACAGACAAAGTGGCAGTTCCTAGGTGAACAGACAACATCCTATATGGAAAGCTACCATTCTGAGGGAAGAAGGTAAAAACAAATCAGCTTGGTGGTCTGAAGGGGATGCTGCTTTCCTAGCAGCGATGGAAGAATTGAACAGTCGTAGAATTCCCCAAGGTATGGGTTTTCACTGACTCTCAGGCAGTGCTCAGTGGCCTGGTCATATGGTTAGGCAGGAGGGCAATGGAAACCTGGCCTATTGAAAGATGCCCTTATGGTGTACACACAGCCCTATAGACATCACTGGGAATTTGAGGAGTGCATTAAAGTGGACATGGTGATGCCCTCAGAGGAATCTTCTTTCCAGTTCAGAAGATGATTGGAACTAACAAGCAGATATCCCTGAGTGCCCACTTAAGGTGGCCACTTGGGTCCATGAAATGAGTGAACCCAGTGGTAGAGAGGCAATGCAGAGATGGGATCGATCTAAACATAGCCCTCTTGTACCCTCTGAGGCAAAAAAAAAAAAAAAAAAAAGCCAAAAAAACTGTTCTGTCTGCCAAGAGAGAGAGACTGCAGATGGCTATGTAGATCCCCTGGCGGAAAAAGACCTTGATCGTAGCTGGCAAGTGAGACTGATGCTGGTAGCACTGTGAACTGCAGATGGGCCCTGATCGGAACAGACACTGACTGTGCATTGGGCTACACCTACTCAGTGTGGGTGCAAATGCTGAGTATTATGGAAGAACCAGAACAGAAGATACTGCACCAGTTTGGACAGTGGACCATCATTTCTGCAGACCAGGGAACACATTTTATAGCCCATAAGGCCAACAATGGACAGCAAGACAGCCTCCTCACAGTAAGAGTTTTAACAGAGAATTGGAATGGGCAATTAAAAGACGGTTGGCTAGAACAGGGAGAGAAAGCATGAAGGGCTATCTTACATCCCTTCACGAGTGTGTGCTCACACTTAGCGTGAACATAAGTGGGGCCAAAGGAATGTCCCCACTAGATACTAGAGTTCTCTGTTTTTCTGGTGGGTCTTAGGAAGAGAGGGTACGTAAGGAAGCTGGTGTTCTTTCTTTCCCGTATCACCACAACTTTCTTTTTTTCCCCCTCCCTACTTGATGCAGTGGAGAAGAGCTGGATGACTCCAGTTTTCACCTTTCTTTTCAGTGTTTCACTATGTGTGCTCTGTGGCTGCTTTCTTCTTCATTAGCTCGTTGGGCAATAAACCTAGCTCAGTAGATTAGGGGAAGGGTATGGATCACAGATGTGATATTCTTTTCTTCAAATTTAGTATAGCATTTAGGTAACTACCTTCTGCGCTGGAAGGGGAGAATAAACATTAATAATTGTTTGCTGCTATGCTTCCTCTAGAATGTGTGTCACATAAAAGCCAGAGTCAACACATTTAAAATAAGAGAAGCAGATACTATGGGTATTTTTGCTACTCTAATTTAGTTTCTAAACCAAAAGCAAATAACACTTTCTTAAGATATCTAAGCATTAGTATACTGTGAGAGTATCATTACTGGAAAAAACAGACAAACAAAAAAAACCACATAAAGAAAAGAAAATAAAGCAACTCAATTAGGTTTCAGAATGGCTTTTAAACTCTATAGCAAGCATAGATCAGAACCATAAAAAGTGGGGAACATATATATAAAAATGCATACACAAAATAAGAAGACGAGTTCTAAGCAGCTTAGCCAATATATTTTGATCCAAATGGACTGATGCTTTGTACATAGTAGGCAAAGGATCTCTTTAAAATATTATGGATGTATTTCCCTTTTTTAAAAAATTAAATGTGTTGACCTAAGGATTTTTATTCTGGTTTTCCAGATGAATAGCTTCTTAACTCTTGTGCCATATAACTGTAAAATCATGGTCTTCAGTGTTCTATAAAGCTGCTTTCAGATTTATATTGTATATTCTCTATATTAGTTGAAACTTCATCATTACTAGGTACAATTTTAGCTATTTAGAGAAATATTTACACAAAAAAGTCTAAATACTAGAAAATTAGAATGTGGGACCAAGGGTATGGTAACTAGTCTTGATAAAAATCCCTGAAGAAAGTATGATCAATTCCGACTTATATGAAAAATAATAAATTTATACAGCTAAAACCAGGATTTTTTTAAATTAGAAGATTGGAGAATTCTGAGAAACTTCTCAGAGAATAAAATTTACAAGTCCCAAAGGCAAAGTCCAGAAAGACTTCTTGAAGATAAATCTCCAGCTAAGATCTTAACATTGGTAAATTATTTGTAGACAGAGAAGAGGAAGGAAATGCATACCTGATCATTGAAATAGTCTATTCAGATTCCTAACTTTCCACAGCTTTATATCCATATCAAAAGAGGAACTAGTCTAAAATCAATGTATCAATTGTAACGTCACACATAAATTTGAATATATTCACACACACACACACACACACACATTTATGCATATACATACACATACAACCACATCTATCCAGCTCTTTCAGGCTTTATATTTTAGGCTTGATTGTTTTTTAACTGATCTCTGCTGCATGATTTCTACATGCTATGGGTTGAATCGTGTCTCCCCAAAAGATATGTGGAAGTCCTCATCCCTGATACCTGTGCATGTGACTTTATTTGGAGATAAGATCTTTGCAGATGTAATTAAGAGGCAGATTAAGATGAAGTCATATTAGAGTAGAGTGAGCCTTTAATCCAATATGACTGCTATCCTCATAAGAGAGAAGAGACATGCAGGGAGAGTGCCATTTGGAGATCGAAGCAAGTATTACAGTGATGCATCTCTAAGCCAAGGAATGACAAGGCTGCCACCAGAAGCTAGAAAAAAGGCGAGCAACAGATTCTCTATCAGAGCCCTCAGAAAGAACCAACCTTGCTGATCTCTTGATTTCAGACTTCTACCTTCTAGATCTGAGAGACAATAAATTTCTGTTGTTTTAGACTACCAATTTTCTGATACTTATTATAGAAACAGTATGTGGCCCAGGACATAGGAAAATTCCAGAGAAATCAATGCCTGTTGCTGTTAATTTTAATACAATTTAAAGGATGATGTTTATTGGGGCACCTAGGTGGCTCAGTGGGTTAAAGCCTCTGCCTTTGGCTCAGGCCATGATCTCAGGGTCCGGGGATCAAGCCCCGCATCAGGCTCTCTGTTCCACAAGGGACAGAGCTTCCCCCCCCTCTCTGTCTGCCTCTCTGCCTACTTGTAATCTCTCTCTCTCTGTCAAATAAATAAATAAAATCTTAAAAAAAAAAAGTATGAGGCTTATATATTATTTGATTCAAAGTTTAGGTATTACATTTTTAACATAATATCAAAATGAGTAAGAATTTTTCCTTTTTACCTAATTTGAGGGATGTATTTTAAAATATTTTTCCTCATCTTGAGAATGTGAAGTAAATGATCCTAATAATTTTTAGATCCTAATAGCTTCCAGTAGGAGCTGTAATGCATAAAGGATTGACCAGAGATTTTTGAGGTCAATAAAGTATGAATCTAAGTCCCATGCTTGGCGTTTCCTTGGCTCTGCTCATTTAGGCAAATTTTTATGAGTTTCCAGTCCCTCATCTGACTCCTTACATTGTTGACAAGATAAGTTATATCAGGTTAGTAAGATTCCTATGAAAGTGTCACAACGTTATGATTTTTTGAATTTTTTTTTTTTTTCGGTAAAGAAAGGAAAGTAAGCACCTTCATTCTTAAGGTGGTAGGGGAAAAATGCTGCTTTAACATTTTGACTCATCACGATTTATGTTAATTGACTGGTATAATCACTCAGGGCAGAAAGGATTCTTCATGCTCAGCAACATATGTCCAACAACATAGATTCTTACTCACACAGAAGATAGCCTGTAATATTAGTGACCTCTCTGGTCCTTATAGCTAATGTTTCATAAACGCGTGCCCTTCTAAAGGATCGCCAGTATAGTAGAAATCACATTTGGTGGCCTTACTGCTTTACCTCACCTCACAGCCTTTACAGGGACACTAAGGTGGGAAGAGATCACTAAAATTCAATTCCCGTATCTTTGTAACAATATTTCTAACCTTTGTCACAGAAATGGTTTGATTTTTTAATGCTCGTGTCCACAATGCTAAAACAGTTGAAAGTTTCCAGAACCGTAAGTGTAACCAACTCTTCTTCACATCCTCCATAGCAAATCCTGTTACTTTAGAGTATCAAGGAACTGCAATGGGGAAAAAAAGAACAAAGATTGTTTTTACTTTTATAGCCTTTGCTTTCACAATTCAATGGTAAATCAACAGCGAACATTTGGTTTGCCTGAGGCAAACATGAAATCCGCCTGCCTGTTTGGAGCTTATATTGTCTTTTGTTCTTATCTGATAACTCTTCAAAATAAGCACACACTCTCCCATCTTGAAGACCCTCAGCACCAGTGGTAGTCCCCACTGAATTTATTTGTTTCATCAAAATGATATGAAATTCGGCTCTCCAATTTTGTATTCGTGAGGAATACTAGTGATATAGTTCAAAATAAAGCCACAGAGAAGAATTCATTTCAGCACAGAAATAATTTCCCCATAGTTAATTCTGTTTTTATTCTGACACAGAGACTTGCCTCCACAAGGCCATTTCTCTCCCTAGGAAGAAGAAATGTTTGGGAAGAAAACCATCTGACTCACAGATATATTTAAGCACACTAGCAAGAAAACTCTTTTTCAGGGTGATTTTCTTGCCAACAAAATCTGAATGTCCTCCCAATCAGACCTATGTTCAATGCCAGATTCAAGCCTTACCAGTGACAAAGGAAACTGTCAAGAAAGTGGAAGGCATCAGTAGTGATTTGAAAACACAGTAAGATAGGGGAAGCAAGGGAAAAAGAATAGGACATGGAGAAATTCAAATTGATAGGCCTGATTTAGCAGATAGCTACATCATGAAGCACTACTTTGATTTGTTAAAGAGTTGTATAAGACTTAGCTTAAAGCTATTTCCTTTTCTACTTCTTTCATTTTTCCTATACATAAGAGGTTTCTGGAGATTATTCATTTCTTAAGACAATGAATCTAACGTGGGCAAAAAAGGATTTGTAAGGGATGAAAACATACAAATGAAATTCAAAGTAGTCTCAAAGCAGCTAATGAAAAGGCTTTGTCACCATTAAATTAGGGCAAATAAATTTACATGATTGAAAAACAAAATATTAGTTAGGGTTTCTGATAAGTCCCCCTACTGAGGACTAAGGGTAATTAGGGTCCCACCCTCTATTTTAAAAAGAGCCTGCATAACTAGGCATTTACCTCAGGGCTTGTCACCGTACTAAGAACCTCTCTCACTCCTTCCATAAAAAGGTGATTCAATCCCCTTTCTTCCTGAATATCCCAGAGCTGTGTCACTGTTTTGACCAACAGATTATGAGTCAAGTTGTGAGGAGCCCAAGCAGTTCCAAGGAACTCTCCAAGTTCCCTTGAGAGCCCAATGAAGCGGTTCCTTCCACATGAAAGGCTCATGTGCCACAAAACTGTTGCCAGGGCTCTAGCTCACCAGCACCAACCTCTTAACCATGTTTATGGAGCCATCTTTGGAAGTGGATCTTCCAGGCCCAGTCCAGACGTTCTAGCTGATGCCACATTGAACAGAGACAAAATTCCCCATAAAGATCTGACCAAACTGCAGATATGTAAGTAAAAGGAATGGTTCTTCTCATGACAAACCAATAATTTTGGGGGAGTGCGTTGTTATACAACAACAAACTAGATTGTTAGGAGGTAGCCTAATTGGCTGTACTAGTCCTATCATTAACTCTAGCACCTCTCTTACCTGTATAAAAAGAAAAAGACTGGGGACAACATAAAATAGAAAGAGCTCTCAGAGTTGTAAATAACTGACCCTAATTCTCTGGATGTCAAGTTGAGGTGGGGGAAAGGTAGGAGAATAGACTTCCTTCCTTTTTCTGTTTCACTCCTCAACTCCTCTCCTGGTATTTACTGGAATTAGCTCTTAAATAAATTACTTGCATGTAAATTAATTGTCTTGAGAGAACCCTAATGAAGACAACCTCAGCTAGTGATGCAGGTCACACTGGTTGCATAGATATATGTCTCAGTTATCAGTCCTTTTGCTTGTAAAATGATGGATGTAGTGTCTTCTGACACTGGTGTCATCATATGTAACTAGTTTATTAAACAAGGCAAAATCACTGATAAGTTTGGACTGGTTTCCTTTTTATTCATTTTTTTTAGAGATTTTATTTATTTATTTGGCAGAGAGAGAGAGATTACAAGTAGGCAGAGAGGCAGGCAGAGAGAGGGGGAAGCAGGCTCCCCAATGAGCAGAGATCCCGATGTGGGGTTTGATCCCAGGTCCCTGAGATCATGACCTGAGCTGAAGGCAGAGGCTTTAACCCACTGAGATGCCCCTATTTCTTCATTTTTTTAAAAAAATATATGTCCCCAGCTAAATAATATAGACTATCTAGTCTCTAATGATTAGTAAATTCCTTAGTGTTAAGATTATATGACTCCTTCTCTACACTTTCCATTATTGATTTCCTTATAGCCTTGTAATTAAGCTTCCAATTAAAATTCAGTTCAAATCATACATCTTTCCTAAATGGTTGTTTCAGTCCCAGGAATTTGGAGTGGGGAGGAGACAGGACTTATTCTTTCATTCTGTTTTTTCTCTACAATGGAGATGAATGTGTGGTATGTGTTTTCTGGTATTCTGTTCTCTCTCCTTCTTCTGGGTTTTCCTCCTCTGATGTTGTGGGCTAGGAAGGAAAAAAGGCCATGACAGGAATCTTCTTAAAACCTAAACACACATCAGTGGTAGAACAGTCCAGATAGAGGTCTTATTTGGTCTGACCCTCTTAGTCGCTCAAGACTACCTCTGAAATGGTATTCTGAAGAGGCAGTAATCAATGTTTAGCCTCCATTTCCACTTAACATTCTTAGAAAAGTATTTATGTATTTATTTTTCCTGAAGACTCTGAAACCTGTGGTAACTTAGGAGAGCATTTTTCTCATTCTTCTTTTCCTGGAAACACCATTCTACGAGTCCCTATTCATTGTGTGTTTGCAAACTTCTCTACTAAGCCTTCTGCTTTCAGAAATATTCAAAGATGTGGGCACAAATTTCTATGTCTACATATGCTGCCAAACTCTAGTAAATAATGGCAAAATTATAGTGAGTTTTTCCTTCTCACATCCTATTTACAATATTATAAACCAAAATTTCATATCTTAGAAAATGCACAACTGAAAAATGGGAAATGAAAAAAATGAGAAATGTACTACTTGTATGATAAGTCAATTTTACTCTGGCCTTTCATAATTCTTCAAAATTTTGGCAGGACTACTTTCTTGAAACAAAACAAAACAAAAAATAATTAGAGTGTTACTGAGATGCCCCAATATCTACTGCTTCATTGGTCCAATGGCAGCAATATCTATCATGCCATTCCTAGATTTCCCCTAATCCATATCCACATCCAGCAATTTTGTTGTTCTTAGTTACCAAATTGTATGGTGGTATTTGAGCCCCCAAATGACCCTTTCCATGTCAGACCATAACTGGTGTAAATGCTCATTTACTTTTGTCACTAGGCATGGAAACACCAATCCCATGAGTTTCAGACATTGTTTTCTCTATGTTTTATATAGTAGAATGATCAATTCCTCTTGCTGGTGTAATGACTTTTGCCATTTGATCTTCTGGGATAAGGATTTCAGAGTGACTAGGGAGTAGCCACAATTTTAGCTTACTAAAAAACCCATATATTCCACATAATGTGTTAAGTCAGCATGTCCTGTCTATTGGGCCCTTGTATATTTTTCATCTTGAAGAATACTACTGTGACTGTAAGCATGTCATTGTCCAGGCATTAGCTATGTCTTTAAGAGTACACTCCAATGTTCCATCAGGGTAGCTCTTTTCCTGATGGTAAAAATTATGATACCAAGACCTGCTGTATAGACTATGAGATGGATTTAGACTAGTACTTCACTTAACATCTAAAATTTGAAATCCCCACTCCAACTAGGGGTCCCTAGTATCAATGACAGCTCAAAGTATATACAACAGCCCTTGAAATATTTGAGTAATCCTCTTTCTTCACTATACAGTTACTCTGATGAATGACTGTAGGTCTCTTTGAGATATATAGGAATAATTACTAGTATGTATACATGCTGTAGCATTAAATATTTATTTCCCAAAGAGCCCTGGCCTTCCCTTCAGTCAGAGGAGCTTCTGTTTGAGGAATGTTGCAGGTCTGGAAATCAGATTCAGGATTATAATTTGCATTATAACAGTTGCCATCAGCCTTCTGGTCCCCATTTTTTTTAAGTTTTATTTATATAAGTAATCTCTACGCCCCACATAGGGCTCTAACTTAAAGCGCCCCAAGATCAAAAGTCACATGCTCTTCTGACTGAGCCAGCCAGGCACCCTCTATAAATTATAAATACATTTCTTCATTACAAAAGTTAAGAAATTTCTGGCTCCTCGGGGAACCTTACCTTAAGAACACCATACTCTGTTAGCCATCCACAGATTCCTGGGAGTCACAAATGTCATTTCAGCCTTTCTACCATTACCATAATTATGGCTACTTGTCTCTAATGGTTAAGTGCTGAAACTTGACCTTTGTTCTTTTGGAATTCTGTCCTCACTGACATTATATTATCCAGTTGAATAGCAGCCTTTCTACAGTTAATCCCTAGCCTGCAAAGAATAGCCACCACTGGCTTTTCAACAATACTGATGCCTCCTCATTGCTTTAGGGAATGATTATCCCTAGAGATAATCCTGGGAAATCAGAGGCAGCTGCTGGGTTCTCTAATTTTATATAATCAATTTACTCTAGCTTGCTATGCTCTTAGCCTTCTGACCACAAGACAGTTCTGGCATTTCTATCTCATTTCCATTAATTACCTAGCTTTGTCTTTCTTTCTTTTTTTTTTTTTTTTCTTAGAGAACAAATCCCATCAACATATTAGGACTAGCTCTAGGTATCCTTGACAGATATAAATTATGAAATCAAAGGAACCAAATTATTAATAAATTCAACTTTATTCAGCCTTTTTTCAGCCTTATGTTCATCCCTCCTTGATCTAGCACCATCCCAATCACGGTCTCTGCATTCTGGTTGGTTTCTAATAGCTGAATTCTCCTACTTTTTTGATGAATAATCCCTTACCCTACAGCAGAAACAGTACTTCCTTTATTAATCCATAGCAAGACTTGGTCAAATGTATTAATTCAGAAGCAATGAGATAAAGTGGAGGAAGGTATTATCTTAACAGAAATCTACTTCCAATGAGACCTTTGCATGGTTTTTAGGCAAAGTGTGAGAGCGCCCCCAAAAGTTATGCTTGAAACAAAGATTTAAGTGCAAGTTGTTTCCTGGAGGGGTGATCTTAAGAAACACTGTACGTGGGAAAAACAAATGAGAAGGTATACCAGTTGACCAGTGTTCTTCCAAAGTTCATATCCACCTGGAATGTGACCTTTGGAAATGGAGCCTTGCATATGTAATTAAATGAGGTCATACTCGCTTAGGGAGGGCCCCAGATACAGTAACTGGTGTCTTGCAAGGGAAAGGAAAGGGTGATTTAGATACAGAGATACAGAGAGAAGAAGGTCAGGTGATGATGGAAACAAAGGTTCAAGTGATAGGACTGTAAGACAAGGAACACTAGGGATTTTTGGCAATCATCAAAAATGAGGAAGAAGCAAAGAAAAATTCTTCCTTACAGCCTTCAGAGAAAGGCTTTTTTTTTTTTTTTTTAATTTATTTTGGTTTTCTAGCCTCCAAAATTGTAAGAAAATACATTTCTGTTGTTTTAAGTCTCTTTATTTGTTTTTTTATAGCAGCTCTAGGAAATAATACAGGCAGAGAAAGGAAGGCAGTCAAGAGAGGGTTATCAAACTCTGAGCCACTGTAATTTATTCGCACCCGGGAATTCTGAGTATCCATATAGAATACATTCCTCAGTTATTCCTTTTGAAAATGCATTAACTGAGGTAATTCTCTACCAATTACTCTTGGTTAAATGCTATTTTCCAAGCAGGTCTTCTATTCCCCAACACTTCTGATGCATTAAGCACTCGAGCAGAACAGGTTCTGGTGGTCAGTCCTCAGACAAGAGGACACAAAGACTGGCAGTTGGAACTGGAGCTTCTGTGCTTGGAAATGGTAAGGACCTATGGGAAATAGATAGAGCACTGACAATGTCTTCTAGAGATATTAAAATAAGTCCATGTCGTTCATTCACATTCAAATTATAAGGACCATCCACCTGGAGATCTTTCTCCAAACTTCCTAGGACTCCTGGGCTCAGTTTGTCTGTACTGAATAATCCGCTAGTAGGCTAGCCTTTTGGCTACAGTTGCTTTTGTTATGATTCCTATAGAAAACTAGTGTTCCACACTTCAGAAGAGCCTTCCTCACTACTGTGCTGATTTTCTTGCAGGCCTCAGTGGTCTTTCAATAAAACATAAGCCCGAACCTCCTGAATTACTTCCAGACAGTCTTCTCCAAACAGATGGTGGCTGTTTACTTTACACTTCCGTGAATTACCATATTGCTGAAGTGTTTTCTCTATGCCAGTGATTGTCTCAGTGACATGTTCCAGAGAGCTGCATGTTGTACCAGATCCACCCCTTTCTAACTTCCCTTTGGCCCTGGTACTAAACCTGGATTACCTGCCCAGACTTCCTGTTTCCTCATGATCATTTCCATCATGGAGTCCCCAAATCTCTCGGTTGGGATAAACTTTTTTCATCCTGCCTAGTAACATTAAAAAGAGAAAGAATGTCCATTCCTTTACTCTTAGGAGATACCCTGGCTTTGCACAAATTTGTCTATCTCTCCACAGTGACCTTCTACAGTTTCTTACCAAGGGGCTATTGGGAGGAATTATATTAATGACATAAATTTGGTTCTTATGTAAACTCGAAATGTACTCACGATTCTTAAAAGCCAACTTGCTAATGAATGCTATTAGTCACAGGAGGCCTAAGAAGGCATGAGGATATGAGTAAATTGCTTTCTTATTCACCAAAGCTATTAGAAAAATAAAGTGACATTTTTTCTATCAATAAGATATCAATTTTACCGGAAGTGGAATATTTAAAAAAACAATTATTTGTCCAGATGTTTTGTATAAATGATTAATTTGCTAAAATATTTACTGTCCACATACTTTGTACCAACATTTTGCTGAGTGCTGGGTGGCTAAAGACAAACAAATATAAATATAGCTCCTGTCCTTAAAGAGCTTACAGTATGGAAGGGAAGAGAGAAATACAATTAAACAGCCAAATATTAATAAAAGGTATAGCAAGTGTCATTAAGAAAGGAAGAAATTGCAATGATTAAGACTAGAGAGTTAGAGAAGCCAAACCACCTCTGGAGAAAGAGTTCAGGGAAGACGTTTCAGAAGTTATATTTATGCAGAGCCTTAATGGAATCATTAGATGAAAGAGCAGGAAGGAGAGAGTTCTAGGAAGAAGGAAATGCTGTACAAAGATTCTTATGTTGCAGGGAGCTTGGGATAATATTGGCCCTGAAAGCAGCCCATGTGTCTCAAGCATTGTGCTAGAGATCAAGATAGAGTGCTCTGCAGGGTCCAGAAGATGCAGGGCCTTACAGGTAATGGTGAGAAATGTCAGTTTTTTTCCCCAAGCGTATTAAGTTTTTAGCAAATGAATAACATGACATAATTTATGGAGGATTTAGGATTTATTTAGGAAAAAATCTTTGCTTTGGGCATAATCCACTGAAGAAAGTATATGAGTATATGAGGAAGCAGAGGGCAAAATTTGGAGCCTATGGCAGTTATCTAAGTGAGAGGCAAAACTTTTTAAATTAGGAAGTATCATTGTTCATGCCTATTTCTCTTCTGAGTTCAACTTGATTTTTGCCTCAGTATACACAGCATGCATTATGGCTGTGTGAGGCCAGTGCAGTGAGAGTAAGCCACATGTTTCACACTGATTAAGAAAGATGAGTAATTTTCTTCACTTTTGAATTTCATACTGGAAGTTTGCTCCGACACTGTGGGAAATGTGATTCAATGATTATTAGAACCGCACTTAGAACCACTGGACTGGTGCTAAATGAATCTATATTTCAATTCTTAGTCTAAAACCTTGGGTAAACACATTTGTAAGATACAGGCAATGTATATAGTACACGGCAATTTCTTTTTACCTAGGGCTCAGATTGATGTGAATAAATATAAATTAAATGTTAAAAGCTGTCATCAGAAGGGAAATTTTCCATTAAAATGAATACATCAAAGAACAAGAAGGCACTTAAATTTCTTGGCTTATATTTTTTGTTTAGCCGTGACTGACAGTAATTTTATTGTTTTCCCTGGTACCTTTAAAATTTTTATTTTCAAAGTTATAAATTCATTTGATAAATGACTCTGTGATGACTTCATTTTGATTTCATGGTAAACAGTTCAGTATACAATGAATTTCTTAGCTATTGATGTGCACGTTTTGCCACTGGAAATATTCATTCAAAGGGAAATTAGAATAAGGGTTTGGAAATTTCACTTAATGAATCACATACTGATTTAACAAAGCTCTTTAGCAACATCTGGCTTTCCTCTTTCAAAGCTGTGCAACACAATAGTTATAACAACTTCAGTACCACATCATCTTGATCATAATTTGATAATGCAATACTTAAAGCTTTATTGGCTATACATAGATATAATGTAAAGTATATATCAATGTATATAATTTGAATTACATACATAGATATAATTTGAATATTTAGTAGATAAAATGTGAAGGTTTATTTGGCTGTAAATATACCTAACAATATACTTTGCTAGAATTCTCATCTTCTCTCTTCTTTTTTGATAAAGATATGGAAGAATTTATTGTTTTGTAAAGGACACCCTATTAATCTTTACTCCCAGGGGAGAGAACTCAAAGATTTGAAAGTATTAAAACATGTATCCAAGATATATGCAAATGAGAGGTGAGAGAAAGTTGTGGGAGGACATATATGTTCTTAGGTAATATACACAAAGCTGTTTGTCAGACTGAAGGGTTAGAAAGAAGAGCACTGGGGCGCCTGGGTGGCTCAGTCGTTAAGCGTCTGCCTTCGGCTCAGGTCATGATCCCACAGTCCTGGGATCAAGCCCCGCATCAGGCTCCTTGCTCGGCAGGAAGCCTGCTTCTCCCGCTACCACTCCCTCTGCTTGTGTTCCCTCTCTCGCTGTGTTTCTCTCTGTCAAATAAATAAAATATTAAAAAAAGAAAGAAAGAAAGAAAGAAGAGCAGTGAATTACAGGGAAATGTTGGATCCAATAACAGAATGATGTAGTGAGGTACAGATAAATCAGTCTGGCCATTCCGAAACTATTTTTGGAAACATTAAAGACTCCATGAGACTTACTTTTCTGGACAGGCTGATACACAAGGTAGACCTTTAAATTCAATCAAATAACCCTGAGCTAAATGTGGAAGCATTTTCTTAG
>CM053605.1:135512100-135528939 GCA_028646535.1 Procyon lotor
GAGGGCACGTATTGCATGGAGCACTGGGTGCGGTACATGAACAATAAATCTTGTAACACTGAAAAAATAAAATAAACATATTTGGGGAAAAAAAACATGTCAGTCTTCTCAAACTCATAGTAAAAGTCAATTATCATTATCTTTCTGACCCCATCCCCTAGCTACACTCCATTGTACTCTTAAAATACTTTTCTTACTCTAGTTTTCATAGCATTTATTATATTCCAAAATGTTTGACAATTTATAAAATTAGTATGTTTATTATTGTATTCCCCCTCCCCAACTAGAGAAGAAAAGGAAACTCCACATGGAAGGAGCCTGTGACAGACTCCTTCACTGGCATATCCTAGGAGTCCAGAATTGTGTCTTAAATACAGTAAGGACAAAATCAATATTTGTCAATGAATAAGCAATGACAAAATATAATCTAGAGTATGGGCGTGTAAGTGGCTCAGTCAATTGAATATCCAACTCGTGGTTTCAGCTCAGGTCATAATCTCATGGGTCGTGAGATTAAGCTCCATGTGTGGCTCTGCACTCAGCACAGAGTCTGCTTGAAAATTCTCTTCCTTTGCCCCTCTCTCCACTCAGATGCATGTGTATACCCTCTCTCTCTCTCTCTCAAATAAATAAATCTTTAAATATATATATAGAGAGTCCAAATATTTTGCTATTTTTTTCAGTATCACCTGATTTTTCTGACTTTTGATTGAGCTACATTGTTGTAAGAGTATTTAAGTTAATTTTCTAGTATCTGTATTGTATTTGTCTGATTAGTCTACTGAAAATAAGAAACAAGAAGGCAGGGACTATATCCACCTTGTTAAATGTGGTCTAGTATAATCTAGTACAGTGGCAAGTTCATAAAAGCATCCAAAATGTTTCTGATGACTATAAAAATACTGACTCCTTAGAACAATATTATCTCTTCATGAATGAGGCATGCAAATTAAAATTTTCAGAGTTTAGAATAATGTAATGCACATAACGGTTTATATATATATAACAGCATTTTGAAACTCTGGGTGCTTTTGGAATATTTGAAAATAAAATAATATGAACACATACTTTTATCTCAAATGTCCTTAATCTCTAATGTCCAATAATTTTTTTTGCAATGAATATATGAAATTATTTCTTCATTCTAGTAGACACAGCAATAGTTTTCGTGAGTTATTAAAAAAGACCATAAGGGCACCTGGGTGGCTCAGTGGTTTAAAGCCTCTGCCTTCAGCTCAGGTTGTGATCCTGGGGTCCTGGGATCAAGCCCCGCATCAGGCTCTCTGCTCAGCAGGGAGCCTGCTTCCCCCTCTCTCTGCCTGCCTCTCTGCCTACTTGTGATCTCTCTCTCTCTGTCAAATAAATAAATAAAATATTAAAAAAAAAAAGTCCAGCTAACTGTGAAAGGTGATGTCTAATTTGTGTTCTCCCTTTATTCTGTGATTTTACCATAATCTCTTAAATGTATGAATACATACTTAAGTATATCAAGGAGTATCAAAGCATTATGACTGTAATATGCAAAGGTTTTAAATGGTTGTACTGACTGTTAACCCCTTGTAGTCCAATATCTGAATCTAAACAGTTATTTGAGTTCAAGTAATTTCTTTTCAAGTTACTTTTGTTCTCCTCATTCTTTTTTTGTTTTATTATTTTTAAGATATAACTGACAGGTAACACTGTGTAATGTCAAGGTGTACAATATGTGATCTGATACATATATTGCAATATGATTACCACCAATATAGCATTAGCTAACACTCCTATTGAGTCATGTAATTATCATTTCTTTTATGTTGTGGGAATGATTAAGATCTAGTCTCTTAGCAACTTTGAAGAATATAATGTATTATTGTTGATTATAACCACTATGCTGTGCATTAGATTCCCAGAACTTTTTTATCTAGTTGCAAATTTATCAAAGATGCAAATAAGCATCTTCCGAATTTCCCCATCCCTGGCCTTGGTAACTACCATTCTCCGTTCCTACGAGTTCAGCTTTTTTAGATTCCACATATTAAGTGATAATATTTGGTACTTGTCTTTCTCTGTCAACATCTCACCTAGCTTAATGCTCTCAAGATCCCTCCATATTGTTGCAAATCACAGGATTTCCTTCTTTCTCATAGATGAATAATATCCCATTGTATAAACACTACATCTTTTTTATCCACTCATTCACTGATATACTTGGGTTGTTTCCATATCTTAGTTAATGCAAATAATGCTGCAATAAACATGGGAGGGCAAGATTTTTTTTTCTAATATGCTGCTTTCATTTTCTTTGGACATATATCCAGAAGTGGGATTGCGGGATCACATGTTAGTACCATTTTTAATTTTTGGAGACACTTCCATGCTGTTTTCCCTGTTGGCAGAACCAATTTACATTCCCAGTGAGAGTGCGCAAGTGTTCCCTTGCTCCACATCCTCACCAACACTTGTTGTCTCTTACCTTTTTCTTTTTTTTCTTTTTTTTTTTTTTGTCTCTTACCTTTTTCTGATAACCATTTAACAGATATGAAGTGATAACTCACTGTGATTTTGATTTGCATTTCTCTGAAGATTAGATATGTTGAGCATCTTTTCACTTACTTTTTGGCCAGGATGTCGTCTTTGGAAAAGCATCTATTTGGTTCCTCTGCCCATTTGTTAATTGGGTTGTTTCTCCACTAATTAAGTCGAATGAGTTCTTTATTTATTTTGGCTATTAACTCCTTATCTGATGTATGGTTGTAAATATTTTCTCCCATTCTATAGGTTGCCTTTTCATTTGGTGAGGGTTTCTTTCACTGTGAAGAAGCTTTTTAGTTTGATATAGTCCTATTTGTTGTTTTCTGATTTTGTTGCTTGTGCTTTTGGTATCATATAAAAAAAATATTGCCAAGATCAATGTCAATGAGTTTCTTTTCTGTTACTTCTAGGAGTTTCATGGTATCAGATCTTAGGTTTAAGTATGTAACTCATTTTGAGTTAACTTTTCTGAATGGTATAAGATATGGGCCAATTTCATATTTTTGTATGTGGTTATCCAGTTTATCCAACACTATTTGTTGAAGAGACTATCCATTCCCCATATCAAATATTAGCAGACTGTATATGCAAGGAGTTATTTCTGAGCTTGCTCTTCTGTTCCATTGGTGTATGAGTCTATTTTATGCCAGTATCATACTGTTTTAATTACTCTAACTTTGTAGTACAGTTTGAAACCAAGGAGTGTGATGCCTCCAGCTTTATTCTTTTTTCATGTGATTGTTTTGCAATTTGAGGCCTTATAGACAAACTCAGAGCTAACATCATACTAAACAGTGAAAATGTTTCAAGCTTTTCCTCTAAAATAAGGAACAAGACAAAGACAAACGTGTCCATTGTCATCACTCTTATTCAACATAGTACTTAAGGTCTTAACTAGAGGAATTAGGCAAGACAAAGAAATAAAAGGTATCCACACTGGAAAATAAGAGGCAAATTGTCATCATTTGCAGATAATATTATCTTATATATATAAAAAATCTTAATGATTGAACCATAAAACTGTTAGAAATAAAGAATTCAGTAAACATGAAAGATATAAAATCAACAGAATCAGTTGCATTTCTAAACACTAATGATGAATATCTGAAAAAGAAATAAAGAAAACTATGCTCTAATAGCATCAAAAACAATAAAATACTTAGGAATAAGTTTAACCAAGGAAATTAAAGATCTATACAGTGAAACAACACAACTTCGATAAAAGAAATAAAGAAGACACAAACAAA
This sequence comes from Procyon lotor, assembly GCA_028646535.1. Taxonomy (NCBI): domain Eukaryota; kingdom Metazoa; phylum Chordata; class Mammalia; order Carnivora; family Procyonidae; genus Procyon; species Procyon lotor. Next base: position 135,515,862 of record CM053605.1, read on the forward strand.
TGGAAAGGTATCTTATGTCCATGGATTGGAAGGACTAGTATTGTTAAAATGTCCAGATTACCCAAAGTCAGCTATAGATTCAATGCAGTCTTTATCAGAGTCCCAGTAGCATTTTTCACAGAAATAGAGAAAATAACCCTCAAATTTGTTTGCAACCACAAAAAAATCCGAAATAACCAACATTCTCTTCATTGTTATGAATTTAAAAAATTTGAGAGAAAAACTTTAAATTGTAAAAATTAAGATCAAGTAAGCAAAAACTTTCCTGATTGTTAAAGATATAATAATCAGGGGCGCCTGGGTGGCTCAGTGGGTTAAAGCCTCTGCCTTCGGCTCAGGTCATGATCTCAGGGTCCTGGGATCAAGCCCTGCATCAGGCTCTTTGCTCAGCAGGGAGCCTGCTTCCCCCTCTCTCTGCCTGCCTCTCTGCCTACTTGTGATCTCTCTCTCTCAAATAAATAAATAAAATCTTAAAAAAATAAAAAGATATAATAATCAGTGTGGCTAACAGCAGCATACAGGGATACTTTTTGCTTCCACAGGGCAAAATCCAAGGCTGCCACAATCTTGTAATAATCCCTACAGTAACCAAAGTTAATGAAAATATATATTTTCATCAATCCTAAAAAAACCTACTCTGCGTATGTCGACTTTTCATATGGAGAAGGAGATTAAATGAAGTGTGAATTCCCAATTTCATTAGAGAAGGAAAAGTTGGAAACATAAAACTAATGGTTACACTAGATAAAATGTTAAAAATAAATGGTACCTAATACAAATTATATTTTAGCTACTCTCTTCACTTGTTTTGTTTGTTTGTTTTAAGCAGGCTCTCTGCCCAGTGTGGGGCCCAACATGAGGCTTGAACTCACAACCCTGAGATCAAGACCTGAGCTGAGATAGAGTCAGATGCTTAACTAACAGGGCCACCCAGGTACCCCTGGCTTCTCAAAAATGCATTTTATACGACAAGGTACTAACTCATAAAATACTTAGACATCAACATACATGAATTAAATTTTGTATTTTGTGTCATTTTTAATGACTTGTCACCCCCCTATCTCTTTTGGAAGTAGGGTAAATATAAGACCAGAAACCTGAACTGGTTACATAGATTTTAGACTAATAAATATGTTAACCATTTAACAATGGTGTTTTGGTTTTTAAAAATTTCATGGAGAAATATTTTAAGTGTAAATATATGTGGCTGTTAGAGCATGGGTATATATGAGTATTGTAAACTCATTAATGAAATAGTAATTAATTTGAGTAGTTCTTAATAAACTTCTGAGTCTTATGCATAAAGTTTGGCAGGTGTTAGACAACATGACAGACTCTGAAATCCTGCCAGATGCCAATGATAATAACTACTTGACAGTGATAAGTATAAAATGTTAGCACAGAAAATTACTTCAAGTAGATTATTCCTGTCAAGCCTCAGCTGGCTGAAACTCAGAGTGAACATAACAGTTGCTTTGATGTCCCCTAGGGTATGCTCTGGGAGAAAATGTGGGTAGAGAGTGGAAAAATTTCTCTAATTTCTATGAAATTTGTGTTCTGTGCTGAAGAAACGAAAATTGAGGACATTATACATTATTACATTCCATTATTTTGAAATAATGTAGAGACTATAAGTGTCTTCTGCTGTTCTTGACTTTAACAATCCCATAAAATAAGTTCTTCTATATATCCTTCAATGTGAAAGTTTGCTTTAATTCAAATGTTCACTATTTTCATCTTCAAAATTCTAGAAAAGGATAAGGATGCAAAGGGAAAAAAATGTAGAGAGGTTATACATAAGGAAGCTCACTGAAATCTGTTTGTGTTTGGAGAAAATCCAAAAGCAAGACCACACATCCAATTATAAGAGTAGTATTTTATTTGTGTGTAAAAGAAAATAATGAAGTGGATCATGGTTATTAAATTACCTGAAAATTAATTTCCCTATTTCTACTTTGTGGTTTTAAGTGATTCTTTTTTTTTTTTAATTTTATTTATTTATTTGACAGGGAGAGAGAGATCACAAGTAGGCAGAGAGGCAGGCAGAGAAAGAGGGGAAAGCACGCTCCCTGCTGAGCAGAGAGCCCGATGTGGGGCTTGATCCCAGGACCCTGAGATCATGACCTGAGCCCAAGGCAGAGGCTTTAACCCACTGAGCCACCCAGGCGCCCTGGTTTAAGTGATTCTAATAGTCAAATAATAAAGATTGTACATACACTAGAGCAAAAAAAAAAAAAAAAAAAAAAAAAAGGATAAGGCTGCATTAAGATAAAATTGGTCTATCATTACATTGAAAAATCTAATAAAATATCTGGAGAAGCTTGTCCAGTACATGAAACAAATACATAAATTTGTCTAACAGGGTATTTTCCACATTCTTTTCCTCCACTGAAGCATGTAGGTATCACACATTCGTTGGTAATGAAGTAGCTGTTTTAAACTGAGGCTTACACTAAGATCTGATTTAGGAGCTTAAGAGATGGAATTAAATTATGCCTAAACCAGTGAGAAAAAAAAAAAACAAGTCAAATGCTATATAAATAGGATATAATTGGGGCCCCTGGGTGGACTCTTGATTTAGGCTCAGTGCATGATCTCAGGGTCCCATGAGTGAGCCCTATGTCGGGCTTCTCCACACTCAGTGGGGTCTGCTAGAGGATTCTTTCTCACCCTCAGCCCCTCCCCCTGCCTACTGGCACGTGGGGGTCTCTCTCAAATAAATCTCTCAAATAAATCTTTAAAAAATAGGATATAATTATTCTCTAATTTTAACATACTTTAAAGTTGCATAGAAGAAAACATGTAATTTGTCTAGACTCAGTTATCACAGTCATTTCCAATTCACAGGAAACAAAAAGATTATGCAATAGTTCTGGCAATAGTATCTGGAGTCTTCAAGCATTTGCTTTTCTATTATATATCTTAATAGAGCTCTTAATATAGAGTTTGTTTAAAACTAAACAACTCTCCCCCACCCAAAATAAAGGATCTTAGTTCTTTTCTCTACTTTTACATTTGTGTGGATAGATTCTGAAATTTTATAGATATTAAAACAATAGGCAACACAGTGAGGATCATAAAAACTCGGTGAGTTTTGCTCTTTGGCAGTAATTCTCATTTTTTTCCATCATAGCAGAGCAATAAAAATGTGGAGAAAAAAAATCTTAATAGGAGATATGGCAATTTCCAGCCCCGAAGGCTGAGTTTTCATCTTTTTTCTATGAGCTGAATCTGCCATTACCATATTCTTCTGAGTGGCAGAGCTACTTGTGTGTGTCTGTAGTTGTGTGTGTGTGTGTGTGTGTGTGTGTGTGTGTGTGTGTGTAAAGGCAAGAGGAGATTTGTAGACCTCCAAGATTCTCAGTGAAGTTTTGGCTTTCCTTTTTAAAAAATTTTTATAATATAAAAGAACTACAAAAGAATTCACTTGCTGAATACTTAATGTACAAAACAGAAACTGTGAGATCCCGATTGATATATAGTTAATTATTTCATTTATAGCTCAAGGATAGAAGGAGCTCTCAAAGATTTATTTAGTACACGAAGTACTCAAAACCTACTGAGACAATAAACATTGGTTTTACACTGAAATCTGAAAACAATAAAAAGTATTATTCAGGCATTACATCACATAAACTTTTTAGTGTTTAGAAATCACTGTAACAAAAAGTAAACACTCTAAGATGCTCCCTTAAAGATTGCATTTGAATTCCTTGTCCATTATTCTTATGCCTAGTTGCTGGCCATCCCATCTATTAAACTGATATCTAGCTAGATTCCTAGGGTTTATCTTGTGGTAGTCTTGGTGGATCTGTGTTTAGCATACCAGATCTTCCAGGAGAGGAGAACTTTACAGATGTTTCCTTTTTGAGCATTCTCTTCTACTTCCTCTGGAGTCACAAAAGCAACATTGTAACAGGGCTTTATGCTTTGTTTCTTTCCATAATCAAAACAGATCTTCCATTGTTCAAAAATGAAATGACAACAAAATACTTTCTGCATGTCATTATCAAATAAATACTCTTGTGGTCATTATAGCTCTTCATGTTTTATTAATTTGCCATTTAATGCCAAACATTACTATTAACATTATTCTATATATCCATCTACACAGTTTCTCTGATGGACCATTTACAGGTGTCCTCAATATACCAATAGTGAAATAAAATTATTTCAGAAAAAAATCATTGAAAAAATCATAACAATTTATTTTTTAAGTAATACATGTATTTGTACATAAAACATGTTTGATATAAAGCATAATGAAAGAAATACTTCTGATCCAACCACCTAACCAACCCCTAGAAGCTTGCCTATATCTTTACTGCATAATCTTCTCCATTTCTTCCCTGCCTCTCCCTATATCACCACTAATGGAAATTTTATTTTTAGACTTTTTAAGCATTTATTAAATAGCTTAAACTCATGTATGTATTATAAATGATATTCTGCATTTTTTGTAAAGCTTTGTAACTAAAAGTTCTTATGTGTTATTTTGCAATTTTCTTTTTTCACACAATATTATATCTCTCTGAGTCATCCATGTTACTCCCTATAGTTCTTATATACACAATCTTGTAAAATTGAACATATATATAACCTACTTCCCAGCAATCTTATTCTTACATAGGGAGAAAAAAAGAAACCTTGCTCATGTTCATTAGCAGATACGTACAGAATTAGGATGCCTGGGTAGCTCAGGCTGGTCGACACTTATAGAATTGTTTACTGCAGCATTAGGCATAACAGCAAAAAACAAGCTAGAGGGAAGGCAATGCCTAAAAAATTGAGGGTATTTGAAATCGGATGAACTGTGGCATACTTACATTGTAACATATCATGCAACAGTAATCTATTTTTGAAATGCAGAAATAATTAGTCTTGAAAATGGTTTTTTAGCTAGAATCATCTTCTGATAAAATCAGAGCTATATTCACAGCTATATTCTAAAGGTATCACTTAGAAATTAACAATCTCTGACTGGAATGGAAGTACTGTTGGTTTTTAAACCTGCTTAATCAAGATCAGTCTTTCCCCATTCTCTCATCTCTCTTTTATCAGCTACTTTGTTAGAGATCTGAATGAGCCTACTTTGATCCAGAGCTTCTTTTCCCCAGGGGCTTCTATCTGCAGATAAAAATCTTTCAGTGTCCATACAGCACTATCAATTATTGATATAGTATAGATCCTACAGCTGCTCTACTTTTATAAGTGCTCTAAACTAACAATGAAAATGTCATAAATAAATAAATACCTACCAGGAATTTTGCTAGTTAAAGAATATGCTAGAAAAAAGAACTCTAAAAATTTTTTGGCAGTTGAAGTATTTCCGCTTGAGTTAAACATTATTTCCTATGAGGTCAGTGGATGAATTGTAGAGCAGGTCAGAGTTTTTGCAGGAAAAGGATGTTGCCTATGATAGTGTAAAAGGGTCCTTAGGGGATATAAAATACGTCCACAATAAGAATGATATGCTACATGCGTTAAGATGAGGTTTCCAAGAACATCATTTTGAAAATAAAAAGATTAACTGTTATGAAAAATGATTTCTTTCTACTAAAATAAATTTAATATTGCTCAACATGCTTATAATATAGCACTTCTATTGCCATCCTGGAAATTTGGTGACAGAGACGAGGCTAAAAGGATGGAGAAGAATGAAGGTAAGGACACAGAAATATGGGATGCTTTGGATAATTAGGCATTTTTTCTTTTTTCTCTTTTTCTTGATGTTAAATTTGTCATTATAACTTATCAATTCAAAGAACAATAATTCATTGTGCTTACTGAATAAATACTTATTGTGCTTGGTACTGCAAAAATGCACACTAAAAATTACAGTGGTGAGAAAAACAGAAAAGGTACCATCCCTCATGAAGTATATATGCTACTACTTTTTGTACTTTCTCATCCCTTGAATGACTAAAGACAGGTATTACTAGATAAATGGTCAAAGATACAAGTCTTATAGTTAGGTTAAAGTTAAAAATTGAATTATAATTTCCACATAACTATTTTAGATACAATTATTGTAAAACACGACAAAGAAATTAGTCAGAGTCAAAAGATAGATCAGAAGAGTGAGCAGAATTACAAAAAGGAGATTTATAGTAAAAAAGAAAATCTATATCTATCTACACACATGCACACATATATACACACACACACGTACATTCATACATATATACTGAATATTACTGGAAGCCTCAGCCTGACTTTTTAAATTTTTTTCACGACATGTAAGTAATTCTCTTTGCTTAAATTTGCTTCTGGGAAACCAGACTTGAGAATGGAAGAACAGATAAATAAATAGAAGTGAGTAGAGAGTACATTTTTTTATTGCTTGAATTTAGAATCACCGGGTGAATCCTTCCTAGAGTGGAATCTGACATGACAAGGTAAGAAATCAAAGCAATGGCAAAAACAATACCAAAAAGAAAGAAAAAAGTAAAAAGGAAAGAAAACAATATATTTTTATTAAAAACAACTGGTAATATAATTAAAAATGTGATTTAGTTTGGCTTGATTTTTAGATGTAGCTAGGTAGTGTATCAGAAAATAAGTGAAATAATAGTTTTGACTATTCTTTGTTGAATATTCCAACTCAAAGAAAAATTACTATATAAATAATATTGACATGGGAATAGATCCTTATAAAAACACCAAAATTGATGAAATGGAATACATATCTTAAGTGAATCAGGTCCAGTCTACTGTGGGGAAATCACTGATGTCTGGCACATGGAACCAATGACACATCCATCATATATTCAGAAAATATGATCATGATGCAGCATGGAGAAGAAAGTGGCAGAATGTAAAGCCATTAAACATTATTAAATAAATGATTAAATAGATTTCATTTCAACTGGATTTTCCAGTAACATTTTACATTGTACTATTTACATTAATAATTTACATTTAGAAAGGTGATAAACAAGGAGATATCATTGCCTTATCACAATAAATGCTTACTAACTCACTCTAAACAACTGTATATCTATATACACGTACGTATAATACATATATTTTTTATGTATATGTATACATACACATACATGTGTGTATGTATTATAAAGAAATGTATGAGGAATAATTTCCATCAGAGTCTTGGAAACAAACAACTGTATTCTTCCTTCTATTAATGTTTTCTTTAATTTCTTGGTCATTTTTTTCCAGAGTTCTCCTCTGCTAAAATTAGCAAACACTGCAACTTCATTGACCCTTGTACCCTAAAGTAAATTCACTTGAATAAGGATACAGCTTTCAGTGATCATGATCACAGAATGTAGATCAAATATATAATGAACTTGCTGATTTCAACTTTAAGTATCTCCTTTTTTCCCCTCACTTCATTATCTGGTGTTGATACAAAGGCATTATGGTCCATAAGTGCTTTATCTTTTTTTTTTTTTTTTAAGATTTTATTTATTTATTTGACAGAGAGAGACCCAATGAGAAAGGAAACACAAGCAGGGAGAGTGGGAGAGGGAGAAGCAGGCTTCCTGCCAAGTAGGGAGCCTGATGTGGTACTCAATCCCAGAACCCTGGGATTATGGCCTGAGCAGAAGGCAGATGCTTAATGACTGAACCACCTCAGCACCCCCATAAGTACTTTTTCGTGTATGTTAACTTCCTCTATTTTTTATACTTTTTAAAAAATGCATATTATTTTAATAGTATTAGTAGAAAATCACTGAATAGATTTATCTACATATTGACCTATTCTCTTTTCCAATCATAGTCAATTAAAATAAACAGAAAAGCCTTTCAAATATTTTAGGAATTTTGTTGACAAACATATTTACCACATTCATCCACACTATATCTATACAGAGTACATAAAAATTATGGTATTCTTAATTATGGTCTGAACTCTACATTTTCTGGAAGTACATTTTGAATCCTTGTATTGAAGTTAATCATCCTTATATATTGGAAGAAATGGACAGCAGTCACGAATTGCAATTCTGGGACAACTACCTGTCATCTCCAAGACATACATTTCAGAAAGAAAACACTAACCCAAGGATTTTCATTCATATCAAAAAGATAATGAGTTTATATTTTCTCTAAATATAAATTTTTGTGTACTAGCTTGTACTTTGGGCCATGAAGAGGTAACAGAGGAGGGGGTTACCCTCTTTACTTAAGCAAATAAAGACCTAGAAAATATATGAAACAGCAGTTTTCAAACATTAGACAAAAGGCAGCAATGGACAATGATTCCTGAAGGAAGAGAGATTCCAGTCTGTAGCACAGGAAAAGGAAATGTGAACAAAGCCAGAAGTCAAGTGACTAACATAGTAGCCAGAACTTACAGGGAAGAGCTCCAGAGAGGAGAGAGTTCTATAGAGCGATAAAGAGTTCAGAGATTTGCATACAGACCTGACTGGATCTTAACACTAAGCAGGATAAGAGGATATGCATGAGAAAATGACCAGAAACTTGTGAAAGAATCCCTAGAAAGGATCGACTTGAACAATTTCACACAGGGTTAAGAATTATTTTTGTTCCCGCCACCCAAAGTACAGAACAGTAAAATACGGACGTTAGGGGTTATTGGGTAGAGTACTCAGAAGGACAATATCTTGATAGTGGGTCAAAATTGCTACAAAGTAATGCCCTGCTTAATGAAGTGTAAAAGGCAAAACTCCTTCCAAATAATGAAGGTGTGTCACACAACAAAGGTCAAGGATATATTTTATTCAATTTTTTTTTTCAATTTTTATTTTTTAAATTTTAGGGTGTACAAAAACTGTACATGTTTAATGTATATATTTTGATGAGTTTGGACAGATGCATACACCCATTACCATCATTACAATCAAAGTACTAAATATATCCATCACCTCCAAAAATTTCTTAGTCTTCTTTTGTGACTTCCTTCCATTCCCTTTCCTTCCATTCCCTTCCCTCCCTTCCTCTCTTTTTTCAGCTTTGTGAGAATACCTAACTGAGATCTCTCTTAATATGTTTTAAATGTACAATACCATATTATTAACTAAAGACTATGTTGTACAGCAAATCTTTAGAATGTATCTTGCAAAAATGGGGGACCTTTATAACTATATTTGATACATTCAAAAAGGGGGAGGAAAGTATAAGAATATTTTTTTTAAGATTTCATTTATTTATTTGAGAGAGAGAGAGTAAGAGAGAGCATGAGCTGGAGGAAAGGCAGCTGAAGAAGGAGAAGCAAACTCTCTGCTGAGCAGGGGGCCTGACATGGGGCTTGATCCCAGGAACCTGGGATCATGACCTGAGCCAAAGGCAGAAACTCTGCTGACTGAGCCACCCAGGCACCCCAGAAAACATGAGAATATTTAAGTGTTGTTAGTGATATTAATTAAAAAAAAAGACCCAAATAAAACTTTAGGAGGAAAAATGAATAGTGTCTGAGATTAAAAAAAAAAAAAAATTAACAGCATATTAGATACTATTGAAGGAAATTTTTGAACTTGAAATATAGCAATAGAAACTAACCATATCAAGAGCACTTGGGTGGCTCAGTTGGTCAGGTGTGTCTGACTCTTGGTTTCTGCTCAGGTCATGATCTCAGGGTTGTGGGGCTGAACGCTACATCTCAAAAGGCTCCACACTCATCAGGGAATGCTTCTCCTCTCCCTGTGCCCCTCCTTCAACTGTGCACTCTTTCTCTCTAAAAAAAACAAAAATCTTAAACAAACAAACAAAAAACCAAAACCCAAACACACGAAACACACACAGAAAAAAAAAGACTAAAAAAAAATTCTGATCATAAATGAGATATGAGATAATTTTAGACAGCCACAGAGACATATAACTTAATCCCTGAATTGGAGTAGGAAATATAAAAGATATTTGAAGAAATAATAGCTGAACATTCTCTAAATTTGATGAAAAACATAAACCCTTAGAACCAGGAAGCTCAATGAACCCCAAGCGCAAAAAAGCATGAAGAAAACTACACCAAGCTATAATCTAATTTCTTATAACCAGTGTTAAATATATACTTTTAATGAAGTCACAGTGAAAAAAAATGTCTTATATACAGAATAACAAATATAAGAATGACCACTGCTCATCAGAAACCATACAATGCAAGCCAATTATTGGTGGGGCAACATTAAAATATTAAAAAAAAATACTGCCAACCTAAAAATCTATATATGGTAAAAAATATCTTTCAAGAAATATCTTACAAGAACAAAAATGAAAAAAAGACTACTTTAGATATATAAAAACTAAAATATTTATCACCAATAGACCTGTACTATTAGAAAAGTGAAGTGTTTCAAGTAGAAGGAGAATAAGGTCAAATAGAAATCTCTATCTACACCACCGAGCAGAAAGAACTAAAAAGGACAAATATGTGAGTAAATGTAATTTTTTTAAAGATTTTATTTATTTATGTGAGAGAGACAGAGATAGTAAGAAGGAGCACTAGTGAGAAGGAGAGGGAGAAGCAGGCTCCCTGTTGAACAGGGACAGGGGCTTGATGATCCCAGGATGCTGGGATTGTGACCTGAGCTTAAGGCAGCCCGACTTAACAGACTGAGCCACCAAGTGATCAAACACAATTTTTTTTAGCTATCTAAAACAAGATTGAATAAGAGGAAAAGGGGAACAAAGAACACATACGATAAGTAGCAAAATAACAGCAAAATGGTATATTTAAACCAACCATATGAATAACCAAATAAAATTAAGCTCTAACTATCCTAATTAAAAGTGAGAGATCATCACATTGAATTAAAAAAAAAGTGGGGGGGTGGGGTGCCTGGGTGGCTCAGTGGGTTAAACTTCTGCCTTCGGCTCAGGTCATGATCTCAGGGCCCTGGGATGGAGCCCCACATTGAGCTCCACATAGGCTCTCTGCTCAGCGGGGAGCCTGCTTCCTCCTCTCCCTCTGCCTGCCTCTCTGCCTACTTGTTTTCTCTCTCTGTCAAATAAATAAAAAATAAACTTAAAAAAAAAAGTTAAAAAAAAAGCAAAACTCAACTCAATGCTAATAACAAAAAACCAGATTTAAAAAACAAAACAAAACAGAAAAAAACCCAAAACAACCATAAATGAGTTCAAAGTAAAAGGACGGAAAATATCTACTATTGTGCTAACACCAATCAAGAGAAAACGGCTAGAGTGGACATATTAATATCAGACAAAGTGTAGTCCAGAGAAAAGAATATTACCATGTTGAAACAATCATTTTACAATGATAAAGGGGTTAATTCATCAAGAGGACATAATTAATCTATGATGATAGAAAGTATGTTCATGTTTGCATGCAAATAGGTTGGAGAGGCTGGGTTGGATAACAAAGGAACACAAAAAATCTTCTGTGGGTGACAGATCTGCTTATTTTCTTGATTAGGGTTATTATTCCAAGATGTATATGTGAAAAATTATAAAATTATCTAATTTAAATATATGTAAATATATATCTAAATATATGTCTTAATTATAAGTCAACAAAATTATAAGAAGACATGTGCCCTCTAATGAAATTCAGAAAATAAAAAGTGAGAGGGGACATTCTCACCTCCTTTAAAACCATGGGGGAGGTGAGCCTGGGCGGCTCAGTTGGCTAAGTATCTGGCTCAGGTCATGATCTCAGGGTCCTGGGATCCTGTCCTTCGTAGGGCTCCCTGCTTCTCCCTTCGCCTCTCCTCGATAGTCGCTCTCTCTCTCATTCTCTCTCTCAAATAATTAAATATAGTCTTAAAAAAAAAACCTTAGGGTAAAGTTATTCAACTTTCACCAGGAAGTATGATGGTAACTGTAGGTTTGTCCTATGTGCCCTTTATTAGCTTATGTTCCTTTCTGTTCCTAGTTTGCTGAAAGCTTTGTACTCAATGAAGGTTGGATTTTGTAAAATTTCTTTTCTGCATCTATTGAGATAATCATATCATTTTTCTTTTTTATTCTTATTAATATGAATTAACTTAATTCATAATTAAGTTAATATGAATTAGTGAATGAATTAATAAGTCATTAAGTTAATATGAATTAACTTAATTATTAATTAATTAATTAATTAATATTAATCAATATTAATAACTGCTTAATTTTTAAATTGTAAACTCCTTTCATTTCTAACATAGACCCCATTTAGCCATGATAAACTTTTGGAATTATTTTACTAAAATTGTGTTGAGAAATTTTGCATCAGTTCTCATAAAATTATTTTCTTGTTCTGTCTTTTTTTCTGGTTTTCTGCCAGGATATTGCTAGCTTCACAGAATGTGTTCAGAAATATGCCTTTAGGGGTGCCTGGGTGGTTCAGTGGGTTAAAGCCTCTGCTTTCGACTCAGGTCATGATCTCAGGGTCCTGGGATCGAGCCCCGCATCGGGCTCTCTGCTTAGCGGGGAGCCTGCTTCCCCCTCTCTGCCTGCCTCTCTGCCTACTTGTGATCTCTCTCTGTCAAAGAAATAAATAAAATCTTAAAAAAAAAAGAAATATGCCTTTATATTCAATTATCTGGAAATGTTTATGTAAAATTGGTATTATGTCTTTCTCAAATGTCTGGCAGAACCCACAAATGAAGCCATCTAGGTCTAAAATTTTTTAATAGAATATATTCAAAGGCAAATTCAATTCACTTAATAACCATAGATATAGTCTCTCTTTGAGTGAGCTTTGGTAGCTTATGTCTTTCAGGAAATTTATCCATTTCATCTGTGCTGTCAAATGTATGTTCATTAAGTTGTTTATAACATTTTCTTATTAGTCTTTTACTCTCTGTAGAATTTTCAGAGATGTCCCCTTTCTCATTGCTTATTTCATGGAATATATTCTTCATTGTCTCCATTGAGGCAGAATATAAAGCTCATGACAGATTTTTTAAAAGACTGACTACTTTACTGTCCTATTGATTTTTTTTTTCCTTTGACACAGGCTACTACTCTTCAGCCCAGCGTAAAGAGAGTCTCTAGCAGCCTCTTCATTCCTGTTTACCACATGGGTTATATATTGGTTAACTCAAATTCTATAATGAAGGGATACAGATGAACGGACAGCAAAAAGGTGCAAACACCTAAAGCCAGGGTTTATTGTCCAGTTCACCAAGGATTACTCATTACTCTCCACACACAT
>CM053605.1:135529439-135563008 GCA_028646535.1 Procyon lotor
ATTCATATGTTGAAGGGCATCTTGGTTCTTTCCACAGTTTGGCAATTGTGCCATTGCTGCTATGAACATTGGGGTACATGTGGCCCTTCTTTGTACTGCATCCGCTTCTTTGGGATAAATACCCAGTAGTGCGATGGTAGGGTCATAGGGTAGCTCTATTTTTAATTTCTTGAGGAATCTCCACACTGTTTTCCAAAGTGGCTGACATGTTTTAAGTTGAATTCTGAGAGAATGATTCTTATAATTCTTTAGAAAATAAGCTGTTAGAGGACAAGTGTGGAAGCCACATTTCCACTTAAGAAGCTGTAACTATAATCCACTACAGAAATGGTTATGGCTCATTCCAGAGTACATTGAGTACAAAAGGTGGTTGGCTTCTGAATTCATTCTGAAAGAGTTACCAGTAGGATTTGCAGATGCATTGAATGAAAGCGGACGGGAAAAAAAGAGAATTCAAAGAAAGCACTAAGTTTTTTGGCCTGAGCCATTAGAGGATGGGATGCCATCAACTGAGGTATGACAGACTGAGTCTGCATTAGATATTGGAAGAGAAGCTTGAGAGTTCAGTTGTTGACCTGTCAAGTTTGAGACATTGATTAAGCTATCTAATCAGAGGCACTCTGGAGAAAAGTTGGTAATATGAGTCTAGAGGATTAAGAAAAATATGAGTTGAAGAAATAAAAGGAAAAGTTTTAAAACATATAGATCATATTTAAAAACAGTATTTATCTGGACAATGGCCATGGGTAGAAAAGATATCCTGGGCACTGTAATATTAATATGTGAAAAAGAAAAGGAGTCCTCAAAAGATACTGCTTGATGATGCTGATTTATAATTCAGAGATAGGTCCTCAGCCACAAAACAATTTTAAAACAGGGTATGTATCACTTCATTCAATCCTGTCAAAATCTCTATTAATGGATTGTATAATTGTCCCCATTTTTAAGTATAGAAACTTGTTGAAGAACACATACTGATTCTGAGGCGCCTGGGTGGCTCAGTCGGTTAAGCGTCTGCCTTCGGCCCAGGTCATGATCCTGGGGTCTTGGGATTGAACCCAGGGTCCTGGGTTCCCTGCTCAGGAGGGAGTCTTCTTCTCCTTCTCTCACCCCCTCTGTTTGTGTTACCTCTCTCACTCTGCTCTGTCAAATAAATAAAATCTTAAGAAAAAAAAAAAGAACACATACCGATTCAGTTACTATCAGGTATTACCAAGTTATTAACTATTACACAGTATTATAGTATGTATTGCTCTTGAATTGATTTCTTCTTTGAGAAGGACAGAGAGAGGGGTGGGGAGAGAAAAAGAGGAGTTTCTTTACAAATTATACACTGATCAAGCATTCATATGCATTTGTTCCATGAATAAATACACATATTTGTTGACTAAATAAACATTTCATTTGGGAATTTAAAAAGATAGCCAATAACTGTTTTGAATTAAATCTCAGAACTTCTAATCAGCATTTAGATCCCATTATGTACTATTACTTATCTAGGATTGCTTTTCGTTATGTTTTCATTTGCATATTCTTTATTAAATAATAGCTTCTGATTTCCATCTTAGTTTTTCTAGATTCTCTTCTCCTGAGCTCTTCTTGTTCTTGATATTAAGTAATTTCCAGTACTCATTCTAAAGTATCAATTACATTAATTGTTTATTTCTATTCCTTGAGCAGTTTTATACACAGTTGGTAGTGTATTGAAATAAATTCTAAGAAAGACTAGGAAAGTAAACCAATAAATAATCAAACTAGGAAAATAGCAGTAAATAAGGGAGCCCAATAGTTAAAGGTAAGATAATATGCATTTATCCTAAATAAGAAAATAATTAAATAAAAATGAAGTATTCAAAGAAAATTCTGCTAGAAAATGAGTAAATAGGAGGTACAAAATGTGAATGTGTCTCCTGAAAAAAATCAGCAATTAGTACTTGTGATCATGTGTATCTATAAGTTTAACTCTTGACAATGCAAACTCAGTTGAAGTTTTTATGTTCTCATGCAAAGAATGCAACATTACATATTTAATGCTCAATTTTGCTTATTAATGACAGTTGTGATCCAACATAGCAGTGTTTTGCATATCATATATATGTTATTAAAAATGAACATGTGATCCATATTTACCACCTGTAATTTATTATCTAATTAAATGAGATAACTTATGTATAAGCATTTTCTGCACTGCAAGAATATAGTGGATCAAAAAATGTTAGTGCCTCTGCCCTTTCAATTATATCATGTATAATATGTGGTTTTGAGTTTATGAGGGGAGCGCATTGATATTTTCCGATCTCACTCACTTACTGCGGTGAGAAAAGATAAATTAAAACCTGTTCTTTTTTAGCTATCTGTTCAAATGACTTATAAGGAAGCACTGAGCAACTTTTCCTAGAAAGACTAATTCAACTTGTGAAGTATGAGGCCTCCAAATTTCTCCCAGAAGATTATAAAACTAAAGAATCCTTTCTTGCTACTATCTGGTCTCAGAAAGTTGGTTCTATGTTTGTGTTTGCCCAACTGTGACAGTTTCATCCGAATTTTGGAATCTTGAGGGACAACCCAGTAGCATTCTTTCTAGACTTTTGACTAGGACAAACTGACATATTGACAGTCTTTTAAAGCCTCTGTCTTCTCCTAAAATTTCAACCTATACCCCCTGGAATCTCCATGCAAGCTAATCATGCCTTCTACTTCATCTAAAACAATTTTAATTTAATAACAATGAATCAATCTTATTATCTCTCTTCTCATGCACTGTCTAAACTGAACTCACAATTATTTCAACTTTAAGCTGTATTATACATTAATGACTTCAATATCCATGTAGATGATCATATCACAACCTATCTCTTGAGATTTTGATCTTGATAATAGCCACAAGCTCTTTATTTATACTCCTGTTAGCCAGCCATTACAAGAGGACCGAAGACCTTATATTGCCCAGAAATGGAATTCTAAAATCTTATATTTAAAATCTAAGCTTGGATTGTAATGGCTACATTTATTTCCTTCATCTTTGTAATTCAAAGTGGCTTTTTGTTTTTTAAGTTTTTATTTATTTATTTGACAGAGAGGAGAGAGATCACAAGTAGGCAGAGAGGCAGGCAGGGGGCGGGGGAGCAGAGAGTCCGATGCGGGGCTTGATCCCAGGACCCTGAGATCATGACCTGAGCCCAAGGCAGAGGCTTTAACCCACTGAGCCACCTAGGTGCCCCCAAAGTGGCTTTTTGACATTATTGAGATCTATTTTACATCCAGCAATTTTTTCTCTTGCTTTCTATCATGTCTTTCATAGTATTCTTTCTTCCCCAATTTGGCTTATACAGCATAATTTTTTGGGGAAAAAAAAGATTGCCAAATAAAAATAATATTGATATTCTTTGTATTAAAAGTATATAAAGAATCTAAAATAGATACCAAAGAAAATTTAAATAAATAAACAAATGATGCTTAAAAGTAAGTTAAGTGAGACAGGGTTGGTGATAAGAAGTGGATAGGATAAGAAATGAGTTTTTAAGGCTATCAAAAAATATAACACCAAGATTAAATTCTGTTTTCCAAGAAGTAATATGCAAGGCAGCATTGCAATAAGAAATAAATTATGGAGTAAAAATAAATTGTAAAGCTCTACAGATGTGTTAGGTGTAAAGACTCTCAAAATGGAGAGTGAGATAGACTAGTATACTCTAATTTTGTAATCCAAGTTCTTTTAGCTCCTAATTAGCTCAGATTTTTTACTATGAACATTTGCTCCTGGAAAAAAAGCAAATTCATGGTAGCTCTGGTTAAGTCCATGCTCGCTGAGCACTATTGTATTTAGCAGAGTTTATTCTGCTCCAGAGTCATTGCTAACCAACCATAGTATAATTGCTCATCATTAAAATAAAGAAATACGTAATTAATAAAGAATGTAATTGTCATATTTATCATTAAATAATTACCATATAAAATTTCACCATTCAAAGGTCATACTGCCAATACCATTTTCTATTTATTTTCCTAAGCCAAATTAGCATTCAGCAAACAAAAATTGACATTGCATTCAAGGATAGGCATATATTGAAAAACAAAATACATTGTTTCTTCTCAAAAAGATCACAATTTGCTTAGAAAACATTAAAGTGGTGCACCTGAGTGGCTCACTGATTAGGTCTGCCTTAGGCTCGGGTCATGATCCCAGGGTCCTGGAATCAAGCCCCATACTGGGTTCCCTGCTCAGCGGGAAGCCTACTTCTCCCTCTCACACTGCCTCTGCTTGTGTTTCTCTCTTGCTGTCTCTTTCTGTCAGATACAAAAAAAAAAAAAAAAGCAACAACAACAACAACAAAAACTTAAAAAACTCTTAAAAAAAATTAAAGTAATTTCAAATAAGGTTTATTTGCATTCCTGCATTGAAATTGAGAGGTAACGCAGAGAAACTTTCTTTAACAACAATTATAACACTTTATTAAAGCTTTAATAATCCAGCAGTACAGGTCAGTTGTAAACAAGGATGGAGAGAAGGAGGGAGAGAGACAGAGAGAGGGAGAGATACCAAAAGAGCAAAAGAAAGAATCCTAAAATATTAACATTAAAGATCAATTTCAGTATATTTCCCCTTGTTTTAGTAAAAGTTTCCTGAATTTCTTTGAGTAAATCCTAAATGGATTTGGTGAACTAAGTCCATTTAGTGGGGTGAATATGTCACGTGAACATAAAAATAATCATCATACTCTATCCCTTTGACCTCAATAATTGATCAAGGATGAGCACATGACAGTCTGAACATGAGTCATCCATAAGCTTTCGATCCTGTCACTAGGGAAAAGTAATTAAAAACTGAGGCAATGTAAATGACTCAATACAACACAAAACAATGTCCAATGTTACATTGGACAAATGTGACAAAGTAAACAAAGGAATGAAATTTTAAAACAAAGAAAATTTTTTAAAAAATGAAGATTTTTTTTATTTATGAAGCTAGATTTTGAAGGATAAGTGGATGAGAGAAGAAAAACACAAGGAACCTTGAAAGTAGTACTGCATATTTTAAGAACTGCTAAAAAGTGACATTCACCTCTTGTTATTTTTGCAAATAAGTTACTAAGTAAATGATTACATGGTAATGACTGTTAGCTGCCTCCAATGTCAATTACCTTTTTTCTTTCACAATAGTAAAATTTCTTACTCAGCATATGTGTGTTCAAAAGAAAGGCTACATTTCCCAGTGGCCTAGCTGCAAAGTTCTGGTCAATCTGATAAGGTAGAATAGTATGTGGCAACTTGTGGCAAACTCCTAGTCAAAGACAAAATGTACGGAAGAAAATTACACAGGCAAGGAAGATGTTATTCAAGACTGTTGCAATAGGGAAGAGATCTTGAACTCAACTCCATCAAAACAAAAGGCAGGAGGATCTTTAAACAATGAGGAAAGTAGTGGAAAGTAGTAGAGGACTGGACTTTATTGGGGGCAGGTTGATCTTTTGGATGTGTTGAGCACCTTGAGTCATTCCTGAGTTTACAAATGTTTTTCTCTGTGTTTAGACCATCTGTGTTTCCTAACTGGTATTCATCATAGTTAGGCTCCAAAAGTCCCATAGAAACTGAGAAATAGGAGCGCTATCTTTCTTGATCACATTTGAAAGGGATGGCTCCAGGTCCCTGAGAAAGACATTACTAGATTGTAAAAGTGGCTAAAGGCTGGGAGATTTATATACATTTCAAAGGAGCAGAGGAAGAATTTGCAATTAGAAGTTCCTAAAGTAATTGTTCTAACAAAAGAGAGATTAGGGATTTATAGTCAGGAAAACATCTGTCTAAATTTTAATCAAGCTGAAATTAACACTAAGGCAGTCTTGATTATTCTTTAACAAAACCAAAAATATATGTGACCTTTGTCCTCTATTAATTTCTTCTTCTATCCTGATGTCTGGAATATAGATTATTCTTTGGACTAAGATGATACGGGCTACACTTTAGGGATAGCAGAATAATGAACTGAAGAGATCCTGGGTCTGTGAGGACTTTGTGGGGCAGAGTGTGCCTTATCAGTTCCGGACTGCACACTTCTAAATATTTTGTGTTTTAAACCTTTGGGGGGGTGTGGCACCTGGGTGGCTCACTGAGTTAAAGCCTCTGCCTTCGGCTCAGGTCATGATCCCGGGGTCCTGGGATCGAGCCCCACATCAGGCTCTCTGCTCAGCGTGGAGCCTGCTTCCCCTTCTCTCTCTGTCTGCCTCTCTGCCTACTTGTATCTCTCTTCTCTCTGTGAAATAAATAAAATCTTTAAAAAAAAAAAAAAACCATTGGGGATTTTGGTCTCTGTTGCTCTCAACTGAACATAATGTGGTTTATTGCTTGTTTGTTGAATTGCAGTTAATCCAGATGAATTCCAAAATAGCTTCTCCAAACTTCACCAACAATATGTGTTCATGAAGGTCCGAGAACCAAGAACCAGAGTTGAGTTCTTGGGCCCAACAGTGACCATAGAAAGAAGAGAAGTGAGTTTGGACCCAAAAGTCAAAGGCACAGGCAAGACTTTGTTGGAGCTATAGCTGGAACTGAAGGGAGATGCAGCACTGACAGAGAGTGGTAGTTCGCTGGACCTCCCTAGCAAAGCGGAAAGCCCTGCTCATACAGAAAAAGTTCCTGCTCGAGTTCCCACCCTGGTCCAATAGGCTAATAAGGAAAGAAAAAAAAATGCCTTCTCCTAATTGGTTGGATAAGCCACCTTCTGCCTGGTCAGAAGGCCCTTCTCCTGATTGGGTGATATTGGCAGGCAACTCAGGTAACTCACTAGTGCCTTGGAGCAGGGTCCTCAGGTTTGTGGAGCTTCCGTTTTAAGCCTGGCTTGTATACACTGGACCGCTTCCTGGGTTTGCTCTGTGGGAGAATCAGTGTAATAACAGCAGCCAACAGAAAGTGCCCCAAGTGCTTAGTGTCTTTCACTTGGGGCTTGTTCCCATGGTCCCTAACTGTCAATAAGAGCTCCTTTTACCTCAAAATCCCTACATTTGTTTACTCTCTAGTCTCATTTATTATGTTTTATGTGCAGATGTTTTACTTTTCCGGCTTAATTCAAAGGTAGTCTCATTTTGTACCTCCCTTAAAGGATAACATGGTAACTACCACGTAATTCACCCTCAAGTAATACTTATTTGAACAATTATATCGTAGTATCTGTATTTTAAAATTGTACAAAATTTCCAATGTATGGTTTTTGTATGAGTTTGAGAATATATCAGAGAACATGGAGGTTTGTGAATAGGTAATTGTCTTTGCAACATATTATTCTAAAAAGTGAAACCAAAATATAGAATCTAGCATGGGAGAATGGAGGACAGTATCTGTTGTTAATTGGTTTGAATACTAAGTGATTTAGAATAATATCAAAGTAGAAGGCAAAAAAGGATGTAAGAGAATTTTTCATACTTTAGAAATCTCTGAAATTTTTAGCTCAACTTTTCTGGCCCCCTTTGTTCAAATAAAACTTTAAGTAATTCAGAATATAGAGAACCTCAAGTTTAAAAATAATTGCCTTTCAAGCTCAAGCAAATAGAAAATTTTCTCATTTTTATTATGGGTATTTTACTGAGACCTTTAAAACCAATATAAATTATGTCAAAGCTCAGTGAAGAAATGTGGTGCATAATAAATATTAAACAACAAGATAATGATAATGATTTTTTCATTGAGGACAGCTTTTAAATTTTTGATTCATACAAACTATTAACTTGAAACCTTAATAGAGTATTGATTACATATAAAGGCTCTAAATAACAATAAAGAGATCCTCACAAATGAAAAACATCACATGAGAGAGTTTCTAATTAAAGTTGTAATTTATTATTATAAAATAAATGTTATGGCTATAATTTATGAAGAGTATACCTGAATAACTAACTCTGATTGTGATCAATAAGTATTGACTAATAGAACTGAGTTGTTTGCAATATTTTCCAACCATGCAAATCAGGACACATTTGCAAACACCAAAATTGTATCTCTTTAAGCAGTGCATTCTGTTAGCAAAAGTAAAGTAAATATACAATAGAAAGACCAATTTAATCATTGGTTTTATTTTATATGGAATCAAATTGAATTTAATTTAAACTATGATGTACATTTGCATATCCAAGAGTCAATTTGTGTATTTAAATAAGTTTTAGAGGAGTAGATTGGGGAAAATATGTTTGAAAAGTGATGTCTCAAGATAGAAAGCACATTTTAAACACACTGTTCATTGGGAATGAAAAAAACAACATTTCCTACTGCTACATAATGATCAAAGTTAATGATCAACTTTGTGTTCAATCCTAGTATGGAATTTATTTCTAGTATGGAATTTTTTCAATTGTAAGTGAGAGTGAAGACTGTTCTTATAATATTTGGATATCTAATTTTATCCACAAATATTTATTGAGTAATCTCTATGTGCTGAGCACTGTTCTGATGTGTTTTGGATCCTATGTTTAACAATGTCTTAAAAAAGAGCTCAGGCCTGAATTAAAAGTGGGAGAATAGTGGAGCCAGTGCTGTCTCTGGCCTCTCCCAGACAAGATTGTAAAAATCAGGACCACTGTGTGAATATCATCTGTTTTTAACTTTGATATATCTCTGTGTCCTCTTCTGCAACATGAAGATAATAGTAATTAATTTTCCAGGTTGTTGTAAGGGCTAAATGAGATGATATGCAAAGTGCTGGTATATGTGAGAACTCAATAAAAGGCAGCTAATGATAATTAAATAAAAATTAAGTTATAATTATAAGCCATTATGATCCTTGATAAATATATTATTGGTGGTTGAGATTTCAAGCGACCAATGTGGAGACCCACTCTGAATGGTTCTTTTCTCATTTTAGTACAGAACATGAGGGATGCCTGGATGGCTCAGTTGGTTAAGCATCTGACTCTTGACCTTAGCCCAGGTTTTGATCTCAGGGTCATGAGTTCAAGCCCTGCATTGGGCTCCACATCTAGCATGGAGCTTAATTTTTCTTTTTTTTAATGCAGAACATGAACCACATCCAACAGTTATAAAAAAATGTATCTGTTGGGGCACCTGGGTGGCTCAGATGGTTAAGCATCTGCTTTCAGCTCGGGTCATGATCCAGAGGTCCAGGGATCGAGCCCTGCATCAGGCTTCCTGCTTGGTGGGGAGCCTGTTTCTCCCTCTTTCTATTGCTCTCCCTGCTTGTGCTCTCACCCTGTCTGTCAAATAAATAAATAAAATCTAAAAAAAAGAAAAAAAAAGATTAAAAAAAATGTATCTGTTGTATCTCATGTGTGTTCGTATTTTCTGATCAGATCCATATGACAGCATATGGGCACCAACACTGATAATCCAATGTAGATAGCCTAAAATGCAGGCAGTCACCATATTTGATGGGCACCCTTGTTGCTTCCAGAATGTATCACTGTATGGGCTTGGCTCTACCTTTACTCCAAATGATATGACAGAACAATTGTTCCACTTTTGATAAATGATTTTTTTTTCAACGAACAATGCCAAATACTGGAATTCTTAGGAGAGGAAAAGCTGTGTGGTAGTTTGTGGCTATATTATGGAGAATATCACTTTGCATTAAACTGTATTCTATTGGAAAATAGTCTGAATCTTGCCACCTGGGCCTTAAAATTTTAGAACTTTCAGTGCATCAGTTCTTTTAAGTTACCATGATAGCCCCCAGTATGAAATTGTATGATTTTCTATTTCACTGTTTAACTTGCCTCTCTGACTTCTCAAGTGGTATTTATGACTATTGGCCTTTATCCTCTAATTTTATCAATTGTATATGTTGAATGGCTCTATTCCTTGAATAGGTATTCTCAAAATGACTTCAAATAAAGTCTCAAGTTCTCTGCTAACAAAATATCCAAAACCACGTTGCCCTACTTCAGACAAGTGTTACCTATTACGCCATTAAATTCTGAAACAATATGTATATATTTTGTCAGCATTTTTCAAAGACTGCTACAGAGAACATTATACCCAAAAGATGCTCAGTTAGAACACAAAATCACCAAAGCTAGAAAGTTTCATCTGGTTTATTCATTGCTGTATTCCTAGTGCCTGGAACAATGTCTGGAAGACAGTGAAAAAAAAGTTTTGCTGAATGAGTGAATGAATGAATGATAAAAAAGGAAAATTACTGAGGAAATACTGAATACTCTATCCTAATCTTAGAGATTTATAGTAAATATTAGTACATTAAAGACAGCAGTATATCTTCATCAAATAAAACTGTTAATCTAGGAGGGCCTGGGTGGCTCAGTCAGCTAACTGGCTGACTCTTGATTTCAGCTCAGGTCATGATCTCAGGGTCCTGGCATCGAGCAACATTGGTATCCGAGCTCAATGCTTGAGATCTTTCTCCCTCTCCCTCCGCTCCCCCTGCTCACATTTTTCCTTTTGCTCTTTCTCTCTAAAATAAACAAATCTAAAAAAAAAACCAAAACTGTTAGTCTAAATGTTTATATTCAATATCCTATAGAAACCTTTCAACACCTGTAAAAATCAATTGAAATATATGCTCCTGTGACTATATTTTGGAAAGCTAAATTATTCACACAATTCAATTTACATAAAGTCATCAAATTGGCTAAAGGAGATTTTGAAAATACTATTAATATTGGTTTTTTCTCATTTAGAATGTCAAATTTCAATCTTGATGTAGACACATTTAATAGTGGTATTTTCTCATCCTGACAAATCCACGTTTTAGGTGGATGAAATGATTTGCATCTCCCTCACTATTTTCCTGTCATCCTTACTTTAAACTGACAAGCTAGTCTGATTTTCTTCCTTTCTGATACCAAATTAGTTATCCAAAATTAATTCCCTGACTGTTTCATTTCCAAGAAATGCTGTTTCTCCTTCTACAAAGAAATCAACGTTCGTTTAAAATTCAGTTTGTTAAAGACTTGGTCCCCTCAGAAGAGCTAGTAACAGGCACATGACTCTTTTCTTACGAAACACCATTTAAAAAGCTGGTCCTGCCTCCTAGTTCCCATGATGTTCTTGTTTCTGATACCTGAGAACCTCACTGGAAATGTTACACACAAATTGACATTGACTGGCTACTCTGTTAGGCTTCATAATGGACTGAAAAAGAGAAGCACACTTTTTAATTCAACTGTTTCCATCTAGGAAAAACAGGCAATTCATTGATCCTATAGGGACAAAACATCAAGTACTCAGAAAACCCAATTCACTTAAAAAATTAAGGCTGTACTGTTTGTCGGTCAAATCTTCATTTTAGTCTGAGAGAAGACCTAATATTGTCAACAGCTTTGCAGGCACTTTAGTGAAAATATGTGTACATTGACAAATTAAATAATGCTTCATTTTTCTACAGTCTGGTTTTTTTCAATTGATTTTTTATTTAAAATTGTAATGAAGTAATAAGCTGGAAGTACATATTTTACTTCAATCATTCATACAAAGATTTCAAACTCGATGAAACTTTTTAAATAAAAAATATTTTCATCAATAATTGCCTTCTATGTCAAAAGTTCAAATTCATTGGTTATGTGGGCTGCTATATAAGTAGGATGGTTACAAGAATTAAATCTTGGATATAGATAGATTTAGCTGCTTACTGACTATATGATCTTAGTTAATATATTTACTTTTCAAGCTTTGTTTTGCTTAACGAAATGAGAACATTAAAATCTTTACTGGCCAAACGAATAGATTATGCTAATTAACCTTGAGTCTTTTTTTTTTTTTAAAGATCTTATGATAGAACATCTATAGTTCATGTTCTATAAATTTTGGAATGAAATGGGTTTTTAAGTTATAATATATTAATAACACAATATGATAAAATAACAGCACCAACCAATTTATTTGTCTTTAGTATTAAATAATAATCCTTCATGAATCACTTAAGCATTATTTCTTTTTTTTAAAGGAGTAAAGTTTTGGGGCACGTGGATGGTTCAGTCGGTTAAGCATCAGGCTCTTGATTTTGGCTCAGGTCATGCTCTTTGGGTTGTGGGATTGAGCCCTGTGTTGGGCACAGTGCTGAGTGTGGAGCCTACTTGGGATTCTCTCTCCCTCTTCCCTTTTCCACACCCCTGCTCCCCATCCCCTGCTCATGCTCTCACTCTTTCTCTCTCTCTCTAAAAAAAAAAAATAAAATAAAGGAATAAAGTTTTGGTATTGGGAGATTTGATTATTTTGAGGAAAGCTCAATATGAATTGACACTCATTGCTGAGTGTCATTATCATTTCTTCTACAAAGAAATCAACATTCATTTAAAATTCAATTTGTTAAAGACTTCTCCTCTGTTTGGTACCCTCAGAAGAGCTAGTAACAGGCACATGACTCTCTTCTTATGAAACATCATTTAAAAAGCAGGTCCTTCCTGCTTTTTATATATATCATAAGAGATTATATATATCTTAGATGTAGATATATATCATATATCATACATAAGAGAAAAATATCTATATATTTATATATAACATATATATCATACATAAGAGAAATATATATCATACATAAGAGAAAAATATCTAAATGTTCAAAGAGACAGTTATTCTTATAGGACACTTACCACATCGTAAGCATTATTTCTACAAAGTACAATGTGTGAAATACTAGCAAGAAAAGCAAGTTATACCAATATTTTCTATCATACAACACATAGTGTACATCTTTACCAATTTTACCTCCATTTTGCATCTTAGTATGGAAGCCAATGTACAGTCATGTCATTAAGATAATTCACTGGAAAATTTTGGTTTTAACTCTCTTACTTCAAGTATTGTCCTCATTTGAAAATTTGGGTAACTAAATTTCTTTTTACAATATCTACATATTGAAAACACAACATCAAAATGGTAGACATAGGTAATTTTTCAAAATGAGAAACATTTATATAGATATATCAACACCTCGCTTTTAGAAACCTTATTTTAGTGCTGCATATTTTTAATTCAATGTCTTTCAGTTAGTGTGATGTCATTGGTAATTAAACTACTTATAAAATTGGATAACTTTTCAAAATATGTTAAAATATTGGATAATTATAATGATTAGAAATTATAATTTCAGAAGAGTCTAATATTTTCACACATTTTGCTTCATATCTTTTTTTAATTAATTTATTTTTTGTATTAACATATAATGTATTATTTGCCCCAGGGTACATGTCTGTGAATCGTCAGGCTTACACATTGCATAGCACTTACCATAGCACATACCCTTCCCAATGTCCACAACCCAGCCACCCTATCCCTACCCCCCCACACCTCCCAGCCACCCTTAGTTCTTTTGTGAGTTTAGGAATCTCTTATGGTTTGTCTCCTTCACCATCCCATCCTGTTTCATATCTTTCATGAATTGTTTTTATGCTATAATTCATAAAAGGGCAGTTGTAATTATATTTTATATATATAAGTATATGTATAAACATATAGTGTGTATATATACATATATATATAAACATATAGTTGTCAAGACTTTGAGACCTTTGAGAAATACATCTCCCTATGCAATGCACTAACAAAATGTTCAACATTTGCCTAGTGTGTCATTCAAAAGGGAGTGAATGCTACTGCTTTCTTCATCCATGGAAAAACTTCTAATTTTTCCTTGACAAAAACTGAAAAGACTCAGCTAGGGATATTTTTCTTTTCTCTGAAAATAATAATAATAAATATATATATATATATATTTTAAGATTTTATTTATTCATTTGACAGAGCGAGAGATCATAGTAGGCAGAGAGAGAGGGAAGCAGACCCACTGAGCCACTCAGGTGCTCCTGAAAATAATAATATATTTTTAATGTTATTAATAAGAACAAAAAAATTGGAGTGCCTGGGTGGCCCAGTGGGTTAAAGCCTCTGCCTTCGTCTCAGGTCATGATCTCAGGGTTCTGGGATCGAGCCCTTCATCAGGCTTTCTCCTCAGCAGGGAGCCTACTTTCCTCTCCCTTTCTGCCTGCTTCTCTGCCTGCTTGTGATCTCTCTGTGTCAAATAAATAAATAAAATCTTAAAAAAAAGAATAAAAAAATTTCCTTCTAAAAATAATACTGATATTTCTATGAATACCCTTAATTTTATAATTATGTTTTGTAAGATAAATGTATTTCTATTAAATATCTTTAATTACAAAGAGATATATAGGTACTTAGTTATATAATCAAAATATATTTTTTCATTCAGTCAACTAACATGAATGTGTGTATATATATATACAGGGTTATTTATTAAAGTTACATATACATATGATAGTATTCCACACATAGGTTTGTATCTCTCTCTCTCTCTCTCTCTCTATATATATATATATATATAACTACATATTATATATATACACACACACACACATTTATATATAGGATAATACAGACAAGTTTTTATAGGTTTATACATATATATGTATACATACATACAGATTTACCAAACATGAATTGTCCTGTGTATAAATATACAAAAATTATTGGGTAAATCATTTTTAGTAGTTGTTTTCATTAGTTATTATAATATAAACACATATGCATGTGTATGTGTGGATATATATATGTGTGTATATTTATATCATTATTTTTTTTCTTCTATGTAATGCTGGTAAAATAAATGGACATTTATTTAAATATCAAAATTATGCTATTTTATACAAACATAAAGTATATATTATATGTATTATTCAGTAGTTGAAACTTCATTTTGATATTGAAACATTTAGGAAAAACCTATGGATGTCTGGTAAGGAAGTTATATTATGTAGTTAAAAATACAATTAATGGGGCACCTGGGTTGCTCAGTCATTAAGCATCTGCCTTTGGCTCAAGTCATGATCCCAGGGTCCTGGATTGAGCCCCACATCCGGCTCCTTGTTCAGCAGGGAACCTGCTTCTCCCTCTCCCACTTCCTCTGCTTGTATTCTCCCTCTCTCTCTCTCTGTGTCTCTCTCTGTCAAATCAATAAATAAAATCTTTAAAAAAGAAATACTATTAGTGGGGCACCTGGGTGGCTCAGTGGGTTAACGCCTCTGCCTTAGGGTCGGGTCAGGATCTCAGGTCTCGGGATTGAGCCCCACATAGGGCTCCCTGCTCAGCAGTGAGCCTGCTTCCCCTTCTCTCTCTGCCTCTCTGCCTGCTTGTGATCTCTCTCTGTCAAATAAATAAATAAAATCTTAAAAAAAAAAAAAAGAAATACTATTAGTAATGAAATGATTGACCATGCAGACTCATTTAATTGCCAACCACCACGATTTCTCTGTTTCAATATATTGAATCTAGAGTTTTCAGGGCACCTGGGTGGCTCAGCACCTCTGCCTTCGGCTCAGGTCATGATCTCAGGGTCCTGGGATGGAGCCCCGCAATCAGGCTCTCTGCTCAGAATGGAGCCTGCTTCCCCCCTTCTCTCTGCCTGTCTCTCTGCCTACTTGTGATCTCTCTTTCTCTGTCAAGTAAATAAATAAAATCTATATTAAAAAAATCAGAGTTTTCAAATCACTTAATTTTCAGCTTAGAAAGTATTTAACACTCTGCAGCCATTCAGGTGAGGTGTTATGCACTGTGCTGACATGAGATTAATATGGAGAGGACAATGTTGGGATGAAAGTATTAATTTAACCTATGACTACACAACTGCATCCACCCCCAATTCAAACTGTGTATTCGAACCTCTTCAAATTAAGTGGTCAGAAAGCATCTTCAAAATCGTTTTTAACTTAACTGTGACATATCTTCAAACTTCGTGTTAATGACTCAAGCAATTATATCATACCAGTGTATTTTTGTATAGTCATGACTAACCTTCCTTGTCAAAATTTGGTATAAAACTGTATCCTAAATTAACGATGAAGTTAGGAATTCTGTAACATGGCAATAATTGTTTGTCAAGAGCAATTCAAGTAAAAGGCCTTAACTGATTATAGAATGAACATACACACAAAAACACTCACAGAGTTTTCTAACATCATATTATAGATTATCAAAAATTTGGGGGCTTACAACAACACCACATACCATCTTACAGTTTTTCATGAGTCAGGAGTCTGGGCAAATTAGCTGAATCCTCCTCTCAGATCTCACAAGGCTGAAATTAATGCATTGGGTGGGACTGAGATTGTCCTCTGGGATTTGAATCTTTTTCCAAATTCATTCATGTGTTTGGAAGAATTCAGTTTCTTGTTTATGTTGGACTGCAGTCCCCCCTTTCCTGCTGGCTGTCAAATCTGGACTGTTCTTAGCTCCCAGGTGGCACTCTCAGATCCTTGATATGCACCTTCCTCCATTGCTCTTACATTAAGATCTCCTTAAATTCCAAAGGACAAGACCCTTTAAAGTAGGCATTCGTGATTAGTACAGGCCCACTTCTATAATCTCCCTTTTGATTAAGCCATCTGATTAGTAAACTAATCAGGGGAGTCTTATCTCATCATATTTACAAATTATTCCTTTCCTCAAAAGGAGAGTAGTCTATAGAGCACCACAGTAGAATTTAGGCATCTTAAGGCTGAGAATTCTGCCTATCATAATATATATGTGATATCATAAGTCATGAAATACTAGTTACACAAGAAGTTTGAACTTAGTGTTTTACTTCATTGTGGGCTGTGCTTTGCTTGAATTCATACTGGAAGATACATTTATATTGGCAGGTCTTTTTCTGTTTCAAGAAACATCAGCCATAGTAATCTTTTGAAAATGTATATTAAGTTACCATATTCTTTCCCCCCTACAAACACCTCCATGGCTCTTTATTTATTATGATACATAAGCCCAGTTATCCCTAAACGAATACAAAGTTCATATTCTATGCCACCACCTTCCTACCTCAGGATCCCACCTGCTTTTATCCCTCTGCTTGCCTTGGGCTGAGACCAGGCTGTGCTTCCTCCATGGGGCATCGCACCTGCCATTCTTTCTCCTTGAAGTGTCCGTCCTTCTTTTCTTGGTCCTCTAGGTAAATTACATTCATTCTTCATTAAGCAGCATCAGTGCCTCAGAGAAACTTCTCTGATCTCTATAATTGTCAAATTCTACCGCTAGCTCTTTTCATAGTTGCAGTTTCCTGTCGACTTGTGTGATTATAAATTGTTTTCAGCTACATTGTGACTGTGTTTATTATACCATTAGAGCTTAATAATACTTTAAATGAATGATAGAATAAGTGAATGAAGAGGCACCTGGGTGGTTCAGTCAGTTAAGCACCCAGCTCTTGATCTCAGCTCAGGTATTGATCTTGGAGTCATGCATTCAAGCCCTGCATTGGGCTCCATGTTGGGCAAGGAGCCTACTTAAAGTAAATAGGTAGGTAGGTAGGTAGGTAGATTAAAAAATATAGAAAATTAAGAAATCTTAGAGCCTGAAAAGTTTTTCCTGGAAAATTTTTAAGTTTATAATTTTCCCCTATAATCAATATTTTATTTACTGGACATTATAATTGGTTAGTTGTTGGAAATCTATTTGAAAAGGTCAGAATTAAAATAATTGCTTTATACTTTGTTCCATAAATACTATGTCATAGATCTGTATAGGTTTTATCTAAACGAAGGACATGAAAATTTGAAAGCAGGGGCAGGGAAAAGGGAGTGGAAGTTCACGGATATATTACTAAAAACAAACTCTGTACAGCTAACTTCATTCATGACAAGTGGGTAGAAAGAACAAACCAGCCTTCTTCATTTTGTTTTTCAATCTTTGCTCTTACATTAAGAGGTGTGCATCACCCACTTCTCAAGGTAGCATTTAATGGAGAACAAGAATTCCTAGTAGCCTCTTAAGATCTTATATTTATCCCACTAGTAAGAGAGATAGCACTACATTTTGAACTTTTACCCCTAAAAGTAAAAGTTCTGCTCCTATAATAGATACTTCAGTTGTCCTCTTTCCTCCTCAGTTCATGCTCTGAGAGGTGACAGAATGGGTGATACTGGTGGAGAGGAAAGATTCAAACCAGCAAGTGTCTGCTGCTCTGCAGGAGTTTTCAATGAGCATCCCTACTCTGTGGATCCATCTCTGCAATCCGCTCCTCCAAGCTGCTTGGTGTTAGAGATCATGTTGCTGCAAAAGTAGCCATCATGTCACTTGCATGATATGTCTCGTTTGTTTAATTTCTGAAGTCCATCCCCTTGCTCTTCTCCTGGCCTAACATTATTCCAGTGTGCCTTGATAGCTGAAATCTGCGTTGTTGACTCAGCAGTTCGTGCCATGATGAGTGAGGAGGAAGCAGGCTCCCTGCTGAGGAGAAAGCCTGATGGGGGGCTTGATCTCAGGACCCTGAGATCATGACCTGCGCCAAAGGCAGAGGCTTAACAACTGAACCACCCAGGTGTCCCGAGGCTGGTGTTTTTGGTGTGAGTAATGCATGGCCTGTTTCTCTGCAATCTGGTATTTCTGTCAGGATATGCATGAAATTCCATGGACTACTTGTTTACTTGCAAGTAGGGTAAAGTCTCAGACCCTTCACACTTTCTGAAATAACATACATTACATAAAATACTCTACACAAACAAAGGTTAAGTACCTGTTTCTCAAAAAAGAATAACATCAGTCTCAATGATATCCTTAGTATTTAGATTTTTTCCCCTCAAGATCTTGGTGTCTATAGCTTTTGGTTTATGATACTCTTCAAAAACAACCAAGCATCAATGGCTGTTTTAAAAATCAACAAACTGTAATTAAGTTGAAGGAGCATAAACTACTTCATGTATATAATAATCAGGTATATATGCAATGACTTTTCCCACATATTTGGGGAGCCCATAGGTGCCTCCAGTAAGTGGAGCATTCCTAACCACTTCTGGTTAGGTATTGCCCCATTGGAATTCATTTTTGCTCAAATAAGTCATAAAATGTTTAATACACCTCAATGTATCTTTTAATCATACAAACCCATTCATCGTATCCCTCAGTTTAATAAAAAAGGCATTTCTGCCGTGGGTTTGACTGTCTCCATCATCTGTATATCAGTTCTAACTTTTTCTCATTTTGAAAATACAACTTCCTTGGTTGGTAGGGGAACAGGTTTGCCATTCCAAGCAATAAATATTTCATTAAGAAGTGTCAAGATCTTTTTGAACAGGTAGAGGAAAGCCTTCTAGAATTCTACTTTACTTTCAAAATTGCTATTATCTTCCACAAAGGGGCAGATATTGTCTGAGCGTATGAAGAATATCAAAATAATGATGCCTATTTAAAAAGTATTATTCTGTGTTTATAAAGCCAAGAGGATATTATTACTTGAGACATTCAAGCAGAAATAGTATAGCTATCATCATTTAAGATGATAGACCAGATAACTTCTAAGGTTTCTTTCTACTCTAAGAATGTACTTTGTAATTGTGTGAGATAATAATGCTTTCTGTTGCATCCATTCTGAAATTGTGCACAACACTGATTTCAAAGTATAGTTCTCTTTCAGTTCGCCCTATCTCAGTGCATGATACCTATATCCATTAAGTTTCAACAGCTTAAAAACCCAAGCATCACTCTTTTTACCTCTCCCCTATAAATAGAATCCATCACTAAGCCTTTTGATGGATGCTCCAATTTACTCACATCTATTTCATCTTCACCATCACTAACCTCATGAGAGATATAATCATCTCTTACCTAAACTATTGAATTACTTCAGTCTGAACTACAAACAGAATTCAGACCTTAAGTCACAATGTAAGAAAATGCATATTTTTTTAAGATTTTATTTATTCATCTGACAGAGAGATCACAAGTAGGCAGAGAGGCAGGCAGAGAGAGAGGGGTAAGCAGGCTCCCTGCTGAGCAGAGAGCCTGATGTGGGGCTAGATCCCAGGACCCTGAGATCATGACCTGAGCCAAAGGCAGAGGCTTTAACTCACCGAGCCACCCAGGTGCCCCAGAAAATGCTTATTTAAAGTACTTATGCTAATCTTAGGAAAATAAACATGCTATAAATTCACATTTCTTATAGTACATATATACTTACATCATCTTATGTCCAATTCTCATAATATAATCTAAATAGTGCCCTCTAATATATCCTAATCCAAGTCATCATTGTTTCTTTTTTTTTGTTCTTGATCTGGGCACTGGGGAAGAAAGAAGTTTTGGGAGGGAAGCAAAAATTTTTATGTGACTTGTTACCAAAAGTCCAAAAGAAATCTAATCTAATCTTCATATATCTGAAAATTAATGTGAGTCTTCTGTTCTTCACAGTGGCTCACTTGGATTAGCAAATTACATTGATAGTGACTTTAGGCAATTTCATAAATTTTATTAGGAAAAAAGTCCTACAGATGTGTTTAAGCACTATCCTTTTGTATTAGTTTTTAAAAGGGCATATGTTATAAAAGTTCATCCTAAAATACCAAAAGTGACCATGAAATTTGCCATACCAGTACTTAATCCATCCCAGAAGTGTTATGCTTTTGTCAGGTTAAAATGATAATAGTATATATGCTCCTTTGGTCTGCTTAGTAAATGACACTATTGAGGATGATTATCCAGTGATGTCAAAGTCACTGAGGCAGTGAAATGAACTTTATCACTCATATCTAATAGAGAGGGTCATTGAACTGTATTAAAATTAACTCTGCATTTTATTTTCTGGAATAGGCAGCATATGAGCAGAAACTGAGCTCCAATAATTCCAATTTTGGGGAAAATTAGTTCTGTCCTATTTCAAAAAGTTTTTGAGGGCAAATAAACTTTCGATAGAATTTTTTGATAAGTCAAGAATCAAATGTGCTATTGCTGGGAACTCTATTAAACACTAAATTGTACCTATGCAATGAGTACCTATGTATACTTTGAGCAATGAGCTTGTATACATAGTATACGTACATAGTATACATACAGAGCTTGTATACATAGTATACAAAGTATACATAGAGCTTGCAGTTTCTTCCCCATCCTGGATTTCTTTTTAGTTAGTCAAACTCCCCAGGATAAAGACTTCATCTCAAACACTTTATGTAGCTAAGTCCCTATAACTAAAGTCCCTATACCTAAATCTTGGCTAATAAGTTAAAGGCAGAGTGCTATCTGTATGTCAGGTACTTGGAATTCCAATAGCTCACACAAGAGTTTTCTTATTATCTGTCTTTTCCTGACTCCTGCTGCTTTTATACAGATGTGGTGACAAAGTGCTAATGCCCCGTATTCCCCAAATGAAAAACCAATAGAGCCCAAGTATATTGACAATGGGATAGAAGAAGGCTGGGTATCTGGGGACTCCATGATACAGAGCTGCCATACTTGGCTTGCATACTTTCAGACTCTATATAAAATAGAAATATACCTTTATCATCTCTGGTTTGTGACACTTTGATTTTGGTGCTTCCACTAAAATCTAATCCCAATAGGTAGATACAGTGGCATTTCATGGGAATAAAGATGTTCAGGTCAATATAATATGCTATAAAGTATTTGTTACAAGTCTTTAACAAGTTAAGTTCAGAAATAGAAAACAAACATTTAGAAAGTTCTAGAACAATTAATATTGATGTGATGCTTTTATTGTATTTTAAAAATGTATTCACCTGCATTAGACAAGAAAAATTAATAGTGATCTTTATCACAGGTAATTTGAGACTATTTAGACAACATTAATTATGTTTATGTGTGCATGCATGTGTGTTTATTATTTCCATTCATGAATAAATATCTAATGGAGGAAAGACTTTATCTGAAGAGCTTAAACTTGTTCAACAGGTATGAAGTCATTTTGTGTCTGCTCTCAGTTTCTATTAGCTCTGAACGATAATCAGGAACCCACTCCAGCTACTCCTGGAATTGTATTTCCTATGCCAAACGTGTTCCAAAACCTAGCTAGAAGAGTTCCAAGTATCTGTGGGAGTTCTGAGACTCTAAGAGAAGTAGTAAGAATGTCTTGTGCTAAAATCTTGGTCCTGGGATCATCAAAGTTCATGATGTGAGTGTATAATTATGGGTCCATTTGTGGAGAAATATCTTGCCCTGAACAAGTTAACTTTGGTCAAGAAAAAGGTCAATAGAAGTGACAGTTCTTGAATAACCCAAATGGATAGAGTTCAAGTTGAAATATTTTTCTAAAAGAAGTGATATGTAATAGCTGAAGGGCAGAGAAAGGAGGGTCGGGGAAGTGAGGGACAGGAGGGAGGGAGAGAGAAAAAAAGGACAGGAGGGAGAGATAGAAAAGCAGGAATGAAAACTGTCATATTTTCTATAGCTTCCATAGGTGTATGGTGCTAGTACAATTTCATACATAAATAGGGCAGTGGTTAATTTATTAAATTATTGTATCATAGTATAGCAAAAAAGGAAATTAAACTTAAATATAATAATCACTGTTCTTCTACAAAAAATATTATCCCCCCCTCCAAGTAGCCTTTACAAAAAGGAAAAGAAAAGCAGGTGATGCATGGTTCACAAACAACAGAATGTTCTTTTTCCTTGTCTTCATGATTTTCCAGGCAACGTGCATTCATTTCAATCTTGTTCTTTTATTTATTGCTCAATTTTGTTTTTTTCTTATTTGCTATTGAAGATTGCTTTATAAAGTCTATCAAATATACAACTTAATGGGTACTCCAGCCTCTGGTTTTAATGCCGACTATGAACAATACAGACCAAAGAGAGAGAGAGAGAGAGAAACAGCTTTATTATTACCTCCTGCCACTTAAAGATAAACCATGGCTCAGTTATTAGGGGGAATTGGGTGTCTTTTCCAATCAGATATGGAGAGAATGTAATTCTTGAGGGTAAATAACATTTAAGTAAGAGGTATAAATTTAATTAAATTACAATTCTGAAAACAAGTAGATCAGTGATGTTTCTCAAATAAACAAAAACAGTAGTGAAATATTGTGCCTGAGATGTATATATGTTTTTAAAAGATTTTATTTATTTATTTGAGAGAGACAGAGAGAAAGATTAGAAGGTAGGGTTAGAAGGATAAGGAGAAGCAGACTCCCTACTGAGCAGAGAGCCCAGTACGGGCCTAATCCCGTGACCCCAAGATCATGACTGAGTTGAAGGCAATCACTTACCCAACTGAGCCACCCAGGTACCCTGTACCTGAGTTATTTCTAAAAGGAGAAAAGAGAAGTAAAATTTGGTTAAAAATTAAATAAATAATATAATTGTAATTATTAAATATGTCTAATACAGGTATAATGACTAATCTTTATTATATACTTCTTTTCTTATAGGTATTGTATTAAATGATATTAAAGAGTAATAACCCCATTTCACAGATAGAAGGTTACTCCTATTTTATATGGCTCTCAAGTGGGGGCACCTGGGTGGCTCAGTCAGTTAAGCAGCTTCCTTTGGCTCAATTCATGATCTCAGGGTCCTGGGATCAAGGCCCCCCTCAGGCTTCCCGCTCAGTGGGGAGCCTGCTCGTCCTTGCTTATGCTCTCTCTCTCTCTCTCTAAAATAAATAAATAAAATTAAGGAAAAAATCTTTTTATGGCTCTCAAGCGAATAAGTTTATGTTAGAACAGGGAGGAAAAAAGGAAGGAAAATAAAGCAAAACTATACAGTAAATAGTAAATAATTATAATGAACCAGCAACAATAACAAGAAAAAATATTTTAAAGAACCGGAAATGAAAATGTAGAGAAGGAAGAGCTTTCCCTTGATCCTCTAGGGTCCCTGTCTGGATCTGC
Source organism: Procyon lotor (assembly GCA_028646535.1). Taxonomy (NCBI): domain Eukaryota; kingdom Metazoa; phylum Chordata; class Mammalia; order Carnivora; family Procyonidae; genus Procyon; species Procyon lotor. Next base: position 135,553,028 of record CM053605.1, read on the forward strand.
AAATTAAACTGGTGAAGAAAGATTAAGAGGAGAAAAAGCATACAAATTTATTTAATATGCAAGTTTTATGTGACATGGGAGCCTTCCTAAGGAAAGGAAAATCCAAAGAAACACTTAGACGTCTGTGTCTTTATGCCAGGTTTGATGAAGAGTGGACAACTGTGAAGGAATATGATAGGGTGAGGAGTAAGGAGTGTGATAGGTTGAAGAGTATGAGACTGACGTTGGCTGGTTCAGTCTGTTTATTGAGATTCTTCGTGGTGGTGTTTGTCTTCACAGAAGGTACCTCTCCCTTGAGGGCTTTATTACCTGGTTCAGAAGGACAAGGGGCTGGGAGAGAAGGTCAGAGTTATCTTCCTGCATCTGCCATTTTCTCAGATTCCTTCAGTTTAAAATATTCAATGTGGGAGGGTCCCATATTTTGGGTTAATGTGTACTGAACCCCTTCAAAAGTTATATTTATGGTAGTATTAGGTAGATATTGAATACTGGGAGATGTGACATTGGATTTTTTTTTTTTTCATCAAATACAGCTATGATGTTGGCAGGCATAAATACTTCAATCACACAGCAATTACTATACTTTTTTATAATAGAACTTTAGGAATCCAAGAGGATTATCAGAGTTTCCTAATAAACATTATACAACTAATTTGTATTTTAACGAACAACTTATTAATGACAGTTCGCAGCACTGTAAATACCAACATGACAATTTTAACAGAGATCTCAAGCTTGCTATGGCTTTTGAAGAGCACCCTAAGAAGGATCAGGATGATACTGGAAATAAAAAAAGAATTTAGAAAACCTATGGTATTCAAAAAGAGAAAATTTGGAAAATAAAACAGTATCTATCTAGTCTGTCAACATTTTAGCTGTTTCCAAAAGACTGCTGCTGGAGTTTAAAAATGCAAGAGCTCATTTAATGCCTAATAAATTTAGGGCAATCATCTCGACTTTTTCATCTTTTTTTCTCTACTGTATTAAAATAATTGAATTTGAATAGAGGAAATCTTATTGTGTGTTCAATACAGGAAGGAAGACTGTAAAGGAATTAATTTAATTTGCTTGTTAATTAGTAATTAACAAGAAAATGTTAGAAACATGGGCTTTCACTGCTCAAATTCTATGCATTTAAATTTTGTGAATTAACTAAAATATTTTTAAAGACAATGCACCCTTGCAAAAAAAAAAAAATCTATCAGACTTATGGACTATACCTTACAGATAGTATATGAGGTTTGATGCTTATGATCCTATGTTCACCTACTGGTATAGTACCAGTTCTGGTCTTCTGACACTGACTGTAAAGGTCTGCCTCCCTGCCTCTGGACACTTAACTTACCTATTCCAGTTCACTTTTCATCCACTTTACTCAGGAGGCTTAGGATCCTCTCTGAATTGTTCAACGTTGGATATTTACATTGAATAAATAAGGGACTAACAATGTTGAATTTATCTGAGTCCTGTCTTCCTGGAAAACTTGTCAAGAGACTTTCCCTTCTCCGTCCTACGTTCTGAGAAATGGCTAACTCCAAAGGTGTGACTTCTCTGGCATATTCCAAGAATTAAACACCTCCAGCCTTCAAATAAGACTCACCATTATCCTTCTTTATAGCCCCCTTGTTTCCATGACAATGAACCCTATTTTTTCCTCCCTAGTCTAAAATGTCTTCATTAAAGAACATTCCTTATATTACAACAGCCTGAATAAAATCATCTATGTAATTTGGTCTTTCACAAAACTTTTTTGATTGATAAAGTGAATCGAATGTGGTAAATGGACATTAGGAAGAGCTTGAGTACGACAGGAAGATAATTTTTGTATATTTATGATTGTATTTTAATTTTTGACAATTTTCTTTTTTCTCTTTGAATTAGAAAGTTTTTCCTTTTTCCCTTAAACTACTACTAACAGGATTCTCTTTTTTTTTTAATGTATGAAATTACTTGATGATCTAATTATTTAGTTTATATTTTTTTAAAATATTTTTTATTTATTTATTTGACAGAGACATCACAGGTAGGCAGAGAGTCAGGCAGATAGAGAAAGGGAAGCCCACTCCCTGCTGAGCAAAGGTAGCAAAGAGCCAGATGCAGGGCTCAATCCCAGGACCCTGAGATCATGACCTGAGCCAAAGGCAGAGGTTTTAACCCACTGAGCCACCCAGGAGCCCTAGTTTATATATATATATATTTCCTAGTTTATATTTTTTAAAAGATTTTTTGTTTGCTTGTTTTTTTCTGATTCAGAGCTAATGCTAGTATTAACCTGGATTTTGTTAATAAGCAGACATTTCTCAAAGAAAATAAATAAACTTTATGAAAAATGTATTCATATAATTGCTTCTTTTAAAATGGCTGTCCAGGGGCGCCTGGGTGTCTCAGTGGGTTAAAGCCTCTGCCTTCGGCTCAGGTCATGATCTCAGGGTCCTGGGATTGAGCCCTGCATCGGGCTCTCTGCTCAGCAGGGAGCCAGCTTCCCCCTCTCTGTCTGCCTGCCTCTCTGCCTACTTGTGATCTCTCTCCTCACTGTCAAATAAATAAATAAAATCTTTAAATAAATAAATAATAAAAATAAAAATAAAAAAATAAAATGGCTGTTCAGTAGTAAACAATCTTTTGATTTTCTTTGTAAACATTTACCATGCATATTGTTATCACAGTTCAAGAGGCCTTTTCATTTTTCTTCTTTAGGGAGTGAGACAGGAAGGTGGCATGGTCAGGACTCAAAAGAGTCTTAGGCAGTCTCAGTGCCCAGCAGGGAGCCCAACACGGGGCTGGATCTCACAACCCTGAAATCATGACATGAGCCAAAATCCAGATGTGGATGCTTAACCAACTAAGCCACCCAGGCACTCTCATGGGGCCTTTTATTTGTTTTGTTTTCTTTATTAGCCTTTATCAAGGATTTGCTAAGGAGTAGGCATTGGGCTAAGTGGTTTAAATAATTTTCACAATCCTATCAATATATCTACAGTGAGGAAAGTCAGAAACAAAGAAGTTAGGTAATTTGCCCTATTCACATAACTGGAAAAAGACAAGGGCTTAGATACAGCCCGTGGTGATCCGAACCCAAAATATAATCTCTTAACCACTAAAAATACTTCCAGAATATTTAAGGAAATGTTTTGTATATTATCAAATTTACTACAAATATAAGACAAAAAATATGTATCTGAATTAAAATAGAAAAATGGAAATTCATTCGGTAATTCCTGTGATTTAGATTCTTATACATATTTTATAGTTCCAAAGAAAGAAAAGTCAAATGGTAAATACATATAATGATCCTTTTTCTTGAGGCCTTACACAAGAGGGAAAGGCACCCTAAAATTTTCCAAATTTAAAACTACTTAGCATTGTTAATGTAGGAATTCAAGAAGATAATCAGTTTGCATTTCCCAAGGATTCATTAGAAAACAGTTTGAGATTGATTTCTAGGCTCTGAAGAAAGAACCAGCAGAAATACCCTCCTCCTACCTAGAGTTATTACTGTTAGGTATGCAGGGGGCAAGTGGGAAGTGTTTAGAGAAAGAACCTAATTGCATTCTGCATCTCACTTCAGAACAACTTCAGATCCCTCCTCCTGAATTTTCTATCCTTACAAATAAGAGTTTCTTGGGTAAATCTTTCCTCATCTCCCTGAGTAGTTTTATATTCCCGATCAACTTCTTTTATATCTGGTACTTAAATCTATCATAGCACTTATTCAGGGTATTATTTGCTCATAAGTGCCTTTCTCGTCACAGTGCTGGATATTAGGATCCACTTGTTGTTTAAGATTGTGCCTCCATTGCCATTTTGGATTCCTGGCATTATCGAAGGATTTTAGTGAATATTTGACAGATGAATATATTGCACTATGAACATACTACATTTAACTTATCTTCACCATATGAATTAGAGAATCATTTATTCATTTTAACCTAGATCTGTAATTTTTTTTTTTTAAAGATTTTATTTATTTTGATAGAGAGAGAGAGAGATCACAAGTAGGCAGAGAGGCAGGCAGAGAGAGGGGAAAGCAGGTTCCCTGCTGAGCAGAGAGCCTGATGTGGGGCTCGATCCCAGGACCCTGAGATCATGACCTGAGCTGAAGGCAGAGACTTTAACCCACTGAGCCACCCAGCTGCCCCTAGATCTGTAATTTCTATATGCTTGCATAATTCAAGTCAGTTGAAGAATTGAGATTTTTCTGAAAATTCTTGATTGTTTTGATTGGTGTTCTGTTCAAATTAATAGCAGAATATATGAGTCCAAAAAGTTTTTCAACAAATGATATAATGTATTTTATGACCATAGATCTGATTAATTCTGATTGTGAATGTAGATCTAGGGATGTGATATATTTTTAAAGAAATGTACTTCTATACCCTAAACCATTTGATAAGCAACAGATGCATAGAATATTAAACTAGGCATCAAAACATAACCATTTTGTTGACTGGTTAATCTGCTTCTCTGTTCCTGCTTTTCCGAAGAGTAAGTAGATGCTCTTGATTTCGTAGGATTTAGAAAAATTAATGTAGTGTATTATATGTTAAAATAAGGCACCTTTTTGACTCTGAAAACACCTTTCCTTTCTTTTACTACACTCTTTGGTATTACTTTGCTAGTTCAGTTCAGTAGTCAAGCTTTATAGTCTCCATGGTTACTTTTGCAAATGTAATTTAGTGACAAGATCAGAGTAAAAATCAATCAAAGCAGTGCTTGGACATGCAATTTAGCTATTCCCCTAATGTGTACACTTCATGGCCAATTTCCTGTAGTCCTTTAGGAATTCTCTTAATTTTTTAATTGACATCAAACCAGCTTTCATATAATCCCCCTTTTCAAACATCTAAATTAAAAATAAATTCCCTGTAAACATCTTCTATACCAGTTAAAATCTAAATACACCATTCGTATCAAACTGTTATTGCACATCGTTTATATCTGGTAATAGAAGTGAGGGAAAGGAACAGGTTTTGGACATTCGAAGAAATATAAGCATTTAAATATATATTATTTATAAAAGGACTTCCAGTATTTTTGTGTATGGGCATGGAGGATAAAGGATATGACAATTGTGAATTACTCAATCTTAACTTTCTGAATTATTACTAAAAGAAATAAACTTATTTAAATTTATGTTTAAATATCTTAACTAGCAAAGGTGATTGGTTCTAAGATAGGGAAAAATGCAGTAGAATAGAAATACATTTATGCTACACAAATATATTAAGTCATAACGACTATAATATTATCTATATAAAATAAGAACATTGTGCATTTTTTACTGTAAGTAATCTAGTATCCATAAGTTAGGTAATTTGAACCAATGTGAGCAAATATTTTCTCATAAGTATTATTTAATAAAATGAATTTTTTAGCTGTACTGTGGAATTCTATTTCTAGTTCTATGATGGATAGAGTATAATTCTGAAGAAACTATTATTTTGAATATTGAGGTAATGACATATTAGCAATACATACAAAAATATTTTATAAACATGAACTATATTTTTTTTTGAGTGAATGTGCTTTGTATTCGAAACATACTAATAGTGGTTGTTTTCTTCATAGAATAAATATCAACTTTTAAAAATAATTATGTCAACAAACAAATATTTTCCTTAAGCTTCTAAATCTGGTAAAGCTTGTAAATCTATGAAATAATAACAGTCCTTTCTGAGGGGGCCCTTGATTAATATGTGCTTATATAAATTCAAGCATATTAAATTCCCTTAAATGATTAGCCCCAATTTTAGCCTATTTAAAGTCCCTTAGACACTTTAATCTATATTCATAAATATAATAATGCTTGTGTTTTAAGTTTGTGAAGTATTTATCCTTAGAAGGCTTCAAAAACATCGGTCAGTTCTAAAAAATGTATTAAAGTAATAAATTCAGTGATTTAATTTTTAAAATTCAAATGTTGTTTATAAACTTTGTCACATTTTCTTTTACCCTTCTACATAATATTTAAAATGTAAAATCAATATTACTTCCTAAATCTTAATATTACTTACTAGGATCTTAAGTCAAATATGATGACTTTCTAACACATCAAAATCTATAAAAAGTATTAAATTAGTTAAACAAGGAATCCATTAGACTGAGGTGGCCTTTATAAGCAAAACGTAAGCCTGTAAGTGGCTTTAGGTTATAAAATCAGAGTGCCAAGAACAACCATTCTCAAACTGCCAACAAAGCTTTAAGCTACAGCCAATCAAATAATTTCCTTCAGTTCTGCACCTTTATGTAAGTCTTTCCCTTGACTCCTTTAGGTGGAGTGCTTTTAACCACTTCTGGTTTGTCTCTGCCACAGTGGAATCTATTTTTGTTCAGTTAACTCTTAAAATGTTTAACATGCCTCAGTTTGCGTTTTAACAATACAAGGCTTTTTTGGGGCACCTGAGTGGCTCAGTGGGTTAAAGCTTCTGCTTTCCACTCAGGTGATGACCTCAGGGTCTTGGGATGTAGGATTGAGCCCTGCATCAGGCTCTCTGCTCAGCAGGGAGCCGGCTTACCCCTCTCTCTCTGCCTGCCTCTCTGCCTACTTGTAATCTCTCTCTCTGTGTCAAATAAATAAAATCTTTAAAAACAAAAAACAAAAAACAATACAAGCCTTTTCATTTTATCTCAGTTTAATGTAAAAGGCACTGTGGCTGTAGGTTTGATTTTCTCCATCACCAATGTAAGAATTCTAAGTCTCATTTTGAAAATACATGTTCTTGGGAGGCAGAAGAATAGGTCTGCCCTTGTAAGTAAGCTGGGGATTAGTTCCCAAGCAAACTAAAATTACCATCTCAAGAGAGTTGAGGTCAGTAAGAATGACTCTGATTAATTATAAGCCAGAAATTTGGCTACATAAGACCAGGGACTACTCTCCTCTCCAGTCTCAGTCAGACTGACACAGATTATAAAATAATGGGTATAATATAAACATGTGATCTACTTTCTCTTGTATCTTCCTTTTTAAAAATTACACCTTCTCATAATTGGAACTCTGCTTATCATAGACCCCATTTCACGTAGCTCACTACTGTTTCTCTGCTGAATTTTGGGAGTAATCCGGTAAGTAGCACCCTTCCTCATCTAGTTTCTGAAACAGTTAAAAAATTAGACAAAGGGAAAGCAGATGAGAGTTAAAACATTACTGTTATTCCAGATAAAGTTTATACTGGAGTTACGTAGATTAAACATGAGCAGGATTGCTGACTCCCTACTTGATGCCTTCATTGAGAAAACCAGAGAAGGAAATAGAGTTTGCAGAGAAATAATTACTTACATTGGTATTTCTCAACCTTTAACAAGTTACATTCGACACTTTGTTAAAAAGCAGGATCCCATTTAGCAGCTCTGGATGGGTCCCACATTTAGCATTTCTAACAAGCTCCTAGGGAATATTAAAGTTGCTTTTTCAGGGACTATTTGACTAGTAAGGATCTAGACCAGGTATCAGCAAACTTTTTCTGTAAAGGTTTGCAGAATTTGGCCTGTGGCCCCTAGATTGCAGACCCCAACATAGGCCACTAGACAGCACTCAGGATGCACAAGTTCCTGGCTGGGGACTGGGTTCAGCCAGCCAGTCACTGCTGACAGAATCCAAAGGCAGATGAAGGAGGGGTGGTGAAACAAGGAATTTCATTATTTCAATTATTTCACTGAGGCCAACACCAGAAAAACAGGGGACTAACATCTCAAAGACCATCTCCAAAATGCCAAAAATACTTCCATGTTTATATAAGGAAACTGAGGCAAAAATGAGTTGGAAGCAAACAGTAAGCAGTGAAAATCAAATTGATCTTTGTTTTGGAGTCAATCCCAGGCAGGGACTTGCTGGCTCAGGGCCAGCTTCTTTGAGAGGCTAGCTTCTGACCCCATCACAGGATGCTTTGCCCTCAGTGTCTTGGAACCAAGAGACAAGCTCGAAAGAGGAAGCCAACTAGAGGGTTTGAGATTAAAATGAAGCTGAAGTCCTTTACTGAGGGCCATCTCTTTGAAATGTAATCATCAGGGAAGATAGCAGCCCTATCTCTACTTCCTGAAGGAAGATAGGAGCCTAACTTTGGTGGCATCCTTGCTCCTAGTTGCAAAATTACTGGCTGTCATAAAGTTTGAGAAGTATGTCCCCTCCCCCCATAAAGCTAATTGACACAGATGCTCATTCCAATTACCCAGTAAAGTTAGGATGAACTATGTATGACAAATGGTTCTATCCAGTCCTCTTACTTGTGAACTAGTTGCTGTTTATCTTGAAAATATGTGGTAATTGAGGCAAGGGAAGCAAAAGAAAAAAATAAACTATTGGGACTTCACCAAAATAAAAGGCTTCTGCATAGCAAAGGAAATAATCAACAAAACCAAAAGGCAGCCTACAAAATGGGGGAAGATATTTGCAAATGACATATCCAATAAAGGGTTAGTATCCAAAATATATAAAGAACTTCTAAAATCTAACACCCAAAAACAATTAGTCTAATTAAAAATGGGCAGAACACATGAACAGATAATTCTTTAAAGAAGACCTACAGATGGTTAACAGACACATGAAAAGATGCTTGACATCTCTCATCATCAGGGAAATAAAAGTGAAAGCTACAATGAGAGATCACCTTACACATGTCAGAATGGCTGAAATCAACAACACCAGAAACAACAGGTGTTGGTGAGGATGTGGAGAAAAAGGAACACTCCTACACTGTTGGTGGGAATAGAAATTGGTGCAGCCACTCTGGGAAACAGTATGGAGATTCCTTAAAAAGTTAAAACTAGAACTGCCCTATGACTCAGCAATTGCACTACTATTTACTCAAAAAATACAAAAACACTAATTCAAAGGGATGCATGCACCACTATGTTTATAGCAGCATTATCTACAATAGCCAAATTAGGGAAGCAGCCCAAGTGTCCATTGATTGATGAATGGATAAAAAGATGTGGTGTGTGAATACACACACACACACACACACACGTATATATATGATGGAATATTATTCAGATATAAAAACGGACCAGGCCGGGTTCCAATAATGAAATCTTGCCATTTGCAATGACATGGATGGAGCTAGAGAGTATAATGCTAAGCAAAATAAGTCAGACAGAGAAAGACAAATACATGATTTCACTCATATATAGAATTTAAGAAACAAAACAACCAAGGAAAGGGAAAAAAAAAGAGAGAGAGAGAAAGAGAAAGATCAAGAAACAGACTCTTAATTATAGAGAACAAACTGATGTTTACCAGAGGGGGAGGGAGTAGAGAAGTACAGGAAGGGGATAAGGGAATGTGTTAAATAGGGGGTGGGGAAACTAGGGATACAGTTGTCGAGATGAACGCCAGGTGATATATAGAAGTGTTGAATCACTACATTGTACACCTAAAACTAATATAACACTGTATGTTAGCTAAATGGAATTAAAAAAAAAATACTGCAGATGGATTCAAAAACTAAACACCTAAATATAAAAATAAATGATTATAAGAAAAAAGAAAGGAAAATATGTGGTAATGGATTGTATTTGTTTAGCTACATATCAGAGTGTGATATTCTCTCTGTACAGTTGTAGGTTGCCTGGGATGGACCTCTCTCATCCTGGTTTCATTACTCATTAAGAAAAGAAGTTTTTTTTTTTTTTTTTCCCTACTACCTTTGTGGGGAGGTTTTCTGGGTTTAGAATAGTTTTGCTTATTTTTGTTTGTTTTAATTTATTTTTCCAACATTGTCACGCACCTACCACATTACTGCTAGGTAGTACTACCTAGGTACTACTACTTTTTTTTTTTTTTTTTTTTTGATAATCGAGTTCTGTATTTTTAAGTGACCAAATCTAATAAAATGAAAACCAGGGTTACTAAAACAGGTCCAAAAGACGATACAGGAGAGAAGCTATAAAACCAAAGCGTGAGGCCCTTCCTCCTCGACACCCAAGCTCCACGGTCCCCAACAAACCCCAGAGCGAGGACAGGGAGCTGAGAATCTTGCATCTCCT
>CM053605.1:135563508-135651929 GCA_028646535.1 Procyon lotor
TTAAAGAGCAAGGCGTTGGGGGCAATGGAGGAAGTGGAGTAGTTGTCTTTTGTATTTAGACTGTCTGCTTTTCCTACATCTCACCTTGGCCTTCCCGGGCAGACTGTGAACTCTGTGTCAGGGACTCTATTAAGGTTTATAGCCCTTAAGCAAAAGAAGCACCAGTATGTAGGGGCTAAAATTGGCTGTAAAATGGAAAGTTGCTGAAGGCATATGAGAGTCACAGAATAAAACTTAGTGTCTCATTGAAAATCCCCATTGAAGTTTTTGAGGTACCATTAATTTTTCGAGCCTTGTTTTTTTTCCATTATTTACGGATAAAAATTGATCTTAAAATATTTGAAGGGAAGCAGTTTTTAAGTGTGCAACAATTACTTTGGGAATGAATAGAATTAATACTCATTTTCCTAAATTTGTACAAGCAATATTCAGCCAGAAAGCAAATTAAACAACATAGAAGTGATTTGTAGCCAAATTTGTTTGCCTGTAAAATAAAATAAAGCAAACAAAAAGCAGAGAAATAAGATGAGATTCATGCTAAGAAAATGAATAAATAGCTCTGAAAGAGTGGCTTTTAGATTTCTAGCAAATAAATTATACAATCTATATTTGAATTTTCATAAATTATTTGAATTAAGCAATTAAAAGTGACAATAATGCTGGCCAAAATTAAATTTTGTTTTTCCTGTAAAGAAAACCAACCTCTATCTATCAGGTCTCCTGAGATCATCAAAACAGATGTGCCTTGAGTTCAGAAATGCTTGCATGATGGGAATGGAAAATAAATTAATTCTAATAAAATTAATTTAAAAAAACCCAGAAAACTGTAAAAATGTTCTTATAAACATCATTGCTCTGATATTTTCACATATATGCATATCTAATGGGTATTTAGGAATAGAATTTCTGGGTCAAAGAGAATGCAGATTTTGAAATGTGGTAGATACTACCTATTGGCATTACAGAATTTGGGCCAATTTACACTCCCACCGTGAGTGTCATAAGAATTTCAGTTGCCCTACATATTCTCCAACATTTGGTATTAATTATTCTCATATTAGTCTTTCTAGTAGGCCCTGCTATGACATTGTGATTTTAATTTTCATTTCTCTGATGCCTAATGACATCAATTTTCCCCAATAGTCATCTTTTCAAGAGTTCTTGTTCAAATCTTCTGCCAAGAAGATTTATTTACTAAATTTATTTATTAGAAACAAAGCCTTTGTTGGTTATATGCTTTGAAAATATTTTTCCCACTCTGTGGCGTAAATTTTTACTCTTCACGCTATCTTTTGAGGAAAGATTCATTCATTCATTCATTCATTCATTCATTTATTTATGTTTAAAATGGTATTTACACACAACGGAGCTCAAACTCACGACCTTGAGACAAGAGTCATACGCTCTGCTAACTGAACCAGCTAGGCACCCCTTTAACAGTAATATTTCTCTTTCTCGATGACTCTTTCCAGATTCAGTTTAAGTAATCTTTCCCATTCCTGTAATTGTGAAGATAGCCCCCTCTTGTATTCTAAAAGCTTTGTTTCATATTTACATCTAAAATCCATCTTGAATTGATTTTTGGTGTGATATGAGAGAGTAGCTAAAACTAATTTTTTTTCATATGAGATATGCTTTTTGCCTTTACCATAAATCAAGATTCCTTCTATGTGTGATCCTATTTCTGAACATAAATCTGTTTTGTCTACTTGTTTGTACTAGACCAATGCCACAGTGCCTTAAAGTAGCTTTATAATTAGTTGTTATATCTACTACTTCTTCAAAGTTTTCTTGGGATTTGGGGCCCTTTTCATTTTTATTTAAATTACAGGATTAACTTTTCAACTTTACATTCATAATCTCCACTGGACAAGAATTTACAATTCAATAAGGATTGCAATGAATCCATAAATCACTTTAGAGTACAATTCATGTTTTTATAATGTTTAGTCTTTTCTTCTATGAACATGGCATTCCTCTCTATTTACTTAAGACTTTTTTAAACTTTTCTCAAAGTTTTATTTTCTATTTAGAAGTAGTACATATATTTTATGAGATTTATTGCTTTTTTTAAACTTTTTAATGGCAACTTTTGTACATTTTGTTATTATTGCTTGCATGTAGAAATATAATTAATTTCATATATTGACTGACTATATAGCAATCTTATTCACTTTTTAAATCAAATAGTTTCTAATTACACTGTGGTTAGATTATCACTAGATATTTATCATGTAACTTTGATTACTGACAGTTTTATTCATTCCTTTCTAATTATGAACATTCTTTCTCTTCATTGCTTTATCTCTGGGTAGTTATTCTTTTAAATGTTGAGTAAAAGTGGCATTAGCAGTCACTTTTTTCTCTAGTGAAAATCTCAAAATAATATATTTTAATATTTGACTATTTTTCTATTAATTTCTCTTCGAAGTTTGGTGAGAGTTTTTTATTATGGTGGGTGTTGGATTTTATCATCTTTGGATTTATTCAGATGTTTATTTTATGACTATATTGAGTTACACTGATTAATTGTTCTATCCTAAACCAAACTTGTATTTCTGGAATAAATGCAAAGTGGTTGAGATACATTATAATTTTCATTTCATTCATTTACATCTAGGTTTGATTTGCTAATATTTCATTTGGATATTTGTATCTATGCTCATGCATTTAGCCACCTCTTTTGTTTCTCTTGTTTTTTCTTGCATAATATATATAAGGCTTAACTTTTCTATAAATTTGTTCATTTCAGCCAAAAATTCAAATAATGGCACAAATACTCATTCTCTTTTTATAGTTACATGACGGTGGCATCCACTTAGATTTCTAATGTAGGTAATTTTTCTCTTTTTCCTTGACAATCTGGCAACTAACTTATAAATTTTATTGCAGTTATATTTATTTAGGGAAACAAATTAGACTTTTTAATTCTATTTCATATTTGTTTTATATTTAATCAATATATTTCTATCATTATGTCACTTCTGTTTTGGTAGGTTTTTTGGTCTAATTTTTTAACTTGGGATTGAAACTTAAATCTTAGCATTTCAGCTCTTTTAACTTGTTAAGTACATGTGCTTAAGTCTATAAATTTCTCTTTAAGAATTTCTTTAGACGTGCTGAAACTTCATACCCCATGTGATATGTCACAGGAGTGGCTTAGTCTATTGGTGACTTATGATACATATAGTATTCTCTTAATGTGAGCTTTTCCAGTAACTCAAACAGTCTTGTGTAATTTTATGGTTCCTTAACAGTTTGCACTGTGCAGTATAAGCAAAGTTTAAGGATACACATTCCTACTAAGATCTTGATAAGAATCTGGGAAAATTGGGAGATATCTTTTAATGACAGTATGAATTTATCTTTTTTTCTATAGACTTTCAACAAGACTAGAAATACCAAGTTTAGTGTGAGCTTTCGGAAAAACCTTTGGTAAAAGGAATATTATTTTTAGAAAGGAATTTTTTTTGGCTACATCCCATAAAATTTGATATATTTTTTCATTTCATTCAATTCAAATTATTTTCTATTTGAGTCACACGTTGTTTTGAAGTGCATCACCTAAATTTCAAACAGTTGAACATAGGACACCTGACTGACTCACTTGGTAGAGTAGGAAACTGTTGATCTTGAGGTGGTGAGTTCGAGCCCCACACTGGGCATAGAGCTTACCACAAAACAAACAGCTGAGCATGTAAAAATTTATCTTTTCTTTTATTTATTTCCAGTTTAATTCCATGTTGGTCAGAAAACAGGCCCTATGAGATTTCAAGCTTTTGAAAATTGTTGAGGTTTACTTTATGATCCAGAACACAGTGAACTTTGGTAAATATTTCATGTCTTACTATAATTATTACTTATAAAGATAGTCACTACAGCATTACAATTATTTAGATATTTTTTCAGAAAGTTGAATGTAATAAACTAGAACATGGAGAGAAAATTATCTCCATTTGAAATAATTTAATTGTAGGAATTCTCATAGAGGCTAGTCAGTTTAATAAAACATATGTAGAAGGAAATCAGTCATCTTCCTAATAACTTGCTTCATCCATGGGCTCAGTGTTTGCACCACCACAGATCTGCATAGCTCATCTGCTTCTAGGGGCCTAGCCAGAGAGGCCATAGAAATTATTGTGATCTGTAGGCCCTGGTGGCTTTTGGTGCTTCTGTTTACCACCTACTGAGGGGCCCACAGTGGCAGCACCCTCTAACAAAGGAAGGTGGGTGCAGTGCACACCTGCAGGACTGGTTCCCCTAAAGGCAGAGAAAAGAGTCAGATTACATGACCTCAGTAACTGCCCCAAAGAAAAGAGTGAAAGGAGATGAGCATTTTATATTTGCCAAGTGATTTACTAAACAGGTTAAAGAGTTAACCGCGGGGTACCTGGGTGGCTCAGTCATTAAATGTCTGCCTTCCGCTCAGGTCATGGTCCCAGGGTCCTGGGATCAAGCCCCACATCAGGCTCCCTGCTCAATGAGAAGCCTGGTTCTCCCTCTACCACTCTCCCTGCTTGTGTTTCCCCTCTCTCTCTGTTTCTCTCTGTCAAATAAAAAAGTAAAATCTTAAAAGAAATAAAATAAAAAATAGTTAACTGATAACAAGTAAAGCTATAAGATGAAAATAAAATACATATATGTGTGTGTGTACACATATATGCTATGAGAATAAAATATACACACACATACATATATGAATTCAGGATGGAAAACTACTTTTAAAATGTTAGCACAGTTGCGCTCATTGTTACTTTGGTGGCCCCTGATAAATCACACTTCTTAGTGTCGTACCTTTGAGTAGTACACTCTCACCTTGCTGTGACCAACATTGGTCAGTGTGACTTTAACGAATGATATAAGGAGAGGCATGATGGTTCATTTCATTGGATATTTGCCCTCTTGATCCTGCTTCTCTTGGAATCCCAGCCACCATATAGTGGAAAGTCCAGCCGAAGGGGAACCATGGTTCTCTAGTTGAAACATCAGCTGAACTCTCAGATGAGAGGCAGCCCTAATTGCTAGCTCGGACAGAGAAGGATTGTGGACATTAAAGCCTTGTTGAGGCCCAGATGATGGTAGCATCAGCCAATATCATGTGGAAGAGAAGAGTAGCCCAAACTGAACCCAATCAACACATAATCATGAAAGATTTCAATCATAAGGGGTGCCTGGGTGGCTCAGTCGGTTAAGCAGCTGCCTTTGGCTCAGGTCATGATCCCAGAGACCTGGGATCGAGCCCCGCATTGGGCTCCCTGCTCAGCAGGGAGCCTGCTTCTCCCTCTCCCTCTGCCTGCTGCTCTGCTTACTTCTGCTCTCTATCTCTGTCAAATAAATAAATAAAATCTTTAAAAAAAAAAAGATTTCAATCATAAAAGAAACAATGATAAAGTTATTTTAAGCCACTAAGATTTTAGAATTGTTAGAAATAATCTAAACCATAACAAATAATTTCATGAAGCATATTATCTGCCTTAAAGAAATATAAAAATATCTGCATTTAAGGAAAATATTGAAAAATATTTATAAATCTGTATTAACCATATGACATACATATGGTTGGTAACAACTATATCTAAAGTTTATAAAAATAAATGAAATACCTGTTTGAGTCTTGTTGATTCAATCCTGTGTCCAAAAAGAAAAAAAAAAGAAAGAAAGCCACAAGTCCTGGTAGAATTTAAGATCAGAAGCCACAATCTATCAGACTCTGTACATTAATCCATCCATTGATTTATTTAGACAGTGTATTTAAGTATTCATTCTATGCTCTACTCCTGACACATAGAGTTTGAATGTACAGTTGGATAAAAGAACAAAAAAGTAGACTGACTTTTTTTCTGTAATTTAAGCTTTACTAGTAAATATATCTTAAAACATTGAAAAAGAACCAAAGGTAGATAGCAGTTTACATAAATGAACTTTAATGAGTTACTGATAAAATTGCTTTTTCTTTTATGATTTTTTCTCCTGATTTTGTATGTCATCAACAAACACTACTTCTAACTTAAAAAAATGAAAACTTCATGGGGTGCCTGGGTGGTTAGTCGGTTAGGCATCCAACTCTTGATTTTGGCTCAGGTCCTGATCTCAGAGTCTTGGGATCGAGTGCAGTGTCAGGCTTCACGCCCTATAGGGAGTCTGCCTGAGATTCTTTCCCTGTCTCTCTCAGTCTGTCCCTCCCCTACCTGTGTGCATGTATGCACTCTCTCTCTCAAATAAAAAAATCTTTAGAAAAAAAAGAAGAAAACTTCAGAATGGTTTAACTCTCAGGCTGCAACCATCCAAGACAGGATTTCTTAGTTCAAATTCAGTCTCAACATGCAAATTATTCTCTGGCCAGTATAGATTCCTCTCACAGGATCTTCCACATATTTGTAAGGACACGTTCCCTGTTTTGATTTAGTTGCAGCAGTCGCATTAGTTAGGGTCACAAGACAGGTGAAATGGTTTTGAGTCAACTATCAATTTCAACCCCGTGACAGAGGGGAAAAGTCAGTGCACTGTTAGGGGAAAAAAAAAACAACAATCATTCTCAATATTGTTTGAGTGTTGAGATTCTCACATTGATTATGTGCTTAATCTTCACTTTTCAGGTAGATTTTTTTTAAACGTATTTATTGATATTCTCCCTATCTTCCTTAGTACTTCTCTTAAATATATAATGGGCACAGAAACATTGGGAAAGAAGATGGGGTAACTTGATTTCTGTTCCCCTTTCTGATATCCCTTGTGTATATATACAAAGATGTTTTTAAAAGTTCATTTGATTTCAATGTAATTTAATTTCTCTATGAAAGCATGTGAAAAGTCCTACTTTGACTTAGATCATATTTATTGCATCCTGTCTTCAAGGTTGAGGAGAGGACAAACAAACTGCTGACAGAACCAGAGAAAGCAAGGATAAGTCACACAACTCTTTGACTCCCCAGATGTAGGTTCCTCAGCAGAGCTTCAAAAATTATTTAAATTATTGTCAATCAATAGAATGTGGAGCATACCCAGGAGATCTGAATCCTAGTTAAAACTCACTTTGAAAAATAAATAACCTTTGAGCAATCGATTATATAATCACTTTCTCCACTAATATAACAGGAAACTACTATGAGCCGTGCGAGTCCAAATTGTTTATTAAATAGCCACTCACAACACGAAAATGAATTTTGCAGTTTGACAACCAGGGTTGATATCCTTCCATCTATATGGGACATAATGTTTCATCTATTCATGTCCCTTTCCACAGAATTGCTCTTCTTCCTGCAAAGCATGCAGATGAATAACCATGATGCCATCCTTCCGGGGAGCACAAGGACAGCAGATTATTCTGATATTCCTGGTCTCTGGCGGACCACTTCAAAGATACCACCTGCCTCATAAGCCATTAAGGCAAATATCTAACCACACACCCAAATTAGTTTAGCTATGGTGTTAGTTGTTAGTTAATAGCTTTTGCATCCACTTGTAAAGCAGGGCCCTACATACAAAGGCTGTTGGGATTTCCATTTCTTGTATATGTGTCTAAAAGAAATTTGAACCTAATTTATTATCAAAGAAATAGCAAAGATCCTATGTGCACAATAATAGAAAAATAACAGTAACAGCAAACTAGTTAGTCTTTGCATGCTACACTCATTTGGCTACTGCTAACAGTAAGATCTTAGGAAGGAGAAGAAGAAAGTATCTTACTAAAAAGTTCAAAAGGCCCTATCTAACGTTTTAACTTTAAACAGTTCAAGGAATTGCTGTCTTGCAGAAAATTTAGAATCTCACATGTATCAAAATATGAATTAATGTATTAATATGCTATATAAGGCCAAGGATAAGGGCCCATAATTTAAATAAAAAGTCTCTCCTTGATCATCTGTTTTCACTATTTAGAACTGCTACAACTCTTGGGTTATTTCAAAACCAAAAAGATGAACTAAGAAGAGGAAAGAACGAACGCAAAATTCTATTCTTACCGTATATATTATACTTCATGGTAACTTTAAAAAACTGTTCAGTTAAATTAATAACGTATTTATCCCTGTATGTCTGACAGCAAATATTAACTTTTATTAATTTTTATCAAGATCTAAAGATGAGAAAAATATTGAGCCATATCTTGGCAGAAAAATTAGATATCCTTATTTTAGATGACTTTTTCTGGTATGACCAGTGTGTGGATTTTGGTAAACTTTGAACAAAAGCTTTATATTTAAGTAACATATAAAAAATTTTACAGGTGCTTATTTATTAATACTGTTTAGGCTAGATATAAAGATACAATTTTCAATTAATATCTGAAAAGCTGCTTAATATTTTAGGCCTTGTCAAAAATTGTGCCTACCCAATAAATCCCTAAAATATATATATGTAAATCACTGATACTCCATCTATAATGATGGAAATGGGCATTCACATATAAATAGAAAAATAAACAAAAGTCTATGTCTTTCCATCTGTTCATTCATCCATGCATTCTTCCATCCTTTCATTGCATCCCTTTCTATCTTTCTATCTATTAATCTATAGAACTCCCTATGCACAGTGTATCTCCAGATGCCTTCCCTTGTGAGAAATTTGAGGCCTTTTATCTACCTGACTTACTGAATGCTTGATGAGGACTTACTTCGTGCCAAGAATTGTGCCAAGTGGAGGAGTATAAGGGTGAACACGCTAGATCATCACCATCACATGAATCCTAGCTATGTTGAAAATTTTTAAATAATGTTTCATCATAATATTGATAATTGGTACAAAGGAAAACTCCATTGCACTTTCAGGTCAAATCTGCATTATGAAAAGATCTCTCTGGCTACTATATGAAGAGTAAATTGGAGGAAGCAAGAGTGGATATTACAAAAGCAGATTTAGAAGGCTCCTATTATCTGAATATCCCTCTCCTGTAAGCCTTATTACCGGGATTCAAATTTGAGGGCAAAGGTGGTCTTGATCTATTTTTAGCCAGAGTGGTACTAATGCCTTTAGCATATTTTCTGATCCATTGCCTGGTTTTTTGTTTTATTTGTGATCTTGAAGTTATTATTTATCTGTCACTTTTTTTTCTAGTAAGTTTTAAGCTTGAGTTAGCATCGTGAAAAATATATGCAAAACAGTATTTGTAGAATAAGTAAAATAGATAGATAAATGTGCTTTGTCTAATGGATTGCACCCCCTGGGCAGTTCTGCTAGAACTTACTGCATCTTTTGGACACTGATTTTTTCCACTAAGATGCTCTTATTAGAATGAGACTTGGGTGTCAAACTACTATTCACTGTTCCATCAACTATTCTGAACTCCCTATTCTTGCCCAGTCCTTGCCATCTTTCCCACTCTGACTTGAGGAGCCAGTATTCTCTGTATTCAAGACAGCCTGATCCTTTACAACTTTTGATGTCTTATATAACTGTTCTTAAACAGCACTATTCTATAATACCTTTATGTTTCCATAAGAAATCATTGTCATACAACAAAATTTGTTCTATCTATAATACATGGCATTGTATACTACTTCTTTTTCCTAATAGTTTGTTTTCCTATGGTTATATACTAAGAATAGTCTTCACATTACAAGTGTAAAATAATTTTACAGAGTACTATTATGTACCTTGATTTATTGATGATTTACATGTGAAATCATCAGTATAGAATATATGTTACAAAAACCTCAAAAATGCTATTAAGCTGACACATAATGTGAGCTGGGATAAGAATCATGATAATGCTCTGTGCTTCTGCATTACTTAAGCTGCTCATACCCACTGTACTCCTATAACTTAAAATAGCTATGCTTACTTAAGTCTAATTTTGCATCATAAATGTATTCCTAGACTGAATTATTTATGCCTTTGTTCACAAACAACATTGCAATACATTATACGGTAAAGTTAGAAGCGGATAAATGAAATGTCATTTCATTAGTAACATTTATATAAGATATATAGTAAAAATAGGAGCCACATCATGTTAATCTTTCTTGCTATCTTCTCCAAGAATTTAGCATAGGAAAATGTGGATTAGTTATCAGTCTATTAGCAGCATTTTTTAAATGAATGATTTCATGTTTGTGTGTATAAAAGCATATATCTATTTATTTGGACTCTGACCGCTGTCCTCACTATAACACCTGTAGTTCCTAATTTCACTGGACAAAAGACTGTTGAGGTGAAACCGTACTGATTGTAATGCTTTCTGCTGTGCACAGATAGCCATATATCTACAGTCTATTTCACACAGTAGCAATAACATTAAACATGTTTTAGTCAAGAAGTGGCTTAAGTTTGAACAGAGTCTATTTACTGAAAGCTACCTCTTGCCAATGGCCTTATTCTCAACAAAAATCATTTCCTATCCTTAGAACAATAGTAGAGCACCTTTCTGCCATTGACTATACCACTTGTAAGCATGAATATAATGGATGTGGTTTCTTAATTTTTTTAAAAGATTTTATTTATTTATTTGACAGAGAGATACAGTGAGAGAGGGAACACAAGCAGGGTGAGTGGGAGAGGGAGGAGCAGGCTTCCCACTGAGCAAGGAGCCTGATGTGGGGCTTGATCCCAGGACCCTGAGATCATGACCTGAGCTGAAGGCAGATGCTTCAACCCACTGAGCCACCCAGCCGCCCCTTGGTTTCTTAATGTTAAGAGGAAAATTGTTATGATCATCACTCCAATCCACCAAATATCTCTTGCTTTTCTCCCATATAGAAGTTATCCCACCTTCATGAAGTTTTCTGTGGCCATGTAACTGGTTTGTCAAAATATGAAGAAAAGAGAATTATATCACTGGCATGTGGAATCTTTAGGAATCAGTGAACAGTGTATACATTTCCCTTTTAATACCAGCAGTGCTTATATTGTAGCTTATTTGCCATTCGTAGTAACAGAGCAATGATAACACGGATCTATCAGGGACATGTAGCATTAGTAAGAAAAAAATTATGGTATTAAGTCACAGAGAATTTTAAAGTTATTCATTACAGTAGAATTACTTATTCTATCTCAACTGATAAAACACTTGATCTCAATATTCCCTAGCCTCACTTCCCTATATATCAGCATGTATCCTGATGTAATAAGAAATATCATCCTAGGTTTCACTAACTCTCTATCCCTACTGCACACAATATAATAGTTCTAAGCGATGCATAGCCCTTAGAGAGAATTTAGCTATAACCATGCCAGGAAGTGTTTGGGTTGTTGGACCAAACCGAAAGCCATGATACCTTCCACTCTAGACCTTTGTGCACTTGGCCATTTTTAGGAAGAATTAAAAGAGGACCAGGGTTATAGAAAATATACTCGTAACAAGTCTGTCTTGCATTAAGAAAAGTCTGACACAAAACAAAGTCCATAATTCACCTTTGAGAGTTTGAAGGGAGTAGCAGAACAAGATAGGATGAATAAAACAATAAAATATCTAATTTTTAAAAAGGGAAATGAAAAGCATTTATAAATAGATTACTTAAAACTGTTTTAAAGGATCTTTTAAAATATCGCTTTAAATTATTGTGAAAAAACTTAGAAATAAACCCACAATTATATGGTCAATTAATCTTTATAAAGAGGCAAGAATATATGCATTGGGAAAAGGACAGTGCCTTCCACAACAGGTATTGAGAAAACTAGACACGTACATGTAAAAGAATGAAACTGGGCCACTTTCTTACACCAGACACAAAAATAAACTCAAAAAGGATTAAGGACCTAAATGTGAGACCTGAACCATAAAAAATCGTGGAAGAGAACACGGGCAGTAATTCTTCTGACATTGATGGTAGCGACATTTTTCTAGTTATGACTCCTGAGGTAGGGGAAACAAAAGCAAAAATAAGCTATTGGGACTACATCAAAATAAAAAGCTGTATAGCAAAGGAAGCCACCAACAAAACTAAAGGACCTAAACCTACTGAATGGGAGAAAATGTTTGCAAATGACAGATCTGATAAAGGGTTAGTATCCAAAATATATAAAGGCCTTATAATACTCAACACCAAAAAAAAAAAAAAAATCAATTAAAAAATGATAAGAAGACATGAAGAGACATTTCTCCCAAGAAGACCTACAGATGGACAACAGACATGAAAATGTTTTCAACATAACTCATCCTTGGGGAAATGTAAATCAAAACCACAATGAGATATTACCTCACGCCCATCAGAATGGCTAAAATCAAACACAAGAAGCATTAAATATTGGCAAAGATGTGGAGAAAAACAAAACTACCATATGATCCAGTAACCACATTAGTGGGTATTTACCCAAAGAATACAAAAACAGAAATTCAGAAGGATATGTGCATCCCTATGTTTATTGTATCATTATTTACAATAGCTAAATTATGCAAACAGCTCATGTCCATTGATAGACAAATGAGTAAAGAAGATATGGTGTATGTATGTGTATGTATATTTATATGTATATATATGTATATATATACATATATTATATATAATAATGCAACATTATTCTGCCATAAAAAGAATGAAATTTTGCCATTTGCAACATTATTCCGCCATAAAAAGAATGAAATTTTGCCATTTGCAGCAACATGGATGGACCTAGAGAGTATAATGCTAAGTGAAATAAGTCAGCCAGAGAAAAATACTATATGATTTCACTTATATGTGGAATTTAAGAAACAAAACAAAGGGGAAAAATAAGTAGGCAAATAAAAAAACCCAAACTCTTAACTGTAGAGAACAAATAGATGGATATCAGAGGGGCGGTGGATGGGGAACAGGTGAAATAAGTGAAGAGGATTAAGAGTACACTTATCCTGGGGCACCTAGGTGGCTCAGTTGGTTAAGTGGCTCACTCTTGATTTTGGCTCAAGTCATATCTCAGAGTTGTGTGATTGAACTCCCAGCATGGAGCCTGCTTAAGATTCTCTCCCCTCCCTTTCTCTAAAAGAAAAAAAAGGAAAAAAAGACTATACTTTTTTAAAAAAAGATTTTTATTATATATTTGAGACAAAGAGAGAGAGCAAGGTACCACAAGCAAGGGGAATGGCAGAGGGAGAAGGAGAAGCAGGATCCCTGCTGAGCAGGGAGCCCAATGTGGGGCTGGATCCCGGGACCCTAGGATCATGACCCTAGCCATAGGCAGATGCTTAACAGACTGAGCCACCACAGTGCCCCAAGAGTACACTTATCTTGATGAGCACTGAGTAATATATAGAATTGTTGAATCACTGTATCATATACCTGAAACTAATATAACACTGCACGTTAACTATGCTGTAATTAAAATTAAAAAAAAGAAGGAGAATGAAAGTGTTGTGCATGTGTATATGGGGGCTGGGGTGATAAAGAGACAGAAAGAGATTTAAAAAGCAGAATTTACTCTTCTTAAATTGTGCAGATTTCATAATCACTTGAATTAAGCATCAGTATAATTTACATTATTTCTCTCATTATAACTGTGACCTTGGATCTTACCTTTCTACATAATCTAGTAACCGGGAACAATGATTTGAAGCAGGAGCATCGTGACCTCCTACTGCGTAGAGAAAACCATCGCATGTGGCCACTCCAACACCCCCTCTCCGCTTACACATTGGAGCACACATGTTCCACTTATTTGTATGAGGGTCATAATATTCCATTGAACTCAAACAGGAACTTCCATCACGACCCCCGACTGAATATAACCTAAAACACAATCAGAAAAATAAGATTTAATACTATAGTCTGAATGTACAAAAATGTAGAAAAGAAGTCCTTTAAAAATAAATTTTCTATCGCCATATGAGTCTCACATGTGTTTTAATAAGATTAGATGTTGTGGAATTTTTGCTTTATCAAGTGGCCATTACAATTAATATATTGGTAAATAGAAACTGAAAAGTATAGTATTGAGTTGAAGTAAATGCACAGGAAGACATTATTATTTAGTCTATAAAATCATGCAGGTCTTAGATTTGCAAATGCATGCTCTAATATAATTTAGTAATTGAAATATGATGTTTAAACTGATTTCAAATTCTAGAGACATTTGTTTAAAAAGTTATTTCTGTTTCTCTTAATGCCAGCTGTGATAAAATGTTTCTGATTGCCTAAGTGTGCGCTTTATGGTTGTAACGCCTCTTTGCTTGGTTACTCACAGTTATCTGCCAGATCTCAATCTTCAGTAAATTGAAATTAGCCAAGAGGAACATTTTAAAGAACGCATATTGGACAGTTTAACTTACAGAAGCATCCAGAAATGAAACTGAGAAGTTTTTATCATCCTAAACACTTCATGAAATCTGAGCTTTATTTATTTCTGTGAAGATCTAACTCAAAAGAAGTATGCCATAATCCAGAGGTATTATTAAAATTTAAATATTTTTTGCAAAAATTTTACTTATTGAGTAAGTATCTTCACACAAGGCATTTTGTACAGTCCTTGGTACATAATTTATATGCAAGAAAGGTATCCTCTTTTTTTTTTTCCATCGTTTTAAGGGTATTGTTGACTCCAAGCTGCTCTTTTATGTATACACATTACATTTATAAAGTACAGTGTTGATGTATCTGAACCCAGCATTGCTAATAGAGTATTTCTATGCAATAATATATCACATATATTCTTTTTATGAAATCATTTAAAAGGCTAATATACAAATGTACATAGATTTATACTTAATGTATACTTAATGTACGTAGAAACTAATGATAATTAAGCATATTGCTTACATTTTAGAAGTCAAATATTTGGCCTATTAGTACAGCCTTCTATTTGGAAATTAAATATCCCTGCAAAGTTCACAAGTTACAACATCAATGACCTCTTTAATATAAATATGTCCATTACAAACCACTATTTAGTAAGTCTCTTTCTTCTGTGTGAACCCTCCATTAATAAAATCCAGTAACACAGGACTTATTCAAAAAAGAAATTTATATAATGTCTTGATTAAAAATGACATAATATTTGACAATCCCTTTTGTAACATAAAAGTTTGATGTATGGTAGCTATTATTTTACAAATTACTTATGAAAGCCTAGACTATGTTATCAGTGGGTTCTTTCATTTGGTACTTGTCCCTTTTAATGCCTTTCTATATAGACTATATAGTTTTATATATGCAACTACTGTAGTTTTAATATATTGATTAATATCAAGGCAGCATTACTTGACAAAGGTGAATGCATTGAATTTTTCCTCAAAAATGAGCTTTGAAAAACGAATGAGAAAAATTTAATTTTTGTAAAAGATAGTAGTGGACTGCTTTATGAATCTGCTGTAAAAAATAACAGATGTACCTTAATACCTGAAAGATTTTGAAAATTATGTTGTCTACAAATATATGGTATCAGCTGACATTATCTCTAATCCATTTATTCTGAAACATAAATTTGCTAAGAATTAAAATGGAAAATGAATAATAACTATTACTATAATTATTGTTAAAGGTCTAAAAATAACCAAGGGATAGAAACAATACACTCTTAAGCAGTTAGAATACGTGCTAGAAGGTATGCATATAACTTCATGTACAATTATCTTCTCAGATCTCCCTTCATAAGCTGTTTAATCATTACTTAGGTTGATTCCCTGCTTTGCTTCACTACAAGGGCAAATGAGATGTTGAGAATCTGAGGAGCAGAGAAGAGTCTGATGCTGGACGTGAGTGCACTGACAAGATAGGAAGTGGCAGCTGACAGTTGCACAGCAAGAAAGGAAACCTGACATTTTAGAGTCGGAAATTTGTAGGATGAAGAAATGCATTACGTACAAGTAAAACATTATGCATAAAGACAAGGGGCAAGAAAGGTCATAGCGGGTGACAAATACAGAGTGGCAGGTACGTCATACTGAAGGAAGGGGGGTTATGGAAGAGGGGAAAGGGTAGATGAAAAGACCAGGCTGAGAACGCAGGGCTTGATGCCGCGCTGCAGAGCTGGGACTTCGTTCTGAGGCGATGAGGAAGGACAGAGAAAGAACATTCTGAGGAATCATCGCGTTCATGGTTCAGTTTGCTGGGAATAATATGAGATAGGTAAGATCCCCGATTTAAGCGAACTCTTCTGAATTTTGCTGAGAAGGGCAGGAATCAGTCTTCCCCACTACTTTCCCTGACTTGTGTGTTTATTCAACACACAGATGAATTTTTACCTCAAGTTTAGTGACCCGGCCTCGGTGTTTTGAGACCTACTTGCCATGTGCCCATCTAAGTGAGTGTCACATGTATCATATTCTAGAAAATAAAATGTAGCAGTTTCAGGAAACAAATCCTATACAAGTTAGGATATGGATTGAAATGTGTTTAAAAGGGCTGACGTGAGACCCAGGCTGCTTTCCACTTTAAAACATATCATCTGTAGAGTATGAGCCTTTGTCAAGAATTGTGAGGAATCTGAATTTTTTTTTTTACTACTTGAAATCTAAGATATTATCCCATCGTAGTTTTGTAGATGCTGGAAAAAGACACAAGACTCTTAGGTCAGAGGACAATTGCTATTATTCACAGAAAACTAAGCACCGTGAGCTTCAAGTTCACATTGGTTCTTGCTGCTCACCTTCTACCTCAAGGCCCAATAGGACGATCGAGGCTCAAGTAAGTATTGCATGTGCAGTGAGCCTTGGCCTTTCTCACATCTGAGGAACATTGAGTTGAAGAAATGCAAATTCTTTAAAGAAGGCTGTCAACAAACCTGCTCAAGTTTTGCTCTGAAGGGAGACGTTATCTTTATTATTCTGGTCAAGGGACAAATCTATTCTCTGCCCCAAAGAAAGACACTGTCTCTATCTTCTGAACTGTTTGATTTACAAATATCCTTGCGGGCAGTGTCAAAAAGTTAGCAGCACTTCTTACTTGGGAAATGTACATAAATGCTAAAATCCCATTGTAGAATTCTCTGCAAACAATCTTGTCTTGAAGGCTGAAAGTAGCCCTAGCTATCACCGCCACAGTTCAAAAAGCAGAACAAAGGAAAAGTGGAAGGAGTGCAGCCTCTCCCTTTAAGAATCTTTTTTTTTTTTTTAAATTCTACAAAATAATAAACAAAAAAGCAGAAATCAGACCTATAAATACAGAGAACAAACTAAGGGTTGCCAGAAGGAAAGGGGGTAGGGGCAAATTGGTGAAGGGGAATGGGAGACACAGGCTTCCAGTTACGGAAAAAGTCATGAGAATAAAAGGTACAGCATAGGAAATATAGTCAGTGATACCATAATTGCGTTGTAAGGTGACATAGTAGCTATACTTGTGGTGAGCATAAGATAACCGAGAAATTAAATAATTACCTTTTATGCTGGAAAGTAATGTAACAATGTATATAAATTATACTCAAAATAAATAAAATTAAAAAGATCATCTTTTAAAACGTTGCATATATCACTTCTGATATACCCCTCACAAAACTCAGTCAATGGCAATAAGTAATTGTTAAGGTGCTACAATATGTTGATTTTATTTTAGGTGGCCATATGCTTAGGTAACAGTGGATATTTATATTTCATAAAAAATGTAGTGAATAAATATTAGAAGACAATTAGAAGTTTCTGACATAGAACTAGGTCTTTTCTAGCCCTGTGTGCCATTGTGCATTCTGCCCTAGATACCTTTTTCCTGCATAGGCTAGGTACCTCTCATTCATCTCTCAATCACTTCAGGTGTATCTCTACTAGAAAGTCTTTTCTGATCCCACTTTTTCTTTTTTCCAGAAAATTAACATTGTTTGTAATCTGTATCCTAGGTAAAGTTATTTAATATTTGTCATACCTTATCAATAGTGCATACTTTGGGATGGCTGTAACCAAATTCAAGTCCCTCTGCCTGATTCCATAACAAAGACCATCACTGAAACATGGAAGTATGCAGCAAGGGAAAGGTTTATTCTAGAGGCAACCAAATGAGGAGACAGGAGAGCATGCCTCACTTCTGCCCTTCTGAAGTAGAGGAAGCGAAATTTAAAGGCAGATGAAAAAGATCTGGTTAAAAACTGCAGCTGAAAGTTGTCCCATTAATTCTTCATTTGCTAGTTTTAATCCCCACTGTCTTTTGATCATTCCTCATTCTTTTTTTTTTAATTAACATATAATGTATTATTTGCTTCAAGGGTACAGGTCAGTGGTCTTACACAATTCATAGCACTCACAGTAGCACATACCCATCCCAATATCCATAATCCAGCCAATTTATCCCTCCCTCCCACACCCCCCAGCAACCCTGTTTGTTTCCTAAGATTAAGAGTCTCTAATGGTTTGTCTCCCTCCTGATCCCATCTTGTTTCATTTTTTCCCTCCCTCCCCAAGAAAGGTGGTTTCCTTCCCACCCTGTCTCTCAAATTCCTCATATGGGAATTGGGATGATGGCTGCTTTATTTACTTTCTTTTTTTTTTTTTTTAAGATTTTATTTATTTATTTGTCAGAGAAAGAGAGAGAGAGATCACAAGCAGGCAGAGAGGCAGGCAGAGGCAGAGGGGGAAGCAGGCTCCCCACTGAGCAAGAAGCCCGATGTGGGACTTGATCCCAGGACCCTGGGATCATGACCTGAGCCAAAGGCAGCTGCTCATCCAACTGAGCCACACAGGTGTCCCAACTTTCTGCCAAAATGGAGGGAAGATTGGGGTCAGAGGAATGTGACATCTAGTTCCAAATTGAAAGTCAACATTCCATATTACCAAAGTTTTTGTACTTTGGTTATTACTATATTTTATCTAAGGCCTTAGGGGAAGTTTGTTGTAACCAAGAAGCTTGTTGTACTTATTGATTTCTTCAGACCACCTGTCCTAAATAGTAGTTTTAGGTCCATCAGATTTCTAGTTCCATCACAATTCTAGTCCAAGCAGGGTTCTTTTCAATGTTCTTCTTGCTGAGTATAGGGAACCTATGGATTCTTGTCATTTGAGTGTGATGAATCCGTGGCTTACTTCCCTGTAGTTTCACTGAAGAAAGCAGAGTCAATAGCACCTCATAAGGTCCTGTCGAGCGAGGTTGGAGCTGGTACTCTGGGTGCTTGCTCTTTCAGATCTCTAATAACCCCAAGTCTTCAGGATTCAGGAGATGTAAGGGCATATCTGCAAGGTACATCGTCCTGCTATATTGAATGTAACTGACAGTATCCAATTCCCTAATGTAAACCCCATAAGGGACTCCTAAGTCATGAATGAATGTAGAAAGTGCCTTCCATATAACATTTCATAGGGACTTAATTCAAGCCTACTTCTAGGGACCACTGTTACCCAAGAAGCTTTTCCCCAAGTTCAGTTGTTTTTTTGGCATGTCTTTGCCAAAAGTTCTTTTTTTCCCCCAGTTGGGTAGAGTCTCCAGAAAATGTGTAATTTCCATTGAATTCCCAGGGCATGGGACCCTGCTTGTGTGACTTTTGCCAGATGCCATGGCAAAAGTCACAAAAATGCTGCTCCATTGTTGCTCTGAATTAACAGCAATCCAATCATAGGAATGATTTTGCTTAAAACTGTTTTGACAATTTTGGAGGCCTTATCTGAAGGTAATGGAAAAGTTTCAAACCAGCTTGTATAGAGATCTACAAATATTAGCAAATACTAAAAATCACCTGTTGTTTATGGCATCATGATAAAATCTACCTGCCAGCCTTCTCCAGGTTCAGTGCCTCTAAGTTGTATACATTTTAGAGCTGGTGGGAGCCTGGTCTTAGGATTGTTTTTACTGCAGGATCATATTTTTGAACAGTTCTCTAAAGACTGGGACCCGCAATATAATTCTTCAGATCCACTGAAGAATAGCATCTTAGCCATAATGGATGCTTTGATGAATATGGTTAATCATTTCTTCCATAAGATGTTCTGGGATAAGGAATCAATATATTTCCAGCTGGTTTTAAGTCAAAATGGTGTCCAAGCCCCGTTCCTTAGCTCTTCTGAGGTCCTCCAAAGAAAACCGAGGTTCTTACTAAGTTACATCTATGTCTGGTACTAAAATCATTACAGAAAGTTTTGGACTTTTTATATGGACTGCCAGCTTGGCAGCTTAATCTGCCTAAATGTTCCCTTGGGCAATAGAACAGTGTAATTCCTGGTGTCTACAACAGTGGACAACAGCTGATGGATCACCATTGCATTCAGATCTTCCTTGTCTTTTATCCATAAAACTGTTCCATCCATAAACATCTCAGTGTCTGGATTTTCCAATGGCAGATCATCTAATGAGGATGACTGGAATAAACTTAGTTATCTGTGGGTCTCTGGTGGTCTTTCTGAGTGGCTAGATGGCAATAGGCATGAAGATCATCTAACACAGATCATGTGGAAATTTTTCTCTAAAGTTTACCTCAAGTTGTTAGCTTCGGTTTCCAGGGCATCAGGAAAAAAAGAGCAGTTTTAGTTCTTGATTTCAAGTCAAGAGAGTGGGAAAAAATTGGAAGCATTAGTTTGGAAAGTCTTGTCAGATATTTGAGAAAACCAGAAGAATTCAGGATCTAGTCCAGTTTTTTAGGCAAACAACAAACACTCCAAGACAGTTAATCAGAGCTAGAATCTAATATCCACAAAGGCATGTTACTAAAACATAATTTCTCTTTAAAATCGCTCTCATTCCTAAAGATAGCTAAATTAAAACTAATTTGTTTGTAAAATAAGTCCAATTTTAACAAACTTGGCTTCATTATTTACATAAACACAATAAGAATAGTGATTGGCCATATAGGTTTTTTGTTTTTTTCTTTTGTCTGCTTTACTGGAAATGTTCATAAGGAATTTCCTAATGAACTTGTAGTAGTCTCTCAAGGCTAAGAAGCCAAGTCAAACACTTGGGGCTTTGCCTGCAATAACTATAGATTTGGGGAATTCCTCTTTTCTATAAGTCCCTAAAATATCCTGAGGTTCCTATATATACCAGGAAGTAACCTTTTTTACTCCCCTGGTAAGGCTGCTAGGAGTCTTATAAACAAAGTACCAGGACAATTTTTCCAAGGGGTTTCATTGGCTCCATAAAGTCAGCCTTAGCTCCTTAAAACTATCTGGTCATATCTGAGTCTATGAACATCTCCCTCAAATATGACTGATGACTGAACCTCGGTAAAATAACCAGTTTCCAATTGTGTCCTGTCATAAAGGAGACCAGACTTATTGAACTTATGCAAATAAATACATTGTCATGAAAATATAAGAATACACATTGAGAATTTTTTAATTTTGGAAGGATGGTAGGAAGAAAAAGATAAATGTTTCATACTTATTTACAAAGAAATATTTTCCAAATTTCTGTAAGTCACAGATAGCCTTAAGTTTGGAAGAGCAAACAGTAGAGAACCAGCAATGTTCTAAATAAGAGTCTCTTTGAATGCAGCTTTCCATTAGTTCTAGAAATTCTGAGTTTAATTTTGTGATCTTAAAGGTAACAGAAACCTATATTTGTCATTACAAATTCTGTGACATATAACACTTTAATGATAAAATTGCAAGTGATGAGAGCTATACCAGAATCTTTCAAAACCTTAGGGATTCTGTATAATTTCTGAACAGTTAGAGCATTCAACCATATAATAAAACTTAAGCAGGATTATCATCACTTATCTGACAATGCTTCCCATGTAATTTGATGTTCCAAAGAAATAAGCCTAATTAGTCCAAAATACTTCATTTAGAAGTTGAATTTTTGGAAGTTTGTGAACTATCAGGAGGTTTTAAGGCACATGCTTAAATAAGATTGCAGATCATCACAGAACTTAATGATGATCTATTTAGCCAAGGTGGCAATAAGAGATTCTAAAGACAAATGCAGAGGGTTACATAGTTGTTTAAAAAAACAAACGAACAAACAAAAAAACTTAGCTCTTTTAATATTGAGAAGATTCAACTTTGAATAATCAAAGGCTTAATAAAGACAGAAATATAGAAACATATTTTTTTCTAGGCAGATTAAAGAAAAATCTTTGTTTACAGTTTAGACCAATAATCTAAGGAAACTCATTTTAATGGAAAAACCAAATTCCAGTCTTATACTGGTACACTTCTGATAAAAACTCCTTTATTCCAACAAGAGGATTTTTTTTTTTAAATGTATGCCGTCCTTCCTTCATTCCTCCCTGTCATCTCCCATGTTGATATATACTTATTGAGACAAGGACATCCAGGGTACTTTATGGATTTGAGTTCTTGCTATGGATGCTGTGATGTGCTGACCAGAATCTCCATCAGGAATGAAGGACTCTCAGCTGTAGGAATGCTGCCAACCGTCCTCAGCTCTCAGAGGCCTTCAGGGATCGCCTGCACGGAAGACAGCTGCCTTGCCAAGGGCATGCCTTCTGCCCAGGTGGTCACATCCTAGGACTGTTATAAAATTTCAGCTCTTTTGCCTGAATTTAGGAGAGATCTGAAGGGTAATCCAACTTTTGGAGCTCCTTTGAGAACTAGTTAAGTCTTCTGTTGATACTGTATCACAGCTCAACTTCTGCCCCATCTTGCTCTCTTACACTTCCTTCTCTTCCCTAATAAACGACTTTACATACTAATCTCCATGGTCTTAATCAGTCTGGACCAAAGAGTCCCTTCTCATAAACCTTCTACAGCTCTCCTTTTTACATTAAGATTTTGTCCTAAGTTTTCCATCTTTAAAAAAACAGTCTCATTTCCCTTGCTTACATGGTTATTTCCCTTATTATTTCCAGTAGTCAATTACATTTATTAAAATTACATATATCTGTTTATTTTTAGGTTACCCATACAACTTCATGAGGCATTAGACAAAGTCCACGTTTTTTTTTTCTTTTCTGACAAATTTTGCAATGGGGATAACATGAGCTTACTTGACTTTCAATAAGCAGAGGCAGAATAAAAATTTCATATGTAATGCTGATAATTCTAAAGACATGTCAGTCCATTTTAATTAAAACAACCTTAATTTAATTTAGCTTTAATATTGAATATCTTCCCAGATCATGTGAGCTTGCAAACCAGTAGTTTCAATCTTAGAGTTTTAGAATGCCCAATTTTTATAAGTGCTTACCTTTAAATTGACTAAGTAGAGCTCTTTTACAAATTAATTTTAGCAAGGCCATCCAGAGGTAGAGAAGATATGTCGTATTTACAACATACATGGAGACACATACAAGTATACAAACAAGATACAAACATGTTAAAGGTCCACTTTCCAAATATCTCCCTTTTATCACACAAATCTAATTGCAAGATGGTATTACAATTTGTGGATCTATTCATTGGCCATTTTTCTCCAGAGTCTAATAAATATTGTGGCCAGTGTTGCAAAAAAAAAAAAAAAAAAAAAAGACTGTCCAGACTGTCTAGTTTTGGAGAAGACAGCCCAGAGGGCTACATGCAGGGATCAAGCTGTCATTCCCCATTCGCCAGTGAGAACAAGGCTGTTTTTTGCCATAAGCCTCAGCTGTAAACAAACCAACTGAAGCCCAGAGTACCTCTGAGAGTGCTGGTTCCTCCCTAAAAGTCAGAACTTCACCTGCTGAACCGAATGGCTTCCTATATAGCTTTTTCTTAAGGGAAAAAAGGAGGCTAATAGAACGAAAACCCCGTATTTGGAGACAACCAATTGGGTGGAAGAATCGAAGCCAAACTAAACAGGAGAGAGAAGTAAACTCACCTCTGGTTGCCAGGGAATACTCACAAAGAGATGTCTGTCCAAACTGAAACCCAAACCGTATCTTTGCCACAGAAGGGATGAGATACCTCCTCCCCACCCCCGCCTCCGCCCTGCCCCAGGATGGTCGATAGGACAGAGTCTAGGCTGCTGCTGAGACTTATCACCAGACTCCAGTTAGTGGCTGGGGACCTACAAACCACAACAAAGAGCTCCTGCCTGATTCACCAAAATTGCAACTGAACCCAAGTTCTCCTGCCAGATAGGCAACAAGGACAGTCAACAAGACATGGTGTATGCAGCAAAGTATTCCAGAGGCAGCCAAACAAGGAGGCAGGAGGGCAAGTCTCAAAGCTACCCCTCTGAAGGATGTTAGCGAAATTTAAAGGCAAAAAGTCTGGGTAAAACATTGCACCTGCTTTTAGTAATATGCAACTGAGAGGAATTCCATTAACCACCTGGTAACCAGTTTCATGGCTACAGAAAGTACTTCCAAGACCATTGTCTCATATTTGAAGGTTTTGCTGATGAAGTCTTTAGTATTAAATACAGTTTTCACTCAATATATTGTTACTCTAAAAGTATGTTCATACATCCCTTCCCTTGAGTAACAAAAAATATAAGAATTCCACAACCCTTATTGGATAAAACCTTCGAAGCAACTCCCTGGATCCAGAACTCAGTTTGATTTTTTGCTTCTCGATTGATGGGAGAACTTTTAAATCTGATCCTGAGAGAGAGAGTGCTGCTGTCAGAATACTCCAGCATCGGTCCTTCAGTGGACTTTTTCTTGAGAGGTTCTTGTGAGGGTATCTGATGGTATGGTGAGCAGAATTTCAGTAAGCTTAAGGGGTGTCTGGGTGCCTCAGTCTGGTAAGTGTCTGCCTTTGGCTCAGGTCATGATCCCAGGGTCCTGAGCTCGAGCCCCATGTCGGGCTCCCTGCTCAGTGGAGAGTCTGCTTCTCCCCCTGTGCGTGCTGTCTCTCTCTCACTTGCTCACTCTCTCTCTCAAATAAATAAATAAAATAAAATAAAAAATTTCCGTAAGCTTACAACAGGTTATATGGCTGCCTTGTTCCTGCTCGCTATGAAATGTGACAAATGTAGTCTGAGAGTTGCTGACATTGTAACATGGCTGGTAAGCAAGGTTGTGTGCAGAAATCTGATAGAAAATACTTACCTTTATTTATTAGAACATGCCTTTTTTTTTTTTTTTTTTTAAAGAAACCTCTACTTGTAAACATGCACATTAATTTAGGTCAATTAACCACACTCCAAAACTTGGTCGAATTCACAAACCTAACTCCTGACAGAAATGTTCTCTACTGCCTTCATCCCTCCATCCCTATGTTTCCTTGCCAGCTCCCACCCTACACCTATTACAAGTCTGCATTTCCTTCCTTTGATGTTTCCGATTTTCCTCTAATATAATGTAAGCTCTCTGAGGGCAGGTTTGCTTTATTTTCTTTGATATATCACCATGGCCAGTGCATGTTTATACATTTGCAGTTCGTGTGTGTGTGTGTGTGTGTGTGTGTGGTTTTTGTTTTTGTTTTTGTTTTTGTTTTTTAAATAAATCAAGTACTGGTTTCCAATTCTTGAGAAAGGGTGATTCATCTATGGAATTTGTCAAAGAAAAAGCTTCTATGTTCCCCTGAAATAAAATTTTGACAAATGGCAGAGAAAAGTATTATTCACGTGTCCTGGGGACACAAAGAAGGAAAGATTGATTTTAAATGGGTGCAGGTTAAGGGGTGCCTGGGTGGCTCAGTGGGTTAAAGCCTCTGCCTTCAGCTCAGGTCATGATCTCAAGGTCCTGGGATTGAGCCCCGCATCGGGCTCTCTGCTCGGGGCGGGGGAGCCTGCTTCCCCCTCTATCTCTGCCTGTCTCTCTGCTTACTTGTGATCTCTCTCTATCAAATAAATAAATAAAATCTTTAAAAAAAATAAATGGATGAAGTTAAAAAAAGGTCTATGGAAAGGTACAGATTAAACTAGCCTTCAGATGATGGAAAATAATATATAAATGGTGTCATTTACATTTTATTTAGGTAAAAGAAAATCTTAAAATATGTTTAATACTTCCTGACATTATTGTTCTCAAGTGTAATAAACTGAATCTTTTTAGTATTGCTCTTGCCAGATGGAATTTCATCCCCATAGAGAACAAGAGTTGTGTTAGGCTGAAGTTGTGTCACTTTGGAGAGATTTCAGAGGTATCCACAGATCATGTGAGGAGAAAATTTAAATGGACAGTGAGCAAGGCACAGCCACAACTTATTGAGAAAATAACAATGGAAAAAAAATGGAAGTAGAGAGATGAGTCTGTGAAAGGAAACAATTGTGTGGACCATGTTCCAGTAATCTGAGCAATCCAGTATGGCTGGGACATAGGGCAGCTGTTAGGCAGTTGGAAAGAATGGAGACTGGACAGGTCTCAATCATAAAAGATACTGTATTCCAAACTCAGGAGAATCTGGTAGCAGCCATGCTCAATAGGGAGCTCAAATGAATTGTCTGCTGTTGCTCTGCATTCTACTTCTGAGGCATGGTTTGATACATTGTATCATGGATACATTATATCCAGTCTACCAGTGTGATGAGACTCCAGTAATTTTATAGTTTCCTCAAAAAATTATCAATTATTCTTCAGCCAGAGTGATCTTTATAAAATTAAAATGCAACCACATCACTGTCCTTTCTGATCTTTTTATAACATCTTTACCTTAGCTAAGTTGCTATATATCTTGGGGCCTTTCTAGCAGTCCTTGAGGCCACTGTCTCTCATGTTATAGTCAAACTTAACTTTTCCTCCTTTTGTTTGCTCTTCACACTTGGAGACTTGACACAGATTGTTCCTTTTCAATACAGTGCTCCCTACTTTCTGGAAATCTGTTAAATCAATCAAGTCATATATATATATATATATATATATATATATATATATATACATACACACACATATGTATAAATATATACATATATACACACATATATACATAAATATATATGAATATAGATAGATAGATAGATAGATAGATAGATAGATAGATAGATAGATAGATATAGATACAGATATCTCCCCACCCCAGGAGAGAAATTATGAACTTTCAGAGCATACTACTAGTCCCAAGTGAGACTCAGCAAACAAGCATTTTTTTTTCTTTATGTGTGACTCTAAGATAATATAATTTTAATACAAATTGCTTATCATACAAAAACTTATACGATTTGGGTTTCCATCGTTACGAAAAAGAATATCAAAGTTTGAATAAAAAAAATAGAAATAGGCTCTTTCTTGGAAAGCACCTTGCAAATGACAGGCCCTGAGGCTTAACGTACTGTGCCTGATATTGGGACATCCTAGAGAAAACAACAGACATTGACTCCTTTTATGAGTCTTCAAGCTGTTTAAGCTTCAGGCTGCACAGAAATTGCAACTGCCCCATGAGTATTATTAACATGAGGTTCTGAATTCATAAGCGGACTCAATTTAGCCATGGTGAATCGTGAAGCAAACCCCGCCATTTTTGTCTGTTTTGCAGGTTCTCAAGGGTCTGTCACATACATTTATTGAAATTCAAGCCTGTTTATGGATGTGCTCAGGCAGTATCAGTATCTGCTTTTTGAACTGACTCAGGAAATAAAGAGAAGCAAACTAGAAAGGCCTATTAGCTACAAAGTTTGAAAGAATCAAACAGAAAGCAAAGGAAAAGCAAAAAGAATCACCAGTACAGATAGCTGGGGAGTCTGTGGTTTTGTATGGCCGATCACCACACCACAGTGTCTACTCACTGTTTTGTTGGGTTTCTTTCAGTTATCAGGTGAGTCTGTTGGCTGAGCTGGCATAAGATCATGTATCTACCAGTTAGCTTACCCTGTCTTGTTAGAAGACTAAACCAAAATGTTTCATGAGATTGATATAATTTTTGCCCTTGAATTTATCAGAATACACTCATTAATTTTAAGCCAAGAACCAATTTCTTTTCTTCTTTTAAGATTTTATTTATTTGAGAGAGAGAGAGAGAGAGAGCATGAGGGAGGGAAGACGGAGGGAAGAAGCAAAGGGAAAGAGAGAAGCAGGCTCCCCACTGAGCAGAGAGCCTGAGGTGGGGCTTCTATCCCAAGACTTTGGGATCCTGACCTGAGCCGAAGGCACACTCAACCTCCTGAGCCACCCAGATGCCTCAGGAGCCAATTTCTTATTTTTCTACAGCAAATGGCGTTGTAAAGAATCTAAACTTAAGGGGGCTGTTCACTGGCTTTTATTTGTCTTAATTGGGAGAATTATTCAACACAATCTTCAGAGAGGCAACAGTCAGGTTAGCATGACACATTAGTGAGATGTGAAAGCAAAACAAGAAGAAAAAGTCTTGTCAGTAGAGATGAGAAAAAGATAAACAACTGTCAGAGGGTGATGTTGAAACAATTTTCTGCTAAGAGTCTGAACGTGAAAGGTCACTTTCTAGTAATTATGTTTCTCTCTGAGTGAACCAGGAAAAGCAACTAGACATTAATAGAGAGTCATCAAACCACAGAATTTGGAAGTCATTAAATCACACCGAGGAGGAAAAAAAATACTCAAAGAGAGCTATGCTATTTTGATTTTAAAGGAGAAAGACTGTTTGAAATTTAAATCATTTAAAACATTTTCTTAGAATAGGATTAAATTTGGAAATAATGTACTCAATTAAAATGTGACAATTTCAAGAATAAAAACTAAGATTAAATGCTATCACATTCTGATATTTGTTATAAGGAATGGTATTAGAGTAAAACAGGATTTCTTAAGATATTATATAATCTAGCTGACCAAAAAAATACAAGGGCGAGAAAAACAATCCAAATGATGAATCCTGTGGATAGCCAATTTAAAAGCCAATTTGAAGGGTGCATTAGAAGAAATTGGAAACATAATTTAGTTACAGTAACATGGGAAATGTGCTGTAAAACTGTCCATTAAATATTTTGTTAGATTTTTATCCCACCCTCTTCTGATTGAGTTTGGAAAAGATTTGTAACAAAATACACACATATTAAGATATTTCAAAGTAAAGTATTAGGGAAAGTTCACAAAGCTCTAATGTAAGGTAATTATTAGAAATCTAGAATAAGTAAGGCATTAATACTTTAGCAGAGAGAAATGCATGTGTGTTACAGAATACATAACAGAATAATGCAGCAAATGAATAAGATAATGAAGGGATAAAGATATTTGTCATCCCTGTTGAACAAATTTGCTCTATCAATGAGATATACATTTTCTACAGAATGCAAGAATGAATCCATTAGCATCAAATGTAAGTGATAAGGGAAAGTCACTAGTAAACAAATGGACTGTTACTGATAAATAAATATCAGGAAAAGCAAAAAGGCAAAAAAGGGCTATGCTTTCCTATACACGAATTATGAACATTAACATCCAAGAGAAGTATTCATTTTAGTATGGTAAAATTTTTTGTAATATACTTAATGTTGAATAATGTGAAATTTTGTTATTAATTTCCAAATTAAGTGCTTTTTAATTAAAAATACTATAATGCTTAAAGAAAAATAGTCCTTTTAAAAGAAAATACAAATATAGGTAGAAAATTATATTAATAATACATATTCTCTATTGAGTAAAATGACAATATTAACACAAAGGAAAAAACATTTCCTATGATTGCTATTAAAAGGTGTAATAGAATTTTTACATATATATATATTTTTTTTGTGTGTGTGTAACAGAATTTTAAAAAATCTATTGAGAGGAGTGGGGAATGGGATGTGCCTAATTCACATAGAAACAATTCTAAGACATTTCCATTAGATAATTTTCAAATGTGATGAGATGGAAGGTCAGTGATAAGCTTCAATTTCCTCTTCTGACAAATCTCCATATAACTAGGAAGCCATAGGAGGAGCACTTCTAACCATTTTTTACATAGCACTCTACCACTGTGCGACTGAAGAGATGTATACAATTTTAACTCTTTTCATTCTCCTACACAATGGTTTCCAAAGCATCAGTGATAGTAGGACTCTGGATTTTTCTTAACTGTACCCAAAAATAATATAGCAGGAATGTCTATAGATAGTATTTGATATTGAAAATGAAAGAGCAGAGCAAGGCCAACTCTATTTTGTGCTGCACCCACTATCTTGTGTATGACCCCTACATGACCAGCTCCTGAGAAAAACCACAGAATGTTAGAATATTGCCTAGCCTGTCAGTCCTTGAGTTAGTATGAGTTAGCCAATAGGAATGCAGAACTCCTAACCACTAAAGAATGTAAACCCCGCCTTTTGCCCACCAAACTTGCGTGCCAGAGTGACAGGCTAGTTCAAACAGCTACTATAGGATAAATTGCAATTCAATTGGCCACCTGTGTGTGGCCTAACATGACTATGCAACTTTCTGTGTGTGTTACAATCTCATTGGCCACTGGCTGTGGCTATAAAACTGCTGTGCTTTTTGAAACTTGCTCTCTTTCTCTACATCATGTGGCTGCATTGGTGAATGTGGGAGATTGAGCTCGAGCTAGCTTGAATAAAGGCTCTTTGCTTTTGCATTGGACTCGGCTCCCTGGTGGTTTTTTGGGATCTCAAAATCTGGGCATAACAAAAACAGTACTAGTAGAAAGTTAGAAAGTTTGATCCATATAACTATGCTACAGAAATGTAGCTTACAAAAGAAACAAACAAACAAGGAAACAAACAAAGAAACAAACTAAACTGACAGGTAGCAATTTGCTTTGGCTCTCCATGATTCTGTTCCATCTTTCCTTTCTAATCTAATATGAAACATTAGTGACTACGGACATTAATTAAACTTCAAACAAAATATTTGAGAGTAGGATTTTGAGAACAATTAAACATACTGACCATGAGAGAAATTAAGAGACTTAATGGTCTGTGACAGGACAAATCACAAGGAGTACATAGAAAACAAAACAAAGCACAACAGAGTACAGGAAAGAAGGGTCTTTTCATAAAATAAGAACATCTGAATATTTAAGCAATTGGTACTTTAAAAAATATTTACTTTACAACTTGTGATTTCTAGGAAAAATAAGTAAATTGTGTTCCAAAAACAATTTAAATATACAGTTGGTGATACAAAAGTTTTTAAAGATAAGATGATAACTCAATTGAAGTAAGATGGTTATGAAGTAGATAGGAAAGAAAGGTGTCAGATAGAGATAATCAGGTAAGGAAAATTAAAATGCAAAAACTTTAAGTCTGCATTGGAAATAATAAAGTCCATAAACAAAATGGCAATGACAATGATTGACTCTGTGATACTGAAAAAAAAAAAAAAAAAGCAGTCCCAGGTTAAGTGGAAAAGAAATAAAATTACTAGGGAGAAAAGGAATTGATGGCTATGGAACACACATAGAATCACAAACATGAATACATACAAAAATATATATCCCAAAACTAAAGGACTAGAATAATGGAAAAGGGAACAATTTTTTTTATTACCAATAGATTAAGACTTTCCTAAGTAAAAGAAAGACCTAGTTGAGATTGTTAAAATGAATCTCCAAGTATTAAGTTAAAAGGAAGAAAAGTAGCCATCAGATTTTCTTGAATTTTTTTTAAGACATTTTCTTGAATTTCTTTTTTTTAAAGCATACATTTTGAAATTTTTAAAAGATTTTATTTATTTGGCAGACTGAGAAAGAAAGAAAGCACAAGCAGGGGGAGTGGAAGGTAGAGGGAGAGGGAGAAGCAGGCTCCCCACTGAGCAAGGAGCCCAATTGGGCTGGATCCCAGGACTCTGCAATCATGACCTTAGGCGAAGGTAAATGCTTAACCAACTGAGCCACCCAGGCAACCAACATTTTGAATTTCAAGATGAATGTTTTAGTTATTAAGCTGTCCTCACATTTGCTCACATTCTCTCTTCTATACTGTACTTTTTGATTGTCAGGCCTGCAGTTCTGCAAACCACTTTTCTGATTTGCCACCTGATTCCATTTTTAGCATTAATGCATGTAAGAGAGAAACTGAAAGACTAGGGGCTAGGCCTCCCCTAGGGGAAGGGTCTTGCTCCTTTTTGTTTTTATTATGTTTCTATGAGTATCACTCTATCCTTTCTTTTGTATCCAGTTGGCAGTTTTTAACACTTACAAAAATAAGCCTTATTGAGACCCCTCAGTTGGCATTGAGACCATCCATTTGGTAGTTTTTCTTTGTCCGAGATGCTGTTCCTACCAATCCTACATCATAAATGTATCAACTAAAGGAAACAACTCCCACCCCTAGTGCTGAAGAACAAAAAGAAGAGATTTTAGTAACTAAGATTTTAAAGTTTGGAGGAGGGACTTATGTAGTTGAAGCCCAGACATCTGCCACTGGGTCACTGTTTAGCAAGAGGTTGTGTCTGTGACATGAAAGAGGGGCCCTTACACTAGTGTCTTGAGGCCTCAGAAGAAGGTACCAGTCTGCTGGTGCTGATGGTTCTGAGGGGTCTCAATTAGGCTGATTTTTGTGAGTGTTAAAACTGCCAAATGGATGGTTTCAATGCCAACTGCAAATTCAAAAGGACCAAGGGGGTAGAGCTTGCCATATTTGAGGCTGAAGCAAAGAAGAAAGAAAAAAATAGAGTAAGCAGGGGCAAGATCCAGTGGGTCTTTTTAGGTAAAGAAAGGCTCTCTATTCGATTTGCAAAGAGAAGGCCTTGAAAAGGAATAACGTTTGATCTGTATTTGTAAAACGATTGTTCTGACTGCTTTAGCAAATGGACTGTAGGAGAAAGAGAAGTAGGGAAGCCAGAGTGGAAACATTTGCGGTTGTCCAGGACCAATGTGTTACTAACTCTCTTTAGGGCAGAAGGTCCACATGGAAGTAAAACAGAGTGTGTTTTGTCATTCCCATAGGATATGAGGCAATGTCTGGACACTTTCTGGTTGTCCCACTGGGATAGAGATACTGTGTGCATCCAGTGCCTAGAAGCCCAGAATTCCACTGAACATCCTGCCATGCACAGGACTAAGCCTCACCTCCAGTAAAGGATTATCTGGTCCCAAATTTCAACAGTATTGAGATTAAGAATTCCTGATTTAGGGTGATAGGAATGGAAATGATGGAAAGTGGACACACTAGTATAATCATGCAAAAAATACATAATAGGCACCAAGCGTTTAGTAGCATTTTGAAAGCCCCTCAGATAATTTTACCAGAAAGTGTGTAAATATGCAGATCTCTAGCAGAAATAATTCTCATGAAACATATTCGATGCTGCTTTAACTGGCAATTAATGTGCAGTTTTAGTTTCTGTTTTATATGGTGAGACAAGCAGAAAAATACGCAGTCTTGATTCGTCAATTATCCATGAAGACTGAATTAAGGAAAAAAATTGCAGTCTTAAAATATTTAAAAAGATTTTTATTCAGTCAGCTTACTAAAAGTTTTTTTTAAAAAGAATACTTACTCAAAAAAACGTGTTTTAAGATAAAAGAAGAAAAATCTACTCACTTGCCATTCAGAGCTGCTACACCAACTGTGCTCCGGGCAATGGACATACTGGCTACAAACGTCCATTGTTGACTCTGGGGGTCCCACCTCTCCACTGTATTCAGATAGCTCCAGCCGTCATGGCCTCCCACAGCATAAATAGGGCCTTCAAGGACTGTTACACCTAAAACGGGAGAAGTGAAAACTGGATGGATTGACTGTTTCTCAGTGAGATTTAAAAGATCAGATTAAATTTTTATTAACATATAATGTATTATTTGCCCCAGGGTACATGTCTGTGAATCGTCAGGCTTACACATTTCACAGCACAACAGCACATACCTTCCCCAATGTCCACAACCCAGCCACCCTATCCCTACCTCCCCCCCCCGCTGCCTCCCAGCCACCCTTAGTTCATTTCTTGAGTCTAGGAGTCTCTTATGGTTTGTCTCCCTCCCCATCCCTTCCTGTTTCATTTCTCTCCCCCACCCCCCCCAAAAAAAGATCAGATTAATAGTAAAAACTGGGATACAATTCAGAGTAAGCTCTAGCCACCACCCGATAGCACTGGGATAGAAACTATTTACTATTAATCATATCATTTATTAAAGTGACAAAAATTTAGAACCAAA
The DNA here is from genome assembly GCA_028646535.1 of Procyon lotor. Lineage (NCBI taxonomy): Eukaryota > Metazoa > Chordata > Mammalia > Carnivora > Procyonidae > Procyon > Procyon lotor. The sequence goes on from CM053605.1 coordinate 135,597,095, forward strand.
AATTAATATGATCTAAATGCTTTATAAAAGAAAATGAATTTCCTTATTTATGTCTCTAAGAAGTAGCACATTCTAAAAATCAGAGATGATACATATTGTGCCTCTACTTTTGAAGAGCATTTTTACACTGCAGTTTAAAGTAGTTTATTACTTTAAGCAATGTCATGTTAGAGCAATGCGATATTATCAATTTGAAATTCAGGGTAGGATTTTCTGTGTTTTGGCTTCTTAGTAAATTCATGATAAAGTTATCTAAAGGTTATGATGCCTTTCATATTATAAACTGAAATCACTAAATATAAGCAATTAAATTAATGGTGAGTCATCGATAGGATATTATATATATATACATATATATATATACATATGTATACACATTTGTATACACACACACTTCTATATATTGCTTTTCCAGTATACCCACTTCTTTACAGATGAATTTTCTTAAATGCTATCAATTACTAAATATTTAAATATCATGTTAATATTGGCTCAAATGATTTCATTATGCAGAGAGAAATTCTGATGAAATTTCCTCCCAAGTTCAAAGTCTGATTGTTAAGGGCTTTGAAGAGTCTGCGATTTTACCCTACTTGCCAGCTGAAGAGTTAGACTGCCATAAATTTATGTATATTGGTAGAAAACATGAGACTCCTGGATCAGAAGGGAAGGGCAGGTCATTACTCATATCAATTTCAGTAGTATCTCCTTTTTTTTTTCTTGTTCTTCAAGCCCTGGTTCCAGTGGGATGACCCAAAGAGGACGACCAAGACCAAGGACGACTAAAATTTCCCTCAGCTTGACCAAAATTTAGACAGGATTCTTCTTGCTTCGAGGGCCCTGACCTCATTTTCCTTAGAGCATTTATTTTAGAAAACGTGTAATTGCACATTATTTCTCTGTCCTATCTAGATGGAAATCTTTTTCAATGCCTCCTACTCATGTTACAACCCAGGGCTTTTTTCTCAAGGACCTGGGAACTATTTCTTTGAAATGTAAGCATCAAGAAAGATATTGAGAGCCTAACTTCAGTTGGCACCTTGCTTCAGGTTCTAAAACTTGTCATGAAGATAGAAAATTTAACCTTACATTTGGATAAGGCCAATTAGCAAACACAGATTGCCTACAACCCCCTGTGCTTAGCAGAGCTCTTAAAAAAACTCCTGTTTTGTTTTGGTAAAGGTTGGGTTCAGCCTCAATTCTGGTCTCTCTTTCCTGTTGCAATAGTCTTGAATAAAGTCTTCCTGGCTTGTTAAATTTGTCTAATGCATTTTTTTTTTTTTTTGCCTTGACAAGGGTCAGTTGGAACTTGAACATGCAGTATATTACAAGAAAGGAAATAGATTTTCAATGAGCAATAAACCTACGTGCCTATTACTACAGAAGGAGACATTATGTTCACACTTCTAAACATGTCTGCCTTTCACTTAGGAAAGAGGAGCTCTTTCTATCTTAGCCTTTCTGTTATATTAACATTCTTTTGGGCAGTTGCTGCCTTGCTTGAAAGTTATGTAAAAATGTGAGAGGGCCATGGAGAATTGTCTTTTAACACAAACCTGAAAATAAACGACCCCTTGTTCATTCATTCATTCACTCATTCTTTTGAATGCCTATTATGTGTCAGGAATTGTTCTTAGTACCACACCAGGCCAAGAACACAGAGGTTAACAAGGGAAACAAAGTCCATGCCCTTGCTGAGTTCATATGTATCGGTCAATGAATATTTAACTAAAATGGAGTAAATACTTTATTCACAGTAAGCAAGTCCTTCACACATATTATACAACTGTAATTTAATAAAGGATAAAGTAAATGATTAGAATATCAAATTGCTCTCATATATATATTTGGCTTAGGGATTCTATTGTACATGCACCAGTAAATAGATATCCATGTGGAGTATAGGGTTCTGACTCAGTGATTGCCAAAATCGAAAGGCAAAAACTTTGGAGTTGATCTTTCTTCAGGAAGCTCAAAATAAGAGCTAGGGATCAGAAAGGATGAATAAGTTTAAAATATTTTGGGGCAGTTTCCAAAAAATATGGATATATCTATGGGCTTTTTATAGATGTATGTACAATCATTCACATGTCTCAGTAGTAATTATATTGAGATAAACTTTAAATATCAGTAAAGTTTTTAAAGATATATCCATCAGAAAGGGCCAGATCATTAGCATGAATCTAATGAATTTGGATTTTATTCTAAGAGCAAAGGGAAACCACTCAAGTGTTTATCAGTGAGGAATATGATCACCATATTTATTTTGGTTGTGTTGTAGCAAATGGATTGGAGTCAGTTTAGGTGGAAATAGATGATTAGGAGGAAACTGCAGTTATCCAAAATGGAGAAAATGGTAGCTTGCACTAGTAGGTTAAAGAATAAATACAGAGAAGTAGAAATATTTGAGATTTATTCTGACTCCAGAGGTTTGTTGGATTGGATCTGGGTAATCAATCAACTCAGTGTCAGAGCCACATGTCTAGTTTTGGACATATCAGCAATGACATGGCATTTAAAGGCATAGAATCAGATAAAGTCAGTTAAGAAAATAGTATTTTTTTTTTAAGATTTTTTATTTATTTCACAGAGAGAAACACAGCGAGAGAGGGAACACAAGTAGAGGGAATGGTAGCGGGAGAAGCAGGCTCCCCGCCAAGCAGGGAGCCCGATACGGGGCTCGATCCCAGGACCCTGAGATCATGACCTGAGCTGAAGGCAGACGCTTAACGACTGAGCAACCCAGGTGCCCCAAGAAAATAGTATTAAGAGAGGAGGTAACAGAGACCAGAATTGAACTCTGAGTGGCTTCAATATCAAATACAAGAAAAGAGAACAAAATAGACAGAGAAGAAATGGCCAGACAGGTGGAAGGAAAACCAGAAACTTATAGTATCTGAAAATTAAGAGTGGAGAGTGTTTCTAGGGGGATGAAGTAGTTATCCACTAGCATATTTCTGACCAAATACAAATTTCTATTGGATTTGGAAAGAGGGAGGTTATTGTTCACTTTCAAAATAAATTCAGGAGTACTACATTACAAGTTGTAATAAAATCTGATAACTACTTAATCAAATATATATCCTACAAAACTCATGATCTGTGACTTGTTTTTTTAACTCTTTGAGATTATTTGACTTTATGAACATGTTTCAGTCACAGAGTGTAACATATATAAAACGCCACAGATTTATGAACTCTGGATGCCTTACAATATAATTTGCATATTTTTTGCAGCTGTGATAGTAAGTGAACTAGAATAATTTCAAAATTGGAATGATACATTCAATTTCTTTCTTATGTTTACCAAAAATATCTTACAGATGTAGTGAAGCAAGTTTAGCAGTATAAAAATATTTTTCTGTGCTTTGTTCAGTAAAACTATTAAGCCTGCAGTAAAATAATAGTAATTTAATTGAAATACTTTTGCATGTCTCAAGCTTAGTAATTGCGTGATTACTTTTGATAATTTCAAAATGTCTTCTTAATGCTTTATGTTACCAAATTGTACTTACTTAAATATTCTAAACTATAGGTCTTGCACATATTATTCCCCTTAAGACTTCTGCTGTAAAATATTTATTAAAATTCTCCCATATAGGGGCGCCTGGGTGGCTCAGTCAGGCATCCGACTTTTGATTTCGTCTCAGATCATGATCAAGGGTCTAGGATACAGCCAGGCATCAGACTCTGTGCTCAGTAGGAAGTTTCCTCGTCCCTCTCCTTCTGCCCCTCCCTCTATTCACAATCACTCTCAATCTCTCTCTCTCTCCATAAAATAAATAAATGAGTATTTTTAAAAATCAAATAAAAGCAAAATTTAAATTTACTCACATAATTTAACTCAAAATATTTATTTTACTATTTCTATATCAATACAACCAATTTGTTCTCCCAAGAAAGAAATTATTACTCTTCTCTACACTTGTTAATATCATCCATTTAAAATATTGCTAAATTTATCCTTAATGCTAAAATTTCCTAAATTAAAGATATCACATTTTAATTAAAAATTGTGATAACATAAAGCCAGTTCTTAATATTGCTTTATTGTTTGCATTTTTGCCATTAATTACATAACTTGAAAAGTATTCACTTGTAAAAAATGAGATTTGCTTTTGCCTACATAGAGAATATTTATTTTACATGAATAATAATACATTTAAATTTCTTTTGAGTTAATAATTATGTCAAATAAATTAATATTATTATTATTATCTTATTTTAATCTTTTTTATAAACTGTTTTAAAAATCACCATCAAGGATATAGTAGCACCTAGGGGTGCCTGGGTGGCTCAGTGGGTTAAAGCCTCTGCCTTTGGCTCAGGTCATGATCTCGGGGTCCTGGGATGGAGCTCCACATCGGGCTTTCTGCTCAGTGGGGATCCTGCTTCCCCCTCTTTCTCTGCCTGCCTCTCTGCCTACTTGTAATCTCTCTCTGTCAAATAAATAAATAAAATCTTTAAAAAAAAAAAAAGGATATAGTAGCACCTAGTAAATACTTATAACTAATGATTAGAGTAATTTAATTCCAGCGTTAGCAAATAGTTTTACCTCAGAAGCAATGAATCCCTAAATAATAGTTCATTTAGGGATTTTTGTTCTGTGCAAAGAATTAAACGAAAAATAACATACATAATTGGGAATGGAGAAATAGATAAATAAAATTACATATATTTTATATACATTACAAAATTTTCCCAGTGATATTAAATATACATGCAAGTACATATGTATGTATATGTGTGATATATGTATGTGTGTGTATACGTATAGTCCTTGTGAGAATTTACCCAATATTATATATGCATATAATATAAAATATATACAAATGCTTTCTTATATAATTATGATGTAAAATACTAATAGGCTAATACATATATAGTTTTTAAATGTTGAGCATAGGCAGAACAAAATGGACTGTGTTGCATAGGGATATTTTTGATGCAATCCTATGAAATCATGTAGGCTTAAGATATACTTTTATTTTTGCTTGATCGGCAGAGAAAACACACTTTGTAATGGTGTATTGTATTCATTCTTTCGTTAACTGAGACTGTGATTGTCAGTCTTGGCTGCCCACTGAAATCATTTGGAACCTTTGAAAAAATCCTAAAGTCTGAATTAGAGAGATTCTTATCTGATTGGGCTGAGACGATGCCTAACCACAGAGACATTTCAAAGTTCTCTAGGGTGAGAACTTTTAACTGAATCTTTAACTGAATCCTCAGTCAAGATGGAGAATGACTACCACAGCATAAAATGACATTAGTACTAGAACCATTTGGCAGAAAGTCTCCATGCAGTAATCTGCCTACGTTACAAATTGCTAGCATCTTTCATTCACGTTGTGTGATGTGCGTGTGTTGGGGGTTTGGGGGGGTACAGAATCAAGGTTGTCACTGAAGTTCAGTAGTTGGCCAACATCCAGTTTTACTACTATACTATTTTCGTTTCTTGGATTCGTTCATCATCCACCCATTTTTTCCAATATTTATGGTATAACTTCTACCAGTTCATTTCCTCACTCACAGAGTGCACAGTGGGGTGGGGAGGGGATTGTGAATCAACGAAGCCTACAAAGAGGTGCTACTTTAGTACCTGTCCATAGGATGAAAGGAATGCTTCTTTTCCAAAGTGAAAAAGTGATGACTGAGCTAAAACCTGGGGAAATATTAGGATTCATTTGGGGGTTAAGGAATTCTAGGCAGAAGGAACGTTGGTAGGCAGGCATTGGTGGTAGAAAGAAGTAGAGTACATCTGAGGAGCTGCAGGAGGGCCCGTGTGGCAAGAAAACTGGAGGGTTAAGGGACAGGCAGTGTGGTGTACTTGAAGCCTGAAGAGTTAAAGTATCACACAATGTGGGGACTTATGTCAACAAGAATTTTTTTTTTTTTAAATCCTAAAAGCGATGTGAAACTACTGAAATTTTTTAAGCAGAGACATGTTACAACTGCATTTATTTTTGAAAAAATTCCCTGTGAGATATGGTATGGAGAAATGAGTGTGGCTGAGTCTACGCCAGTAGGGTATGTGACAGATGAGAGTTTTATACTGAGGTGGTAGCAGTTAATAGAAGAAAAAAATGAAAGACTCAGGAAATATTTTCAAACGAAGGTGTATCGATTCGATGCTTTTTCTAATATCACGTCTTCATCCATTCCAACAACACATTCTGTCTGTTCAAAAAGAAGAAGAAGAAGAAGAAGAAGAAGAAGAAGAAGAAGAAGAAGAAGAAGAAGAAGAAGAAGAAGAAGAAAAAGAAGGAGAAGGAGAAGGAGAAGAAAAGAAATGAAAATACCTCCTGGCCGTGTGATTTGGAAATGTACCTCAGTTTCCTGATTTGTACGATGGAGCTAGTGATGGTACCTAACCCACAGGATTGCTTCAAGGACTGAATGGAATAATACATGCAAAGTACTTAGAAAAGTATACACCATATATTTAGCCTCATGTAAGTATTCAATATGATGAAGATTATGGTAGCAATGTATCAAGACCCTAAGTCTTCTCATCAAATTTCAGTCTATAATACCACAATACAGTTATGGGGAAGACTTGTGAAGAAATCCGTTAAAGATTTAAATACACTCCACTATTGTACCTTATCTCTATTTCTGAGGGCTCTATTTATGTTTGCTTCCTTGTAAGCAATTTAAAATACTGATTGAAAACCTTTCACAAAAAATGTTCTAAATATTTTGCTCAATGAATACATGTTTCCTCTCATGAAAAATCATTGGGATGACTTCATGTAATACTTAGTCATTGTCCCAAGTAGGAACGTTTATACATCCAAAGAAAAATAGGCAATCACAATAGATTTTGAAGTGCTATCCTTCTAAATGCCAGCTTCCCTTGTAGCGATGCATCGTTGACTTTTAAGGCAAAAATTACAATTGAGGTAATACAGAAAAGTGTTATAGAGGCGGTGGGTTGTAATTGGGTGATTAGAAAAGGTATCACAGGAGATGAGGCAAGTGAACTGTGGTTTAAAGATTGGCTATAATTTTCACAAACACAGATGCAAGACATTGTAGAGAGGGGACTCACTTGAGCATAACACAGAAGGAAAAAGCGGGCTCTGAATGGCAACTTTAATCAGTTGTTAAGCCAACCATAAAAATGTGTCCACTTATAATAGACGATTGACTGTGTCCACAGAGGCCACGGTTTTTACCAACCACTCTCAGACAGTGATTGTACCTGGCCTACCACAGGGCCATTCCTGCAACGCACGGGGCTCTCTGTATTGAAGATTTGCCTGTGGGAGTCCCTCTGGGGCTGGCCAAACTGTTTTTGGAATAGGGTTGCAGTCTGAGGCTCTTTCTACCCAATCCCAGTACTCCTTCCTCCCCTTTTTCCTTCAGAGAAGTTAGGTCAAGCATGATGGTCTGCAATCTCTTTCACCCTCTGAATATTTCAAGGCTGTTTTCTCCAATAAACCTTTTGAACGGTCAACCCCAAGCATTATTGACATCGGTCGCTTAGTGAACCCGAATTAATACTGCTGTTACAAGGAAAAGGTTGTAGATAAAGTTGAAAAAAAATGTGGGGTGGGGGGAAAGCAGGATATAGAAGGCAGTTTAAAAAGTACTGATTTTACGTGAGACCCCGAGGAGGGTTTTTATGCAAGAGTGGCATCATTAGTATTGTATTCTCATTAGATTAATCTAATCCCAGTTTTTAGATCATTGTAGGGACTATGTGCAGAGACAAGTGATAATGCCATTAAAAAATCTTTTCCGGGGCACCTGGGTGGCTCAGTAGGTTGGGGCTTCTGCCTTCGGCTCGGGTCGTGATCTCAGGGTCCTGGGATCGAGCCCCGCGTCGGGCTCTCTGCTCGGCAGGGAGCCTGCTTCCCCCTCTCTCTCTGCCTGCCTCTCTGCCTACTTGTGATCTCTCCCTCTCTGTCAGATAAAGAAATAAAATCTTTAAAAAAAATCTTTTCCACTGTCTAGATAAATGTAAGGAAGATGTCAATGTGTAAATATGGCCATTGCTATAAAACCAGAGAGACGGGACACACATCATGGAGGAAGTACTGAAAGAACCAAATAAGAATCATTTGTTAAAATTTTTCACAACAGAAACTGAGAATTTAAGATATCCTATCTGACTACTGGCAAAGATATGATAAATTCCGTTGGTGTGATGTTAATATCTGAGCAATTGTCCTACTCAAAGATTGCTCTCTACTGCCTCACAGCCAGGGTCTCCTGAAGCACACACAGTGCACTTTACTGTGTATGACAATATCAGCACCTTGAGGTTTCAATCTCACTTTCCTTAATGACATAGAAATACTGGAAAATAAATGTTTCCGGGTGATATCCTTTATCTGCTCTCCTTTAACAAATGATAGGATGATTAAAAAAATAAATGAGACTCGATGTAATTTTCAGGACAACCTGTTTCTCTCAGGGTTGTAGTAACTGTTCTCAAAGATATACAATTACACGTAGGATGCTAGTAATGAACATAAAAACAAATATGTGTGGTCCAAATTACATAAAATGCCAATACACTTCTTTCCTCATTTGTTTATAATTTGACAAGGGACAGGGACATATCCAGGCTTAACCTAACACCTGCCTGGTTATGTGTTAACACCTAACACATATTTAAAGTTCAAAACACTTTGGCAAATGAATGAATTCGCAAATTTGGTATACTATGAACATTTCCACCATTGTCTACTTTCTGAATGTTAATATCTTGCCTTCCCAAATGGACTGTAAACTCTGTATAACAGCGTCTGTATTGTATACATGGACTCCCCAGAGCACCTAATACAACACTGCCAGTGTGCACCAGCAGCCTCTCATATTGCAGTCTTGTCTTCTTCACAGTGCCCCCTGAAAAATCATGCTAACACAAGCATGGTCAGGCGCTTTCTTGCTAACACGCTTGCTTTATCGACTCTGCTGCTGCACAGTTAACCCTCCATAACCTGGCCTCATTCTACCTGTCCAGCCTTAATTTCATTGCATTTCCAAATCCTTTATCATTCGATGTATTATCGTTACCCATATGTTCCTTGAACTTTAACATTCTGTACCTCAGCTCATCTGATGAAATTCTGTTCTTTTCAGATCTACTGCAAATAGGAAGCTTTTTGTAAGATTTCCCATGCTTTTAGTAAGATTCTGTCCCTCCTTTACCCGTGATTCTGCTAAACTTTATTTGAATCCTCATTCTGAGATACAACATGTATACTAAATATTTTATAAATAGATGATATCCAGATTACTTATGAAATACCATTATATGCATTCCCTATTTTAATTATATCTTACTATTACATATTTAAAATGTGATGGATACCAATTAATAAAACTATTGCTTTAACATAATTTGTATAGATTTGTATTGATTTGAAGAGTAATCTAAAAGAACAGCACTGTGGAAGTCATTAATTTCCTGAATCATTTCATGCAGTACTTTCATTGGGATTATCTTGTCTCACTTTTATGTACAGCCTATTGATTATACCTTATTGATTATATTTCAATAACTGCTAAATTAAATAAAGTTGGGGAAATGACTCTGCTTTCATGTTAAATGACAATGAAGCAGGTGGGTAGTGGAAAGTTCATACATTTTGAAGATTGCTTGTATTAAGCCTAATCATTTATTAGCTGTGTGATTCTGTGAAAATCTCTTGACCTCTTTGATTCTCACTTTATTAATCTTTAAATTTAGGGATATGAGCTCTTCTCTTTGGATTGTTCTAAGCAATAATTTACATTATATTTTGAATCTCATAATATATATGGCAAACATTTGAGCTGAGTTATTATTTTTGTATTTTCTACCAATGCTTTAAATGTTGAACTCTACTGTCAAAGTGATATTTCTGGTAGAGCATGTCAATTGTCAGGGGATTCCAATATGAAACTATAAAAAAAAAATCAAGGTGAAATATTTCACCAATGCTAGTCTAGATATATTTGTATCTAAGTCAAGCCTTATATAGAAGTTGATTTTATAAAGGGAAGTGTTTTGGGCCATGGTTACTTAAACAAAATTCTCTTCCTCTTTACTTCCAACTCCAAGATTTTGCTTATGGGAGGTAAACAGGTGGTGAGATGTTCAGGCTACTGGGTAGAAGTAAGGCTGTAAGATTGTTGGGCTTCCACGATGTGGGCTGGATAAGTTTCTGGGAGATACACTAGAGTCCACTGGTAAGAATCATCAAAAAGTAAATACAGCAAAAAAAGTTGGCCTCGTAGACATATTGATCCCTAAAGAGAAGGCTGACATTTATTTTAAATGACTTTTTGGATTTCCTTGACTTTGGCTTCCTAAGAAGCCAAAAATGTGTAGAACAGATGGCTTCAATCTTCTGGGCTGAGATGGTACAGAGAATCTGAGAACAGGGAACCTCTGCATGTTCAGAAACCATAACCAGAGAACTGATGGTTTCACTGCTTCTTCACAACAGACGCTGTGAGGTCTGAATCCACGATACCTTTCTCACTGTCTGTGAGAATTCCATCAGTTAGGGCACTCCAGTCACCTTAACCTGAGACACAATGAGCTTGTAAATAATAGTTCTCAGGTTAATCGATGAAAACTTAAAAATACACATATATAAGATATTTAAAAGAAATATATTAAATTAAAATTATATATTTATGTGTATGTGTGTGTGTGTGTACATGAGCTCTACCTAGAAGGTTTGTGATAAAATTTGCTTGAGTTGGGGCCCAGCATCCGTAATTTAAAAGCTGCCAAGGTAATTTGAATGTGTAGCCAGCACTGAGAATTGCTGCCACAAGGAAAAAAAGACACCAACTCTGGCCCAACTGTCAGAGAGGAAAAGTAGAATAATCTATAAACCTACTCATCTAAATAGAATTGCAGAAAAACTGCCAAACTGTTTAAATGAAGGGAAACTCTAAGGGAATTTATTTACAATCACAAAAGAAAATTAATGGTGATTTTAAAAAGTGTTTTAAAATACATATTTTTATATGTATTTTAAAAATACGTATTTAAAATGTATATTTATATATTTATTTAAAATATATTATTTTCTATTAAACAATTATAGAAACATATTTGGACAGAATGATATTGAGATCCAAATGACGAGCCTTGAGAAATAATGAGGAAGAAATAGCTTAAGGTATAAAACAAAGAAATAAATAGATGGGGACCTGAAACAAAATAGACTAGAAAAAAAACCCGGGAAGGTAAATATGTGAATAATAGCTATTCCTGGAAATAAAAGGGGGCATATAGATGTTATAATTTTGCATATGCTAGAAGAGAAATTTCCAGAACTGGAGAAAAATCTTGATATATAGAATGAAATGTCCTTGGGTTCCAGGTAGGATTAATGAGAAAACAAAAACTCACACTTGGACATATCTTTGTAGAATTCCTGAGCTTCTAAATGTTTTATTTTGTTGGAGTTGGGGAGGAATTAGAGGATTAATAGAGTATTTTATTTAGAAAAAACTGTCTTGCTCAAAAATATTTGGTCTAAAATATGGGCGTCAAATACTTCTGATTAAAAGAGCATTTAATAATAAATTGAAACTTCCAATTAACAAGAGCAGAGAATGAAATAATCTTCTTAATCTATGGAAATACAGGAAGAGCAAGAGGGAGGATATTAAGATGAGAAGAAAGAGGCTATGGGGGTTGGGGGAGGAGAAGGAGAGGAAGATGAGAAGAAGAAAGAAAGGTCAGTCTTAGCCTTGATCTTAGCCTTGATACTAATCATGAAAGAACTCTTTTTTTGTTCGTTTTTTTTTAAAGATTTTATTTATTTGTCAGAGAGAGAGAGAGAGAGATCACAAGTAGGCAGAGAGGCAGACAAAGAGAGAGGAGGAAGCAGGCTCCCCGATGAGCAGAGAGCCCAATGTGGGGCTCAATCCCAGGACCCTGGGATCATGACTTGAGCTGAAGGCAGAGGCTTTAACCTACTGAGCCACCCAGGCGCCCCAAGAACTCATTTTTTGAAATATAAGAGATTTTCAGATTAGACTAATAAAAGTCAGTCACATGATATTTCCAATAAGTACATATGTAAAGTGATGAAAATGGAAAACAAATTGGTTAGCAAAAAAATTAAAGAGTGGGCAAATGTGAACAAAAATATAGAATTTGCATTAACATTAATGTTACACAAGGAAACATGGGGACATATGATATGGCTAAATTTATATACAACTTATACAGAATTGATTTCAAATTTCCCAGAAGAAAAACCCTTTGGTACCAAAAGACATAGCTAAATTCATAATGTAAAATCTATTAAAAATGACAGAGTGACAAAGATACAATTATAGTGTGAAATTTAAATATGCATCTCTTAGAAGGATATGGTAAAAAAAATGTAACAATGTCGGAAGAATTGAACAAATTAATGAATTTGGTTTAATTGATTAGTATAAAATATAGCATTATTTAAATGGAAAATATGCAAGTTTTGGAGATAAAAAGTAAAATTTAATATATTTTCAAATTAAAAAGCAAAACAAGCAGATTCCACTAGGGAGACACCATTAATAAAAATAAAATAGTTGAAATTAATGAAAGAGAAAAACAAACCAATGTAGCTAGTATAGATATGCTCCAATGCTTTATCTTTGAACAGATTGCTCAAATATTTTGATATTTGCATACTTGATTTTAAAAATTGGGATAGTAAAAATAACTTAGATTGGGAATGAGGAGGACATTATCACAGATGCATGAGAGATTGAAAGAATAGAGTTGGAATCATAGACCAATCTGAGTGCTATGGACTGAACTGTGTCCCCTAAAATCCACCACTGCATTCATAACCCCCAATGGGATGGTATTGGGAGATGAAGAATTTGGGAGGTGATTAGAGTAAGATGACGCCATGAGGGTGAAGTGCTTATTCCCAGAGTGGTGACTCTAAAGAAGAAAGGAGAGGACAGCTATCTTTAAGCCATGGGAAGACAACAGCAAGAAGGCAGCCATCTGTAAGCCAGGGGGACGGCCATCACCAGAACCCAACCCTGCAGGCATGTTAACCCCAGACTCCCAGCTTCTGAAGCTATGAGAAATACATTTCTGTTTTTCAAACCTCCTAGCCAGTTGTATTTTGTTTTGGCAGCCTGAGCTGACTGAGATAGCATGGTGAAATTAAATACTTAAAATTTAAATGAAATATTTAAAATTTAAGTGAAATACTTAAAGAAAGAGGCAGTTTTTTATGTACTGACACTTGTCCGCGTTAAGTGAGAAAAGAAAAGCTGCTAATCATGTACGGTTTGATAGCACGTAATGTAAAAGATACGACGACTGTATATACAAAATAGAATGAAGGAGTCACAAGGCATTCCCCCCATCTAAAACCCCAGAACTTTAGGCATTTTGATTCAGCTGTTCCACCACCAACACCAAATCTACCTTGTTCTCTCAGAGAGTTTTATGCTGCAGCTTCAGGACTTTTCCCTGCCTTGGACTTGGAATAGAAATTCCTTATTGAAAAGTAATCAGCAGTTTACATTTTCCTTGGATCTGGAGGAGTTCCATCCTCTTCTTCAAAAGGACCCTGAAGCACTTATGCAAATTGTTCCACACCCTTCCCAGGAACAAGCCAGCACCAAGTAATGCAATAGTAACAATGTTAGCTTATATTAATTTTTTGAAAAATCAGCCATACACTATTGGCATTTTGGCTATGTGCTTAAGTTGACAACTGACAACAGAAAATGTTATCTGCTATATACCATTCATATGAAAGGGACAATGATATTATTGTAAGGTTTTTCTCTCCCTTTCAGGAAAGAAACAAGAAACAGAATAGATATGCATATATCTAGTTTTAGTTAGTTATTGCTACATTTATTTTTTTATTTTTATTTTTTTTAAAGATTTTGTTTATTTGACAGAGAGAGAGAGATCACAAGTAGGCAGAGAGGCAGGCAGAGAGAGAGAGAGAGGGAGGGAAGCAGGCTCCCCGCTAAGCAGAGAGCCTGATGCAGGGCTCCATCCCAGGACCCTGAGATCATGACCCGAGCTGAAGGCAGAGGCTTTAACCCACTGGGCCACCCAGGTGCCCCACTACATTTATTAATGACTAAGTTTTTTAAGAGGTAATTTTAGAAATGAAACCTAGTGTGTTATCCATTATTTTGTTTGTTTGTATATTTCAGGCTTAACCTAGAGCTATTTGCTTGAGGCAAAAACTATTTTAAATACTAATGCAAAATCTGAATTCTTTTTTAACATGTAGGTAATTTTGTGTACCAGCAGGATACTGAGGAGAAACATGATATACATGATTTACACTCAAATTTTATACATTTAAATTTAAAACTATTTCAGCAATCTATCTTACATACTTCCAAGAAATATCAATCTACACTAATGTATTACTATCATTAATCTTTACGTTAAAGTTAATTTCACAGAATTTTAATAGATTAATCATTTACATACTAATGACTTCTTTCTTTCTTCTTTCTTTCTTTTCTTTCTTTTTTTCTTTTCTTTTTTTTGAGAGAGACAGAGTGAGAGAGAGAAAAAGCAGGAGAGTGAGGTGAGAGGCAGAGGGAGAAGCAGACTCCCCACTGAGCAGGGAGATCGCTGTGGGACTCTGATCCCAGGACTCTGGGATCGTGACCTGAGCTGAGAGCAGATGCTTCACCAACTGAGCCATCTAGGTGCCCCATGCTAATGATTTCAATGGGAGATTCTATTTATAAAATATCTTTTACGTGTTCTTTCCTTTTGTTTTCTCCATAATTTAAATCTTATTCAAATCTGACATATGTTGTAGTAACCATCTAACTCCATATACTACCTGCATACTTATATTCTCCAATTGACTTTTGATGCTTCTCTGAGAATAAGACTAATTGTCCTGTAGCACAGACTATTCCTGTTCAAAAGCTTCAAAGATTTTCCACTTTTGAGAAAAAAAGAGAAAAGTTCATCATGTGACATAACAGATTGATCAGTATCTGGCCTTTACGTTTTTAAATTTTATCTACCACTACTTATAAAAGTTTTTAAATCAGTGAAATGCAGTACTTGGTGTTTCATCTCTGTTCCATGTAACTTATCTTTCATGACATTTTCTATACTGTATCCTGTACTGCGAAAGATCTTCTCCTATGGTAACATATCAGAATTCTACCCATCATTCAAATCTCTGCTCAAGACTTCAGAGATGAAATTTTTTCTTACCAAGCAACAAAGAACACAACCTGGTTTGATACATTTTTTTAAATAAAGTTTGTATTTTTCTAGATTGTATTAAGGTAATTCAGAGTCTATGTCTCCTAAGAAATTTCAGTCTTTTTTTTTTTTTTTTAAGATTTTATTTATTTATTTGACAGAGAGAGAGATCACAAGCAGGCAGAGGCAGGCAGAGAGAGCGGAGGAAGCAGGCTCCCTGCTGAGCAGAGAGCCCTATGCGGGGCTCTCTCATGACCTGAGCTGAATGCAGAGGCTTTAACCCACTGAGCCACCCAGGTGCCCCAAAATTTCAGTTTTTGTAAAAGTAAGTTTTGTTTTGTTTTGGATGAAATATTACATCTCAGAAAGTCCCTGCAACTTTGATTTAGGCTTAGTGGGCACTCAGTGGGTGTTCACCAAAGGCATGAGTGGATGAACCATGGAGGAAAAAGAAAGAATGAAAAAATTGATCAATTTGGTGAACTACATGCTGGAATAACAAGTAATCTTCATTGGTTTAAAATGTAGCATATGATGTTCCAGATTCCTTAAAGGTATGGAAAGGGTTGTGCAGTAGTTTGAAAAAAAATTAGAAGATAAAACTTTAAGAAATTTTCCTCTATGAGAAAATGATACTGATTCTTGATCATAGTTAATTATGAAAGAGCATAATATTGAAATAATATTATTTAATAGATGCTTACAGAATAAATTTCCAAATTAGTAAGTAAAAGCACTACAAATAAGAAAAATAGGCTCTTAAAAACAGAGAACAAGCTCTCGTGGTTGCCAGAGGGGAGATGGTTGGGGGGGGATGGGAAAAATAGATAAAAAGGGGATTTAAGAGGTACAAACTTCCAGTTATACAACAAAAAAGTCATGGAGATAAAAAGTACAGCATAGAGAATATAGTCAATAATATTGTAATAACATAGGGTGACGGATGGTAACTACACCTATTATGGTAAGCATTGAGTAATGAATAGAATTGTCAAATCAATATGTTCTACACCTAAAACTAATATAACATTGTATGTCAATTATACTTCAATAAAAAAGAAATTCAATGTTTTATTTAAAACATCATACTTACTATGAATAGTAAAGTGAAACATTTTTATTTTTGAAACTGAAAAATATTTTTCTCCATGATTTCATATAGAGTAATTTAACTGTCTAACTATCCGAGTAAAAGAGTAATTAATTTCCACATTGTAGACCAAAAATTAATCAGGATACCAACTTTTTTAAGTCAACATATTTTGAGTTATACTTGAATCATGGTATTTTTTTCAGGTTCATTTTTATAGAAGTTTTTAAAAGCAAAAGATTACATAGTTTTCATTAAAAAAAAAAAACAAAAAAACACTTTCTACCAGGAAAGCAGATGAAAAGAAAATTGTACAAGTATCTTAACTAAAACAAGTGTCTAAAGGTTTAAAGGAGATATTTTATCAAGTATAAGGTCAAGACTAATATAGCAAGTGATTTCCAGACATCAAACACTTCAGTGCTAAAAAGCATTTTCCATCCAACACCGTCTTAGAGATGAATTTTTCCCACAATTGAGCATAGTTTGTTTCTATTATACATTGACCTTCAGGTCATGTAAAAGCCTCATAATTACTGACAACTTTGTTAGTTAAGATCTTATTTATACTTTTGTTAATTATTAAGTATTTCTTGACTGAACTGAGATATTCCTGAGTTTCTTCTAGGTTTACTGACTAAAAGAAAAAAAATATGTTTGAACTTCAGGCACATAATAGAAACAGAGAACTAACTTTTTAAAAAGTTTTTATTAATAATTTTCTGTAACTAGTGACAGTGTCTTACCTTCATTTTACAGAGTTCTTTTTTATTCAATATTTTTCAACATTTTACTTTCTTTAATCATGTTTCTTAACCTGTTTTTATAGTAGATTACCAGTTTTGAAAAAATTATTGAAAAATATATTTACATCTAAAAGTTAGATCATCAAATGCACTTTGTTAGCAAATGTTTGTGTGTGTGTGTTTGTTTTGTTTTATTTCTAATATGAGCTGGCAATGTTTCGGGCCCTTGTGGGCAGTTAAATAAAAATGAATATGAGATAGCCTTATTCTAATAGCTAAGAGACTAAATGTGGAAAAATGCATAATTAAATAATCATGGTCTACACTCATGAGTGCTATAACACACCCACTATGTATCAGAGCCAATGAGAGAGGATAATAGCATTGCAAAGAAGCACTGCAAAGCATTGCAAAGCATTGTAAAGGAAGATTTTACCTAGGAAATGACAGACCCATCTGTTGAGGGATGAATCAGAATTCCTTAGTCAGGGAAGAAAGGAAGGATCAGTCTAGGTAGAGGCAACAGTTTGTGCGAAGTAGCCTTGCACAAAGTGAAGTAGCTTTTTGAGTTTCCTCCTTGGTAATTCATTTAGTGAGTGTGATAAATCTCAGGGTATGGTAGCAGAGGGTAGTTGAATTGAAGGCAGCATGAGGCCAAGGCTAAATATTGGTGAGTAGTGAATGTCATGTTAAGGAGCTTGTTCTTTCTACACAAGTGAATAAACAATCAGATTCCTGTTTTTTTGTTTGTTTGTTTTGGATTGGGTTTTTATTTGTATTTTGGGAAGTTGGGAGAACTAATTGAAAGGCAGATTAAGGTAAGTAGTTCTTCTATACAACAGAACAATATTTGAAATCATAATCATCTTATTTATCCTAGACTAAGTTATTTATTTATTTATTTATTTATTTATAATGAATTTTATTTATTTATTTGACAGAGAGAGAGAGCACAAGCAGGTGGAGCAGCAGGTAGAGGGAGGGGAAGAAGCAGGCTCCCCCACTGAGCAAGGAGCCCGATGCAGGCTCTATCCTAGTACCCTGGGATCAGGACCTGAGCTAAAGGCAATCACTTAACCAACTGAGCCACCCAGGCTCCCCTAAGTTTGTTATTTATATAAGTATGTATGGCATAAGTAAATGTAAAACAAATATATAATCTTCAGGGCATTTTTTTGGGAAGCTGTGATTGGTTTATCTCATTGCTGGAATATCCGATCATCCAGATAGTGCTAATCAGCTGCACCAAATGCTTCCTGGCTCTAACCAACCTGTTCCTCTCTGCCCCATAAATCTACACATCAGAATTCCTCCAACTAATCAACACTGCACACATTGATCTGACTCTATGACCTCTTCTATACCTCGAAGATTCCTGTTCTGTTTGGTTATTCTAGCTTGTTCTGTGTGTCAGCTATTATTTGACATTGTGTGCTTTTAGCAACTTGCTATGATAAAACAATAAAACAGGTGAGATTTTTATCTTCTATATCTTATGACATTTTTAATTCATTGTCTTCAAAATTGTTTTAAGCAATGAGAATCCACCACCTCAATTTACTTTTGTTTTTAATATTTATTTATTTGTTTGCTTGTTTGTTTGTTTATTTATCAGAGAGAGAGAGAGCACAAGCAGGGGAGTGGCAGGCAGAGGCAGAGGGAGAAGCAGACCTCCCGTGGAGCAGGGAGCCACATGCGGTACTTGATTCCAAGACCATGTGACCATGACCTGAGCCAAAAGCAGACACTTAACCAACTGAGTGTACGAAGTATCCCTCCCTCAATTCACTTTTAATGAACCGCTCATCTTTACCTTTTTTTTTTTTTTTTTAAGATTTTATTTATTTGACAGAGAGAAACACAGCGAGAGAGGGAACACAAGCAGAGGGAATGGGAGCGGGAGAAGCAGGCTTCCTCCAGAGCAAGTAGCCTGATGCGAGGCTCATTCCCAGGACTCCAGGATCATGATCTGAACTGAAGGCAGACGCTTAACGACTGAGCCACCCAGGCGCCCCTCATCTTTACCTTTTAATCATAAATTTTTTAGGAGGATGCAGAGAGGTTTCTATGCCTCCTATAAATTTCTAGATTTAAGAGCCACGGTTAGAGATCCCTCCTATAAACTTTTCCACTAACCGCTCTTGTCTATCATTTCATGCTTGCTTACATTGTAGCAGTGATTGACCTTCGTTATTACAGATTCATGTTAGCTGCTTTTAGTCAAACAGTAGTAAAAGTCGAACATGAGAACCAGATATGCTTTCTTTGCCAAAAGGGACCACTAGTAAAGGAATTTGGGTGCATAACTTTAGATCACAGGGCTTCCTAAATGTTAAATTGAAGAATTATATGCTATATAATTATTTTGAGTGGATTCTCTTTAACAATGATAATGCTGTAACATGTTTCTTTTATTCCTTAACCAAATGATCGCAACATGGAAACGTGTGAATCAAAATGTGAAGACACAATTTCAAGACAGCACATTCCATTAAGCTATTTTTATGATTTGTATCACAGTCAGTATTGCAAAACTTAAAAATAAATGTGTAAATCAGGTAAAATAATTGCATTAAGACTGGGATCCCAGGAATCCATCATTTTATTGTCCTATATTTGTATAGTACATAGTTGACACTAGGAAATGCTATTTTAAGAGGCAGCAGAGAAAAGCATGTTGATTTTTTTACTATTCCCAGTCCTGCTATACCTACACAACTATACTCAGTTACATTGAAACAAATAAAAATAAACATAAACAAAATAAGCAATTGTAGAAGTTGAAAATAACTGCTCACAAGTCACTGAAATGTCCTTTCTTGTTTAATCTTTTTTTTCCCCCCTATTCTGGCTGCACACACATCCTTCCATTACAGAGTCTCCGGGATTTGCCCATTGCCTGAGAGAACTGATTGACACGAAAGTGTTTTCTAAGCTAGAGCCTGAGCAAAGTATTAATAAAAAAATATTTCTTAAAGCATGGAGTTGGTTGTGAAAAGTCTTGAGTATCCTTATGCCAGTAAGTCAATTGCTTCAACTCTTTGAGCTTGTGTTTCAATCTGTAAAATAGTGATAATACAGTACTTACTTCAAGGAGCTATCGTGAGAATTAAATGGGAAATGTACTTAAAGTGCTTGGGAGGGATTTTAGCACTTAGATTTTTCTTAGTTTTTAAAAAAGTGACTTTTGGTTTAATGTGACTTTATGTACTACAGGTCAAAAATAAGGTCAAGGTCAAATCTCTGTCTAGGAAGGAATAAAAAATTGGATTCACATGAGTCCAGTTGCTTCTTGCATCTTTTTTCTTATAATTTTCCCCTTTATCTTTTTAATTACAAATTCTACCTATAATAATGACATTTTACACTTAGTATCTCTAATGTTTGGCAATTATTGAGATTCAGCATCAAGTTACTGCTTGAGGATGTTGAATGACCAGTATGTTTTTGTTCATACTGATGTATGGAATATGTAACTAATTTATATTTGTCATGGTTGAAAAGAAAAATACACCTCAACATTTATTTTGATTGTGTAATCTATAATTAACATGGTCTTAATGAAAGATAAATATTTTATAATGGAGATAAAATGATAGGTTATATTTTAGGGAAAATAATAATGGGACTATTGTTTAAATAGAAATAAAAAACCTAAAGGAAAAAAACCCAAAATTATAGATCAAAGTGTCTGTCTTTTTTTTTTTTTTAAAGATTTTATTTATTTGACAGAGAGAAACACAGCGAGAGAGGGAACACAAGCAGAGGGAATGGTAAGCAGAGGGAATGGTAGCGGGAGAAGCAGGCTTCCTGCCGAGCAAGGAGCCCGATGCGGGGCTCGATCCCAGGACTCTGGGATCATGACCTGGGCCGAAGGCAGACGCTTAACGACTGAGCCACCCAGGCGCCCCGTATCTGTCTTTTTATTAACAATCAGTGTGAGAATTTATACATTCAACATGAACCAATGAACTAGGAACAATTTAAAGTTGTTTATTCATAAAAAAATCCAAAAGTTTTAATTTTTCATTGTCTCTATGTTAAATATGTTAGCAACTGGATGGAGTACAATGTGTTTCTTATTTGTTTGTTTTACTTTAGCCTCTATTGAAAGACCCATTAATTAATATCTGAATTATCCTTATGTAAAGTAGCAATTGGGGAAGTAGCTGCTACATAGAAGAGTGGTTTATTAGCTTTTAAACCCTCTAATCAGAAGCTCAGATTCAGGTGTGGACTATTATATGACCTTCATCTATTTTAATCTTATAATGATTTTTTTAAAATATATTTCATAGGCCTTTTCTGTCCTTTAATGAAACGAGTAGCCTTTAAGATATGTGGGCTAAGGAGGGATATTTTATAAGCATCTTTGCCCTCATATCAACAGGCTAAATGATTCAAGACTAAGGTTATAAGATTATAATTACAATAGGTTGTTTAGTCACCCATTCAAGACCAAGGACTTTTTCAATTAGAGCCAAATATAAGGATTCTATTGCCTAATTTATACTACAATTTTAGCTGTATTTCACTATAAAATACTGTCTTTATTTAGCCTAAAATCAAGTAGTGTGTCTAGCTTTGCTTGTTTCTGCTTTATTTGCAAGTAAGTTTATATGCATCCGATTTGACACTTTATTTTTCATTGAAATAGACAGTAAGGCTGTGGAGAAAATAATTATATTCCACAACTACCTACAGCTACTGAAGGCTATGAATATCTACCAAAGAAACTCTGGTACTTTAATTCAAAGAGTATTTAGATATACATTTATATTATATATGTTACATACATTTACATATGTTTTATTATATATTTATTATATATTTATTATTATATATACTTATATATATAATAATATATATATTATAATATATATAAATAATATAAAAATTATATATATTTATATATAATAATATATATATTATAATATATATAAATAATTATAAAAAATATAAATTTTATATATATAAAAATATATAATATATTTATTATTATATATTTTTACATTTATATGTTTATATTATATGTTTTAGGTATAAATATATATAAAATTAATTTGTATTCTCTCAGAGGCACTCATCATTTTGTGCCTTTAGCAAGCACACATATTATGTAACAGTTTTTGTATCAAGGTAAATTTACTGTTATTTTCTAAATTTGAGAGCATAATAATAAACAGCTTTTTTATAGAAAAGTTTTGAAAACCTTAATAGTGTGACATATCTATTTTATTAATGTACAAATTTCATTTATAAGTATAGTATTTTTTTATTTAAGTAACCCCAAAAAGAAATTTTCCTTGACTCAAAGATCAACAACTACTAAATAAATGGGGTTTTTGTTACCTCACTAAGCCTGAAGCAAGAAAAGAGCAGGGTCATTTTTTTAAAAAAAGATTTTACTTATTTGAGAAAGAGAGAGAGCACAAGCAGAGAGAGGGACAGGGGGAGAGGGAGAGGGAGAAGCTGATTCCCCCCTGAGCACAGAGCCCTCTGAAGAGCTCCATTCTAGGACCCTAAGATCATGACCTAAGCCAATGTCAGACATTTAACCAACTGAGCCATGCAGGTGCTCCGAGAGCTGGGTCATTTTTGCTCATAGTTTTCTCTCTGGCACCCAGAGAAATTCTTGGCAATACATATGTTGAGTTAATAACATTTAGTCTGAAATTTCAATCTAATATAATAAAAAACAGGTTGAACTTAAATTATCTGTAAATGCCTTACAGACTCACTATTAATAGCTATTTTCTATAAACATAAGGGAGGCAAATAGTTCTACTGCAAAACAGCCTTTTTAAAAGAGTTTATACCAAATAAGGAAAAAACTAGTTGAGTGCTCAAAAGGATAGTAACAAGCCAGAATTCCTCTTTTTAACATGCTTGTGAGTCCTTCTAATAATTAGGTCTTTCAGACGAAGGATAAGGATTAATCATAATGCACTATCCTTCATAAAAATATATAAACTCACAGATATATATATGGTTGCAAGAAGCATTAAAATATATAATTAAAAAAGGCTTTAATCAGATTTTGACATGAGAATACAAATATGCAGTTACACAAGTATATGTATAAATAAATATTGTGATCTATTTCTACTTCTTAGAATTTAATATATTGTGTTTTTGTATATTACATTAAAACAGGGGCACCTGAGTGGCTCAGGCGTTAAGCGTCTGCCTTCGGCTCGGGTCATGATCTCAGCGTCCTGGGATCGAGCCCCGCATCGGGCTTCCTGCTCGGCAGGAAGCCTGCTTCTCCCACTACCATTCCCTCTGCTTCTGTTCCCTCTCTCACTGTGTTTCTCTCTGTCAAATAAATAAAATCTTTAAAAAAAAAAAAAAAAAACATATTAATGAGTCTGCATTTAGTATTTTTAAAGAATGTTAAATAATATAGTCTGGCAAAATAATCAAAATGATTTGTGCTTTTTTCTTCCCTCCTCCCAAGCATAAAATGTAGTGTGAGTTAATATTTGCATTTGCTCTTTCCTTTTATCCCAAGTTTAAAATGCAGTGTGAATCTAACTGGTTAAACAATGCATAAATAGCCTATATTGTTCTATTCGATTGTAACATATGAATGCTATAATATTTTCTTGTGTATTAGCTTCTTAAATCCTACTACTTTTCAGAAATCATTTTACTGAGGACCCGTGAACTCTCTTTCATTATAGCAAGAGGATTATCATTAAAGCCCCTTCTGAATTCTATTTGAACTTTTGCATTTAAAACTATCTTTTAACTGAAATGATCAGGAAAGAAAAGTTGTTAAGATGTCTTTTTTTTTTAAAGATGTCATTTTTCATCTTTATTGTTTCTTGTGCAGAGGCTTCACGTCCTATGAAAATGTGAAATGTTTTTGGAAAGAATTTTTGTCTATATTAAATCTGACAATCTAATGCCCTTATCAGGGCAAAAGAAAAAAAAATACAAAGCATTTTTATTTAAATCCTTTCCTGTGAGTGCTGAATGATAAAATCATTTAGTGAAATTAATAGATAAATCACTATTAAAGGCAGGAGTAGCTTCTGTGCATGGCATTGCTGATGCACTCAAGCTTAAGTATTTGGTGTCTTGGAATATTTGTTACATTACACAAATGACATCTCAAGAGGCAGAGTGAGGTGACATTGGTGCCCAACTGTCATAAGAGGTACAAGTGATTCAAAAGTTGGAACCTGAAAGATCTATATTATACATGTCCAGTAAAAATAAACATTACAATGATACATAAACTATTAGTAACTCTCAATATTGATACCTTCAAACTTATAGGGTGCACATTTAATTAAAAATACTAATTCATTAAAAAATGTTTGGTTTCCTACATGCATTGGGTGGAGTACTTGACCACAGACCAAAAAAACTGAGAACAGTATCCTCTTGGGCTTTACATTCTAGCAAGGTGATCTGAATAAAGATATGAAAAAGGTTGATTTGATTTCACCTAGAACTAAAAAATTTTGTCTTTACTTTCATAAGAAGACATTTCTTGGGCAATTTCCATGCATTGTATTTTTTTCTGGATGCCTAAAGAATTATAGGACAAGGGCGGGTAGCAAAGTTGGCTAAAGTGTCCAACTCTTGATTTCGGATCAGGTCTGATCTCAGGGTTGTGAGATCGAGCCCTTCCTCAGCCTCTGCACTCAGCAGTCTGCTTGAGTTTCTCTCTCCCTCTCCCTCTTCCCCTACACCCCCACCCTCTCTCCACTCTCTTGCTCTCAATATCTCAAATAAATAAATCTTTATGAATGACAAGACAGGGGCGCCTGGGTGGCTCAGTCGTTGGGCGTCTGCCTTCGGCCCAGGTCAGATCCCAGCGTCCTGGGATCGAGCCCGGCATCGGGCTCTCGGCTCGGCGGGAAGCCTGCTTCTCCAGCTACCATTCCCTCTGCTTGTGTTCCCTCTCTCGCTGTGTTTCTCGCTGTCAAATAAATAAAAAAAAAAAAAAAGAAAGAAAAAAAACAAAAGAATGACAAGACAAAAATTCATACTACTCCATTAATAAAATGGCAAATAAGAAAATTTTTCTAGCATCATAACATCGTCCATGACAAAAGTATTTATAGTTTATCTCATAGCAGGTGTAAGTCATTCAGAAATCTCTAGATTTCTATGAACAATGGTTCTAATGTTTTAGAACCATTTTATCAAATCAGCCACTCATAAACCTCATATGCATGTATATCCACAGAATTTCAGTTGGATATTTACGTATTCATTTTAAATATTTTACATCTTAGTAAATGCATAGCCAGAAGGTATGTGTCATGATGCTTATAGCTTTTCTACTATACGAAAAAAGAAACCAATTTTTAAGAAATTAGGAAGTATACATAATCTTGAATGTGATATGAATTTATATGGAATATAACCCCATCAGTAATCTCCATAAGAAGAAAAACATACCAAATTACATAATGTATTGACTCTAGCAAATATGGTCTTACAGTAAATGCTACTAACTGTTCTCATCAAGAAGGGATTTCTTATGAGCTGATGAAGCTGAAAATTCAGTGCCCCTCCCTAACCAGGCTCCTTCAGGGGCCCTGGAAGGGGCCCTAACGATGTGTTCAGATGACAATTACATTTCTCTTTCCTAAGGACAGTCTCATCATTAAGTCCCACCATACCTGGTTCTGCTCCAGGCTCATCATATTTATTATATAAAATAATCTTGGTATATTCTAGAAATAGTAATACATAGTCAGAATGAAGTAGAAAATCTATGCAAAAAGCAAAGCAAAACAAAACACAAATCTCTGATGAATTCCAAACCAAGTTTTGCCACTACTGAACTGTGTGAACCTCAGCAAGCTATCTAGTCTCTCCGGTCCTCCATTTTTTTATTTGTAAAATTAAAATTCTGGAGTAAATATCTTCCTACATCCTCTCCAAGTTTAAGTACCTGTTAGTTCACATAATTTTTGGTTTCATTTGCTTTAGCATCTCATTACCACCTGCACATTGAAATGGAAACTATTAGGGCTGAATGAATTTTTCTGTTAATCATAATTTTGGGCGCCTGGGTGGGTCAGTGGGTTAAAGCCTCTGCCTTGGGCTCAGGTCATGATCTCAGGGTTCTGGGATCCTGTCCCGCATCAGGCTCTCTGCTCCACAGGGAGCCTGCTTCCCCTTCCCTCTGCCTCTCTGCCTACTTGTGATCTCTCTCTGTCAAATAAATAAATAAAATCTTTAAAAAAAAAATCAGAATTTTAACATACATTTTACATTGCGCCTTAGAAGATTTCCATGGTCATTCAGGCTGAAAACATCAATGGAAAAGTTAAAATGTAAACTAAAATTATCTCTCCAGATAAATCTACAAAAGAAAAAACAAGTAATGAAAGCAGTTAAAACTAGAATGGGAACTGAAGTCATGAGCTTACCGTAGTTGATTTAATATTTTCCCTTCTTCATTAATAGCTCTTTCTGTGGGATTCACCTGTGCAAGTAGATTTGCCTCATGTTTTCTGAAAACTGAATCTCATTTGTTTTCTATTGAATACGGAAAGGATATCACATGAGTGTATAACTTTACTTTTTGAAATTTGGGTTGAATTCAAAGACATAAGGTCAATTAGGGACAAGAAATTACCTCAGAATAAATGTCTTGTTATTCAACTTCAAATTTCAATTGAAATATTACCACAGAATGAAATTATAGAGGTCTTATTATATGTTCTCCCATATCTCTTGTACTGCAGATTAAACATGAAATAGGGCATTTGTTATATTTTAAAATATATTGAAACTAATTTGTTTTCTAATAATCTTGTGATTTACCATCCAAATATTCTATGCTTTCTTTTCACTTTGTCTTGTTACAAATTTCACTTTGTTGGCCAGCTCAGTTGGAAGTGTGTGCAACTCTTGATCTCAGGGTCATGAGTACAAATCCTACATTGGGTATAGAGATCACTTTTAAAAATCAATCAATCAGGGGCGCCTGGGTGGCTCAGTTGTTAAGCATCTGCCTTCAGCTCAGGTCATGATCCCAGGGTCCTGGGATCGAGCCCCACATCAGGCTCCCTGCTCAGCAGGAAGCCTGCTTCTCCCACTACCATTCCCTCTGCTTGTGTTCCCTCTCTCGCTGTGTTTCTCTCTGTCAAATAAATAAAATCTTTAAAAAAAAAATCAATTAATTAAAGGAAAAAATCTTAGATTTTGCTTTGTTGACTGAAATGTATTTTTCTTCTTCAATTTGCCTATAATCCTTTATGGTTAAGTTTAGGCATTACCTCTCTTTAGATACTTTTTCCAATTATCCATTCTGACTTAACAGAGTATGATCATAGCATGCACTTATTGTACTTATAATTGTACTTATAACACTTTATTTTTAATTGTCTGTTAACTTTTCTGGTCTCCCTCCTCATTTATAAGATCCTTGAGTAAAATATCTTATTCATTTTTCATTCTAACATGAGTATTCTAGTATGTGGAGGTATAGTTTTATTGCTAGTTGAAGGATGGAATGATTGGACCAATGAACATTCTTGCACAAACCTTCCTCAGATTTTTTTTTTACCTTCCTCAGATTCAATTAGACTAATTCTTCTACAGTTATCTTTAATACTTCACTTTATTAATAAAAATGAAGATGATTCCCAAAATAGATAAAATAGAGATATATATTTGATTAAAACTACATACTAAAAAAGATAGCAAAATAAGCAAAGAAATATAAAATAGAGCCAAGTGCTAGATTGCTACAAAAACAGCATGCATATCTGTTACTTTTAGACAGCAAATTTAATTCTAGACTTTATAATATTTAACATGCAAGGGAAAACCTAGATAGTTACACCATTTATGATATTTGGGGATAAAATCTGACCAGTTGCTCAGGAAGAGAAAATTAATACTGTGACTCAGATCAAACAGTTAAATTTCTCAAGTTGTCTCATAAAGAGGAAACTGTTGATATTCAGATTCAGATCTTAGTTCCAGGGTCAGTATTCTAGAAGATCTGTGGGCCTTTACCATTTTATCTAGAAGATCTGTGGGCCTTTACTATTTTATCAAAGCATGGTATAGTAAAAAGAATTCTGCCTAGTCAGTCCACAAATCCTTAGTACCACTGCAGAATTCAGTGTTCTGTACTTTTTGATAAAATACCATATCGACTAATAAAATATAATTCTTGACTAAGAGAAGTAATATGCACGAATCTCAGAGGAATATGTTGAGGACCAGTGAAACATTTTGTGATACAAAATTTTATTTCTGGAAATGAGTAATTAAGTAAAAAATTATTACACAACAAACAGGGCACACATTCTTTGTGGCTGAACAAATAAATTTAATTGTAACTATGTGACTAGTGTGTAAAATATTTAATGCAGATATTTCTTCATTCATCTCTTTTTTTGACCCAGCATCTGAGGGCATTCTTGGCACTAAAAAGTCTTTAATAAATATTTATTTGAACAAGAACATAACTCAGTGGAAAGACACCAGGGAATATCTAACCTTAGAATTCAATAGGTAACAGGACCACAGAAGACTAAAAATATAATGAGGATTTTGCTGGTACTTAAAACTTATTAATCAATATAAATAAACAAACAAACAAACAAATAAATAAATAAATACAATGGGGCGAGCCTGGTGGGGGGTATTGAGGAGGGCACGTGTTGCATGGAGCACTGTGTGTGGTGCATGAACAATTAATCTTGTAACACCGAAAAAATAAAATAAACATATTTGGGAAAAAATATTAATCAGTATATAAAATCACATTCTGTTGAGAAGAGTCTTTAGCTTGCTGATGTTTCTTTTCTTTTTCCTTCTTTCCTTCTCTTTTTTTCTTTCTTTGTGCTAGGATTACTAATGATGTGTCTATGATATTTCTAAGAGGAAGTGATAAATTTAGAGAAATAAGTATAAAAGTTCTAAAATATTATTAGAAATTTTACACACATGTGTCTATCGATGTCACATCTGCATAAATAATAAGAAAGGTGACTTTATTATGATTTTTCTGCTACTCAGTTAAGGTTTCAAATGTAAATTGCATAGTTATCAGCTCCAAAAACTTGTTTTTATGTCCCATATTCTATTCAGAAATTTCACTATTTTATCAATCTGACATAAATAGTACTGAAAATTGTGGGTCTGTATATATATTTGTTTATATGTGTTTGAGTATGCATATAAGAGAATACATTATCAAAAGAACTAAATATTTTGTTTGCAATCGCAACTTACAACATTATATATTTTTTCACAATACCATTCTTTATATCTGGTGCCTAAAATTGAGTAGGCAGTTTTGAATTTTGTTTCCTTGTAAAATTTGCAAAACTTTGAAGGGAGAATAGTTTTAAAGAAACATAGGCCCTTTGGTCTTATGAGAAATGCTATTTTTTAAGTAAAAGAGACATGAAGAGAACAAACATATACTGATATAATTTAAGAAACAAAGGTTGAGCTGAAGCAAGTATTCCTTTCAAGACAATGAGAACTGACAGCTTAAAATGATATTTTTCTAATCTAATGGGTTATATCACAAATAAATGCAAGGTTTTATTATGCTCATATTTTCTTCAGTCCACTCATTACTAGTTGTTATAAGCAGTTTCCAAAAGCCAAGGAAAAAAAAACGATGATAAATGTCACTATAGGTTCTCATTCTTTATAAATACATTCAGGAATTTTGTTAATTCAAATACTTAATACTGTTTGAAAATATTTTTTAATATTTTAATTTTTAATATCACATTATCCATGCATTTTATGAAACCTGATTTTTTTTTTGTTCTCCACGCTAAGTGTTTCTAGATGCAGATAAGCAGTTCCCTCCATTTTCCCATCCAGTCCTCGGTTAGGAGTAGATTATCCTCATACTGCTTTAATAACTTCCCTCCAATCACAGATAACAAGCCAGAAGTGGAAGCAGACTTCTTTGAAGCCACAAGAAGGAGGACAATTCAGTGACACATTAGGACTGCCCAAATCTTGGCAGTTGAGAAACAGTCCTGTGTTTGCTCAAAGAGATCATCTCAGGGCCTCTTTCTTCCATGAGGCTAAGAATTCTTTGCACACAAAACCGTTTATCCCATACCTTTCCTGGCAGTGAAGGAGATCTTCAAATCTTAACACTGGAACATTTGTTCTTCTTGAGACAGTCCTTTTCCAATGTCAAGTCTCTGAGAATGGATCGTGAGGTTCAGGTCCTTACTGAGATTAGCAGAACCAATAACATCTGAAGATGCCTTTTTTTTTTTCCCCTCCCTTCATACCTGAGCAATAGCTTGACTTAAGTGAGATGAAAAGTTTTGCCCTTCAGAGGTTTGAAGTATGCTTTCATTATTGTCTAGCATCTAAGATTGATACTGAAAAGCCTGAATCCAGTCTGATTATCCTTTGCCCTTGTAGTTGTATATAATACAATCTTTTGTATCGTAGTTGCCTTGGGAATCTCACTGCTATTTCATAGCTGTTCATTCAGGGTTATTCTTGTTAGCTGAAATTCACTTTTTCCCTCTTTGGGAGATATTATAATCATCTCTTTATCCTTGATATTCTAAAGTCTGAGACAGACAGACTGAACTTGCTCTTTCTCATTTTTCTAGTTGCTTTCTGGGCTACTCATTTTTGAGGCCATGTGCTGTACTCAGAGAAACACTCACATGATTTCTTATTATCTCTTCCACTTTCTTGGTACTCTCTTATAATATTCTACCCCTGGTAGCAATAATTTTAGAACTGTATTGATGAATATGTAATGTATAAACATGTAATTTGTATCACAATAATAATATATATGTAGAAATTAAACACATTTCTAAATTATCAATGGGTCAAAGAAAATTTTAAAAATTAATAAGAATACTTTGGGAGGAATGAAAACAAAGAAGTAAAGCATCAAAACTTACAGAGTACACCTAAAGCATGGAAATTTATAGCTATAAAAAATTAAGAAGGATCTCAAATTAATAACCTAGTTTTAACATTAAGAAATTAAAAAAAGAGCAAGCCTAATGCAAACAGAAAGAAGGGAATATAAACAAAAATAAGATGAAAACAAATAAAATAGAGAATAGTAGAACAATAAAGAAAACCACAAAAATGGCAGTTGGTTCTTTGAAAATATCAATACAATTGACAAATCTTTAAGTAGATTGAACAAGAGAAGAAGAGTCAAGGGTCAAATTACTAAAATCAGAAATAAAATAGGGAACATTAGTTCCTACCTTACAGAAACAAAATGGATTATAATAGAATACTACAAAGAATTGTATGTCAACAATTTAGATAATGTAATGAGATGGACAAATTCCTAGAAAGCCACCAACTAGAGACTGACTCAAGAAGAAATAGAAAATCTGAACAGATCATTAAGAGTAAAGGGATTGATTAGTAATTAAAAAACTTGGTTTTATTGATGGGTTCTACTAAGTGTTTAAAGAACTAACATTAATCATTCACAAACTATTCCAAAAAGAGAGGATAAATGAACATTTCCCAACCAGTATTACCTTGATACTCAAGCCAAAGATATTACAAGAAAACTACAGATCAGTATTCTTTATGAATATAGATAAAAAAAAACTTTCACAAAACACTAACAAAGTAAATGCAGCAACATATGAAAAGGATTATAAACCATGACCAAGTGAGATTTTTCTGAAAAAAATAAGGTGGATTAACATCTGAAAATCAATCATTGTAAGACACTGTATTATTAGAATAAATATCACATGGTCATTCTAATAGATACAGGAAAAGCATTTGACAAAATCCAGTATCATTTATGATAAAACTTTCAACTGACTAGGAATATAACAGACTTTTCTTAACCTGATAAAGACCATCCACACACAAACAAAAAAAAGATAATATCATGTTTAATGGTGAATGACTGAAACCTTATCCCTCTAGTTTAAGAACAAGGTAACAATATCCCCTCTTGCTACTTCTTATCAATATTGTGCTGGAGGTTCCATCTGCAGCCAATAGGCAAAAAAGAGAAAAAGACCATATGATTTTTTAAAAGGAAGTAAAAGTATTTCTCTTTGCAAATAACATGGTTATATATATAATATGTTATTATAAGTTACATGTATAATACATTTATACATATTAGATGAAATATAATTATATATTATATACTATATCTTATATATGATGTATTAATGTTATATTATATATAATTAATTAGATATGTATTATATTTGTATATATATAAAATCCTAAGAAGTTCATAAGAATACTACTAATAAAAATGTTCAGCAAGGTTTCAAGATACATATTCAATATGTCAGTGTAAATTGTGTTTTCATATACTAGTAATGAAATATCTGAAAATGAATATAGGAAAACAATTGCACTTATAATAACATCAAAAATAATAAGCTACTTAGTGGTAAATTTAGCAAAAGAAGTGCAAGTAGGCTTAAATAAACAGAATGATATCCAGCGTCTATTGATTGGAAGACTTACTATTGTTAAGGTGGCAATACCTACAAACTGATCTACAGATTAAATAAAATCAGTATCTGAATCCCTTACCTGAGAAACTGATCCTAAAATCTATATGAAAATGCAAAAGAACTTAAATAGCCAGAGAAATCTTGAAAAAGAACATCAAAGTCAGAGATCTCACACTACCTACTTTCAAAATTTCAATAACTAGAAAGTGGCAGCAATAAAAACAGTGCGGCACTGGCATAAGGACAGAAATAGAGATCAGTGGAATAGATTTGAGATTCTGTAAATAAATCCTCACATTTAAGGTCAACTGATTTTTGACAAGGGTATCAAGACAATTCAATGGGTTTTTTGGTAATTCTATATTTTAATTATTTGAGGAACCTTCATACTGTTTTCCAGAGTGGCTCTACCAGTTTGCATTCCCACCAACAGTGCATGGAAGTTCCTTTTTCTCCACATCCTGGCCAACAAACCTGTTGTTTCTTGTGCGGTTGATCATAGCCATTCTGACAGGTGTGGGGTGATATCTCATTGTGGTTTGATGTGCATTTCCTTGATGATGTGTGACGTTGAGCATCTTTTTATGTCTCTGTTGACCCTCTGTATATCTTTTTGGAGAAATGTATGGTCATGTCTTCTGCCCATTTTTTAATTGGATTATTTTGGGTTTTGGTTTTGAGTTGTATGAGTTCTTTATATATTATTGACGTAAATGTTAATATATATTTTGACATATATATTAACTAAAAGCTAAGAGAATGGGACAATGAAGAACAAGAGCTATTGGGCAGAGAGTTTCTTTTTACAATAATACAAATATTTTGGAAATT
The DNA here is from genome assembly GCA_028646535.1 of Procyon lotor. Lineage (NCBI taxonomy): Eukaryota > Metazoa > Chordata > Mammalia > Carnivora > Procyonidae > Procyon > Procyon lotor. The sequence continues at coordinate 135,630,389 of CM053605.1, forward strand.
GATAGGGTTGATAGCTGCACAGCTGTGAATTTACTCAAAAGCACTCAATTCTATACTTAAAACTTAACTTTAGGGGCACCTGGGCAGCTCAGTCAGTTGAGCGGCTGCCTTCAGCTCAGATCATGATCCCAGGGGCTTGTGACGGAGCCCCACGTCTGGCTCCCTGCTCAGAGGGGAGCCTCTGTTCCTCCCCCTGATCTTGCTCCCTCTTCCTCTCAAATAAATAAAATCTTTAAAGAAAAATAAAATAAAACTTATCTTTATGGTATATGAGTTTTGCCTTAATTGACAACTAAAAAAGTAAAAACAAAAACACCTAGAGAAACTCCTACCATATATTTAATATACAACATGATGCCTAGCATATAGAAAATCCATAATAAGCCATAGCTCTTACTCTTTATCAATTTCTCCTAAAAAGACATAGCTGCAAATAATGTATTGTAGTAATGTCTTATTCAGTTCTTTTTTAAAGATTTTATTTATTTATTTGACAGAGAGAGAGACACAGCAAGAGAGGGAACACAAGCAGGGGGAGTGGGAGAGGGAGAAGCAGGCTTCCCTCTTAGGATGAGGGGCTCTATCCTAGGATCCTGGGATCGTGACCAGAGCCAAAGGCAGACGTCTAATGACTGAGCCACCCAGGCACCCCTTATTCAGTTTTTTATAATATAAAATGTGGTGGGGGAAAAAAGCACGATATCTAGAATTATGTGCTTCAAAGATAAAGTGTCAAAATAAAAACTTTTAGCCTATTGAGAGAACTGTGGTCTTAATTAGTTTAATTCTCTAGGCAGAAGCATTGCTCCCTTGATATCCAGACTTAATATGCATATAATTTTTCTATGCTATTTTATTCAGCAGAAGGAGCTTTTTTCATTTATTGATAGCTATGAAACATTTTTATTTCATTTATTGATGAATCAAACATTTATTGATAGTTATCAAACATTTATTTTATTTTTTTTGTTGGATAGCTATCAAACATTTAATCATCTTTAGCAACCAAACAACTCATGTGACTTTCTCAAAAAATAATGCAAGTTTTTGTTTTTCCTATACAAATCAAGTGAGGAAAAAAACTATATAGGTCAGAAATGTCTTGAGTTTTTATTTTATATATATTTTCAATTTTACTTTAGCCTGTAACTTCTAGTCACTTGAAAGTTTAATATGGGATTCCATAGTTGAATTTGTAATTTCACTGTGTACCACAGGATAGGTAGTAATTAACTATTTAGCAAAAAAATGGGACATTCTAATTTCTTCTGAACAAATAAAAAAACTAGGCCAAAAAAACAAAACAAAAAAAAAAACAAAAAAAACCAAAAAACAAACAAACAAAAAAACTAGGCCAGAAGGCTCTTGATTTACATTCAGACCCAATCCTGGGGATTGCATGAAAGTAAGAGCTATGGTGTGTTTTTGAAAAACAGACGTCAGGACTATAAAAGTTAATTAGAGAAACAGAAGTCTGTTGTGACTTATTAGTGAGACAAAAATTCATGGCACTACCTTGGGGGAATATCTTGGAGGAAAATTTGATCTGTGCTCTTTTGAGGTAGCCAAAAGAAGAACTACTGCATCTTATGCACTGCTTGGCAGTGGAAGAGTAGCACCTATGAAGAGCTTGAAATAATTGGCTGGATGACTTCAGGATGTCATCAGAACCCAGCTTAGAGGAGGAACTATTAACAGCTCTTGCTGGCTCAGAATTTTTTCTCCCTATCCAACATCCCCATCCTATAGTTAATGTATCACAGATGAAGAAAGGCTCAAGGACATCTGTGTGCAAATGAAAGTAATAGATGTGTCCCTGAGGGCTATGTGTTAGGAATAATAGCAGATAGGTGGAGCAGAGTCAGCTTGCAGGCTCAGGCCTCCACACCCTGGCATAATTCCTCTGCGAAAGTATCTGATATACCCATATGACTTAAAAATTACAGTTGAAAGATAGTTAAATATTACATATTTCATTGGTTACAACTACTGTCAAATAGAATTAGAAGAGAAGGAGAAAGAAAAGGAGGAAGAAAAAATAGATATGAGGAAGAAGAAGAAGAGGATAAAGGGGAAAAGGAGAAATAGAAGGAGGAGAAAAAGGATGACTTACAGGAGAAAGAGAAGAGTAAGAGGAGAGAGAGTTTAGAGAAGGAAGATGATCACATATAAATAAAAAAGAATTAATTAAAGAGGCAGATAGGAATTTGAAATAGGCATAATAAATAGCCTCACAGAGATAAGGAAGGGTATGAATGCCATGGAGAAGAAAGCAATTATAGTGAATTACCAAGCAGGAATAATGAGTATGTAAAAAACAAAATTATTTAAGATCAAGACATCAATACATGGGAGAAATACCACAATGCACACAGATTAAGAATAATTTGGAGCACTAGATAGTAAAATTGGCCATCAGGAAGGGATAAAGAGGAACATACAAAATTAAACTTGAAAGATACGATAGATTAAATCAGAAATACCAATATCAATGTAATGGTAGTCCTTGGAAGAAAAAAGGTAAATCAAGGATTGATGTGATATTTTGAAGGAACAAGAATCTTAGACCAAGGAGATTCACTGCATTTGAGTATGAAACAGAATGATGAACTTCCGGAGATTCAACAGATGATAAGGAATGTGATTGATCATAAAGGAAACCCTCAGCTTCATCAGAGAACACACGTGTGTCTTCTGTTGCTATCAATCTGGCTTCAACTGATTGGACTTTGGATTGGCATCCACGTTGAAAGTAGTTTTCTGTGCACTGGGCATTGCTAGCAATCTATGAGGCACATTGAGATGAGAATTGTGTCCAAACATGATGCCTATCTACTAACTCAAAAAGGTCAGATCTTGAAGAGCATTGTAGTAGAGAATTTTTTTTTTTTAAAGATTTTATTTATTTGACAGGGAGAAACACAGCGAGAGGGAACACAAGCAGAGGGAATGGTAGCGGGAGAAGCAGGCTTCCTGCAGAGCAGGGAGCTCGATGCGGGGCTCCATCCCAGGCCCCTGGGATCTGACCTGGGCCAAAGGCAGACGCTTAACGACTGAGCCACCCAGGCGCCCCTGTAGTAGAGAATTTTTTAAAAAACTGACAGGAAGCAATAACCATGTGGAAGTAAAACAGAGGAAACCAGTGGCATGAGGTATGGAGGAGAGGTGATCCACTTGATAACAGAAGTGAAGCAGAACAAAAAACAAAACAGGAGAGGCTGAGGCATGAAAATACTGACTACAGTTGCTTTGGGGTCACTAAAACTTATGAGAAATGCTCCACTACATTTCATATATTTGTGATAATTATCAATTCATATAATTTGCTCTACAGCCTTACTTCCACATGGCCCTTTACAACAAACTCTTTAGCAAATAAGAAAAACTGAAAAACAATATCCAAGGTTACCATTTTGCTCAGCCTTGATGCTGAAAAGACCAGAACCTGTATGATAGTATTTTGAGGCAAACCATCACCTTGTACACTTTAAACACTTGAAATTAACACCACAAAAGATGTATTCTTGGTGAAATATTTTGAGGTATGTTATCTTGGCATGCAAATAACCTGAATAATTGAACTTCAGCATACCTTTATAGAATCGAATTGTCTAAAACAAAAAGGGAGAAGAGTGCTTATTTTCTGTATTTCACACCAATAGAAATAGATAATTAGATAGTGAGATAATAAAAATAACACATACAGCTTTCTCATGGATATAAAAACAAAATCCTCCAATATCTTTGAAAAAAAGTCATATAAGAAACCTTTCCTACTCATGAATATTACCTGGAAAGAATCATATGCCTATTCACGTTTTCCATACTGTGATTGGGTTCTATATGATTTAAATAAATTATATGGTTTTAATTTAAAGCACAGAATTTTAGAACTTGAAAAGGTCTCACAGACTTATTATTCTTCCTTAATTTAATAATGACTCATGAAGAAAAGAGAGGTAAACCAGAAGATCAGAAAGGTAAGTTGCTTTAGGTCAGAGCTCTTTTACTTACTTTTTTTTTTTTTTTTTAATTTTGCTTAGCTCGATGGTAGAGTAGATAAGAATAGGAAATGCAGTGCTGAAGACCTCAAAGTTGAACTATCATTAATATGTGTTTTTTAAATGATCTATAATTTTTCTTGACAATGAATATCTAAATCAGTGTATTTGCAATTAAACCCTGATGCCTCTCTAATGTGTATATTCTAAATATATGAGATACTTAGTTGACTACCTGATATATTTCACTTAGTTGACTACCTGATATATTTCAGGTCTTCAAAAAAAAGGTTTTTGCACTTCTCTTTATAATCCCCATGATATAAATACAAAATCAGAAGCTGTTAGCCCTTATTACATTCCTCTTTTTCAAAAATATGTATAGGAGTTTACAATTTACACAGTGATTTCATATTCATATCATCACTAGATTTTTACCTACTTAATAACTTTGAATTGGTGGCAAATCAGGAAACTGGGGGCTCAAAGTTTAAGTGCTGCTCTCAAATCATATCTTCAAGACACAATACCCGCATCTTCTGAATCCCAATATACTTCTTCCCATCTCCAGGTTACTCCATACTATAAATCAACTGAATCCTATATTATTGACTGCTGGTGCCAAATGAGATGTTACCCTTTCTCTAAACCTATCCCCAACACAGTTTTCAAAGTGGAATTAATTACAAGCAAAACTATGGTTAGGCTTGTCTATCCAGCAAAATGGGAGTGAGCTACCTCAATTTTGAGTTTTTCTCAATGCACATTAACTATTTCTTCCTCTGGGCTGCACTACTGCGGCCTCTCCCTGGAAGTTCCACCTTTTTTTTTTTTTAATTGAACTTTACATAGCATAATGAATGTCAGATTGTGAAAACTTTGAGGATAGCTTGAGGTTTACTTATTTTGGTATCTTTAACATCTTTCCCAATAGTTTAATGCACACTGATCAACACAGGAAAATGTCAAGAACTTAAAAACGTTCCAAATAAGCCCATAATTTACCTAAAGTTAATGATAATTGATGACGGTAATACTATATTTTAACATACATTTTCACTATCGATAAATGTTCTAAAAATAATATCAATAAAGTAAGAGATCTTACCTAGACCATGTCTATGTGTTGACATTGGTGGTAAGACAGTCCAGGTCTTGGTTTTGGGATTGTAACATTCAACAGTGTTCAATGTCTTTAAGCCATCTCGACCTCCAATTACAAAGAGTTTGTCATCAATAACAGCCACACCAAACTGCAATCTCCTGCCGTTCATCATCCCTGCCTGGATCCACAAATTTGTTCTGAGGTCATATTTCTCTATGGTTGTAGCTCCTGATAAAACATAAAATCAAATATCACCATTTACTACTAATCCAGCATATAACCTACCCAAGGCAATGTACAAATTAAGATGTGAAAATATTCTTGTCACAATTATTTTTCTTAAAGAAAATGTGGCAGAAAACCAAAGAATAGTAATTTAATTACACTATTTTCTCTTCTTGGCAGGCACTAATGATCAAAATAGACACATCTATAAGTTGTCTGAATCTCATGCTAAACTATTGATTCAATAGAATCATTGTTTTTCATGGCACAGTTCTGTCAGTAGATTTTACAACTTCTTTCTATCACTGTTTGCCATAAAAAAAAATCCTAGTATAATTTCTATATAATTCTTGTTTAATTTCTGAAAGTGAAGATAAATGAATAAATTCTTTACCATGTTTCTTTTTAAGTTTTCTTTATGACTTAAAATAACAAAACCTTTTTTATTTCATTTTGTTTTATTTTATTTCATTTTATTTTAAAGATTTTATTTATTTATTTGAGAGAGAGCATGCACAAGCAGGAGGAGGAGCAAAAGAGGCTGAAGCAGGCTCCCTACTGAGCAGGGAAGCCCAATGTGTGGCTTGATCCCAGGACCTAGAGATCATGAGCTGAGTCAAAGGCAGATGCTTAACAGAATGAACCACCTAGGTGCTTCAAAATAACAAAACATTTTAAAAGTCAGTTTGAAGTTATGTAAACAAATGTCAGCTTTGCTTTTTAAAGTCTTCTTTTTGCATCTGGGGAATAGCCTAATAGAATTTAGAGACATACAATGATTTTCTAACCTTATCAATCATGTTATAAATACTCTCTAAATAAAATAGCTTATCTTTCATAAAAGCTTTTTACACATAAATTTGAGAAATGCAATAAATCTGATAGTAATATAGAAATTGAAAGAATAAATGAGTTAAATTGCTGATTAGATATGTTTTCATAGATTCATTTACACATTCAATTAAAAATGTCTGCCTTAAACAAGTTCACAAATGTTTATGTGACAAGATATAGCTAACAAACATTAATCTTGCTTTTCAGTGTTTGATCTTAATGTTCAGAATCTCAATCACCAATGTTTTTTCTTCAGTGATTAGATATCCTTACAAAGGGAGTCAACATATTTGTGCACTTTCAATTACTCACTAACTTTTCCTTGTAACATAATAAAAGTTAACAAACTAGGGAAAACATTCATCAGGGCGACTCACCTACTATTTAGAGAGTAACCAGCACTGAACGAAACAATATGAACAACTTGGTAGGAGAAGTTTTGCTAATTGAAGTAAAAATGATACAATATATGCTGCATTTTTATTCAAAGTAACAAAGAAGTAATAATATAGATATTAGGTTAGATGATTAAATCTATTTCTTTATGTGATTAAAAACGTGAGCTAAAAAAAAAAAAAAAAAAAGTGAGCTAATTTCCATACAACTAAATATGAAGTATAAAATATTATTGGAATAAAAATAAATGGTAGTGTTCATAAAAGTTATTTATACTATTTAGTAACATAAGAAAAATTATTTAAATAAGTGTGCTTATTTTATGCTTAAGTATATTTACTATATTTTATATTTAATGTTTTATTCAGTGATGAACAAATAAAAATTCCAAGGTGAATTATTTTGTTGAATAATTTCAAGGTCATCTGAATTCTCAAAGCTTGATAGCATTGGGATTTCATGAATGCCTAACTAAAAATTAAATTATATGGAAGTACCTCTCTCTTATGACTAATCTTGACAAATGATAGTAGAAGAAATAGTGTAACCGAATCCAAATTCAGTTTGAGAGTCATGAGACCTATATTTTGCAGGTATAGGTAGACAAGGAAGTATGTATTTGTACAACTGTACTTTTCATAATGTCCCAAACCTTGGTCAAAATCTTTGCAGAGAATTTGAGGTCTAGTCATCCTTCTTAGAGGAGGTAATTGGTAATGTGTGAAATTAATGGCTTCTTTTGTTTCTTTTTTTAAAGACTTTATTTATTTATTTGACAGAGAGAAGGGGAAGCAGGCTCCCCGCTGAGCAGAGAGCCCCATGTGGGGCTTTATCCCAGGACCTTGAGATGATGAGCTGAGCCAAAGGCAGAGGCTTTAACCCACTGAGCCACCTAGGTGCCCCCAAATTAATGGCTTCTAAGCAACCAAAATTGTTGTTGTTCAAAGGGGATATTTTTAATCTCAGTTTCAAAGTCTTATCTAAACAAGCGAGGTACGACTTAAATCCCAGCACATGGCAAGATTTCTTACTTTTACAGTGTTTTCCCTCTAACTGAGTCTTCAGAGGTAGCCTACTCATTTTATCCTAAAGTTGTTATATCAGAAATGGAATATATCTTTGCCTTCCTTTTTCAAATTAGACTGTTTTAATTTCCTATCGTTGCTATGAAAAAATTACCTTTTCTTCCATCTTCAAAGCCAGCAACATTGCATCTCAGACATTGATTTTTATGGTTACATTGGGCTCACCCATATATAATCTGAGTTAATGTAGACTATTCCTATCTAATGTAGAATAGTCTGCTTAAAGTCAGCTAATTGTGTTAGCTAAAAGGTGGTATAACTCAATAGAATTTAAAGCAATTGTAAAATTTCCTAACTAAATATAATTCAAAAATAATATTATTTTTGGCATATAGAATAATATGAAATAAAATGGCAGGTATTTTTGAGACTATACTTATGGTATTAAGCTACATATATTTCTGTATATTTTTAGATATTTTATAATTTGTTTATCATATACTATGTACTAGGTAAGGGCAAGGTGCCAGGCCTTTAAAATAATATAGAGCTTTAATGTTGCTTTATTTAAAATAACTCCTGAAATATCATTTTCTGTAAAAAGTAGTCATAACATCAAGGGAAATTATGACACATATATTATTCAAGATTACTTAGCATATTATGCATGTTTTATTGAAATATGGTTGTTAAGTCAATATGGAGTAAAGGGTTTTGAGTAGACTTTAATAAGATATCAATATTAAGATAATATTTAGTGAGTACTTTTTATGCTCTAAGAGATTTACATATATTAGTACATTTAACTTTTTAATTTAATTTTATTTTTTCAGTGTTCCAAGATTTATTGTTTATGCACCACACACTCCATGCAATACGTGCCCTTCTTAATACCCGCCACCAGGCTCATCCATCCCCCCAACCCCTCCCCTCCAAAACCCTCAGTTTGTTTCTCAGAGTCCATGGTCTCTCATGCTTCATCTACCCCTCTGATTTCCCCATTTCACTTTTCCTTTCCTTCTCCTAATGTCCTCCATATTATTCCTTATGCTCCCACAAGTAAGTGAAACTTACTTCTCTTACTATATGAGAAGTACATTTAATTTTTATTAAAAAATGGTGAGATAGGTATTATTATTATGCCAAATTTATAGAAAAGAAGGTGAATCAGCAAAAACTTTAGTAAAGTGCTCAGTGTCTCTCAGATAATAACTAATGGATCCACACTATTAACCTGGCTCTAGAACCCATTCTGATAAACACATCTCTTTACCACTTAGCCTGGTTATAGAACAAGTTAATTGCACTTAATATATGCTAAAGGTAGAGTTTTATAAATTCCCCTCCTGAGATTTACCCAGAAACTGTGAATGTGATAAGAGATCACTCAATTGGATTGTTATGCTGTCTGTCACAGTTCACCTTAATCTAGGAAGATAATCTGATCACGTGAACCCTTGAAAATGGAGATTTCTCTGGCTAGTTGCAGCAAAGGGAAGTCAGAGAGATTTGAAGCATGAGCAGGACTCAACCTGCTGGTTTGAAGATTGAAGAGGCCACGTGGGAAGGAATACAGGTGTCCTTTAGGAGCCCAGACTGTTCCTCACCTGACAGCCAGCACGGAAGCAGTGTCTCAGTCCTACCACAAGAAACAAATTCTGTTAGCAGTCTCAATGAGCTTGGAAGATGGCCTCCAGCTCTGGACGAGAGCACAATCTAGCCAACACTTTGATTTCAGCCTTCTGAGACCTTGAGCAGAGAATCTAGACCTGCCGTCCTAGACTTATGACCTATAGAACTATGAGCTAAAAGATGAGGGTTGTTTTAAACCACTGTTTGTGGTAATTTGTTACAGCAGCAATAAAGTATACTTTGTTTTAATTTGCATTTTTAAAATTTATCCAGTATTTGTTTTCCAAGTTGAATAAACATAACATTGTATTAGATACAATGCAAAGACACAAGTATTGTCCTCGTGACAAAACCAAAAGTAGGCTCCTGTCTCAAAATATCAAACTGAGAAAAAGTGCTCAAGATAGTATCTGGGTCTCCTCAGAGTTGTTCATTATGCAGCCATATGTGATTAAATTGGGAACAACAGGAATTAATATTTGTACCTTCCACTTTGGCATGACTGATAGCAGGACTTATTCCAAAGTCTATAATTCAAATACCTTGAGCACAGCACAGAATAAAATGATTATAGTTTTCTGAACGGACAAATAATGTCACGATAAAAAGCTCCTAGAAAGAAGATAAAGCTCCTTTATTCAACTCAACAGAAAAGCCCTCAGGTCTTCTCACAAAACCTTTGTACTATAATTCTAATACCATATTAATAAGCTCAGTTATCTGACTCACAAGATTTTTTACAAACCAGAAATGAGAATGAGCTGAAGCAACTGAATGAAGCAAAAGCTGATGGTGAGGGAGTAACCAGAATCAAATTATGTTGTTTTAACTGAAACAGAACACTCATTCACAGCTATTAAACAAAAAACATTTTTTTGCTTAAAGACTTTGGCACCAACACTGATCGTGATCTTGATGCCATCAAATAATTCAGAAAAGGTTAAATTATGTCAGATGTATTCTTTTTAAGGAAGCAGTAACTATGGAGAAGCAGAATGGAAAATTTTAAAAGCAAAGTTTTATTTGTTTTTTTTTTTTAGGATACTTCAAATATAAGACTTCAAGCTTTAAAGAAAATAGCAGTATAAAGAATGACTTATTTCTTGAATTTTTCATGGAATAAGCTTTTCATTGACTTTCATGTGTCTAGATAATTATGAAAAATATAGCTTTGGGATAACATTCTTACACATATAAAAGATATCACTGCAGGGAAAATATTTTTCAAAGGCAAATAGGTCATTATTTGTTAGATAATTTGTTATGTTTCATAAGGATGGGATTATAAACATTTCATAATCATCATAATAATTTCATATTGCCAAATAAACCAACAAAATTCCTCATTTGTCCCTTTTTTAATTATAAGCCTTTTGTAAGTGGTAGTAGACTGATAAACTGCTGTGAATAGAGATATAAATGTTAATATATCCTTAAGCTTAATGCTAGAATGGGAATGTAAGTTGGTGTACTCATTTTGGAAAACAGTGTGGAGATTCCTTAAGAAAGTAAAAATAATAACAAAAAGAATAAAGAAAAAAAGAAATTAAAAATAGAGCTCCTTTATGACGCTGCAATTGCTCTACTGGGTATTTATCCCAAAGATATAGATGCAGTGAAAAGAAGGGCCATATGTACCATAACGTTCATAGCAGCAATGGCCACAATCGTCAAACTGTAGGAAGAGCCAAGATGCCGTTCAACAGACAAATGAATAAAGAGGATATGGTTCATATATACAACGGACTATTACACCTCCATCAGAAAGGAAAAAATATCCAACTTTTGTATCAACATGGACGGGACTGGAGGAGATTATGCTGAGTGAAGTAGGTCAAGCAGAGAAAGTCAATGATCATATGGTTTCACTTACTTATGGAACATAAAGAATAACATGGAGGATGTTAAGAGAAGGAAAGGAAAAGTGAATTGGGGAAATCAGAGGGGGAGACAAACCATCAGAGACTGGACTCTGAGAAACAAACTGAGGGTTTTGGAAGGGAGAGGGATGGGGTGATGAGTGAGCCTGGTGGTGGGTATTAAAGAGGGCACATACTGCATGGAGCACTGGGTGTGGTACATAAACAATGAATCTTGGAACACTGAAAAAATAAAATTAAAAAAAAGCTAAATGCTAGATTTTGAGGTAGATATATAAATCTAAAAAATCTAGCATTGTATTTAATTTAAACTAATTTCAGTCGATTCAGGAATGCCAAAGGATGCCAACTGCTTTACTCATAGCCAAGAAAAACAAAAGTATGGAACATAATTTTTATTCTTTGTATTTTATGTAATAATCACCTTAATAACTAAAAATTATTACCATTAAAATCTTGGACAAAAATTAAGTATTTCTAGAAGTTGGCAAATCAGATAAGCAAAATGCAAAAATCAGTGTAATTTCTTTAGGAAAAATTATAGTCATCTAGATTGTGTAAAGAACCTATTTAAAATAACACCACTAAAAGTGAGTTATCTAAAAATCAGCAAGATAGGTGCCAGACTTAAATAAAGAAAAAAATTAAAACTTTATTGAAAGATGTCAATTTGAATGAATGGAAAGAGTCATACTAATTTAAATAAGATGACTTGTTTGCAGAGATGTGAATTATTATCTTCTATAACCACAATATGATATTTTTACAAGGTATTTATGAAATTTTGCTTGTATTACTCTGTGAATTCAACTATATATACATAAAATACACTTTTTAGGGGCACCTGGGTGGCTCAATGGGTTAAAGCCTCTGTCTTTGGCTCAAGTCATGATCTCAGGGTCCTGGGATTGAGCCCTGCATCCGGCTCTCTGCTCAGCAGGGAGCCAGCTTCCTGTTCTCTCTCTGTCTGCCTCTCTGCCTGCTTGTGATCTCTCTCTGTGTCAAATAAATAAAATCTTAAAAAAAAACACACACACTTTTTAAAGATTTTATTTATTTCTTTGAAAGAGAGAAAAAGAGAGCATGAGAGAGGAGAAGTCAGAGAGAGAAGCGGACTCTCCTCTGAGCCGGGAGCCTGATGTGGGACTCGATTCTGGGACTCTAGGATCATGACCTGGGCCGAAGGCAGTTTGCTTAACCAACTGAGCCACCCAGGCCCCCCCCCCAATTTTTTTTAAGGTGCTTTATGATGAAGGAGAATAGCTGTATTCATGAATTGGAAATGAAAGCCAGAAATAACCCTAATACACTTGATATTTATAATATAATAAAAACAGCTGTCTTAATCAGTGGAAAACATTTTATTATTTAAAAGGTTTTTAAGATAACTAGTTATCCTTTAGAGAAAAATAAGCAAATAAACTTGGATTCCTGCCTTACTCTTCATACTGGAATGCACTTGAGATGAACCAGTGATTAAAGCCCAGGACACAAAGCCACAGAACCCACCAAATGGTTCTTTTCTCAAGATTCCACACACAGTAACAGAAACAGGGAGATTTTAAGTAAATTGTCCTGGATTACACTATACTAAAACCTTAAATGTCCCAGAAGATAAAAAAGCAGGTGATGAGCACTGGGTGTTAATCACAACTAATGAATTGTTAAACACTATATCAGAAACTACTGATGTACTATATGTTGGCTAATTGAACATAAAAATAAAAAAAAATATTAAAAAAATAGGTGATTTATTTTTACTTCTAGGTGGACTTCAGATCCAAGGTCTATGAGGGAAAACCGTATAACCCAGAAGTTAAAAAGTAAATATTAATATATATATGATTACCAATCATCTAAATATAAAATACAGTTACATAAAAAATGCACAAAAAGAAACAAAACAAAAAAAGACTGAGAACATTAACAAAAACTTTTTATAAATCTAGCAAAGGATGAATTTTCTTGATAAATAAAAAGGCTTTAGAGATAAAGAAGTAAATTAGAAACATTAAAATAGTAATATGATAATGGTATTAGCAGGCAATTAATGGGAAAGCGATATGAGTAACATGTAAATGTCAGAAAATTTACTTAAGCTTTCTAATAAATAACCTTATTAGATTTATAGCAGATTTAGAAAATGAATAATTTTGACATTGACATGAAAACCAGCCGGTTGACATTAAATTGATGCAGCTTTATGACGGAGGGGTAGAGTGTGTGAGTGTGTATGTGTGTGTGTGTAGTAAAATATATAGTAAATTTAGGAAATGGGGGAGTTGAATTTTTTATTTGTAACTTCCTATTTTAAATATTTTATCATAAATATGTCTTAGTTCTATTACTGAAATACTAGTTTCTTTTTAAAAGCAGCTTTTGATGAGGGCACCTGGGTGGTTCGGTTGGTTGAGTGACTGCTTTCTGCTCAGGTCATGATTCTGGGGTCCAGGGATCAAGTCCCACATCGGGGGTGCCTGCTCAGTGGGAAGCCTGCTTCTCCCTCTGACCCTCCCGCCACTTGTGCTCTCTCTCTCTCATTTTTTCTCTCAAATAAATAAATAAAATCTTAAAAAATAAAATGAAAGCAGCTTTTGCTGTTGCTAATGACATAGGAAAGAGACATAAAAAAGATAACCCCAAACTATAGTTATTATTTCTATCACTATTACTTGGCTATCCTTTTTTACAGCACAGAGCTCATATATTAAAATAGCTTTATAGCAAAAGAACATACATATTAAAGCATTATGGCAAGTATAGTTTTTCACTGTTTTAATAAATACTCCTTAAGCATAAACTCATGTATTTAACATTTTCAAATTGAATATTTATTTTCACAACTAACATTTGCCAAATGAACCAAATACTTACTATTTAGATGATTAAAATGCCCTATGTCATAATTAATACCTTCTATATAATATCTATTAGAATTTTTCTAACCGTCGTTGAAAAGGTGGGTATCAGTGAAAGAAAGGAAAAATGAATAGCATGACAACTGGATTCTAGTTTATTATCAATTATATAACAAAATACCAGTCATTGAAATGCCTTTTCATAAGTATAGTAAAAGAATATGAGGTCTTATTGATCTCCACCTAAACTATATACTCTTGGGAGACATATTTTTGCCTTTTTCGTAAATGAGGCACTTTACAAAGATGTATTAATTGAAAGCTCTCTGTGATCTCCCGATATTTGCTCATTTAAAGTAAAGCCTTGTATTACTACCACATTAAGTGAAAATGTAACAACTTCTACTTATCTTTAAATCTCTTGCTTCTCAAAATAAATAAATAAATGAATCTCTTACTTCTCATTCTCTGTAAATCTCTATCATAGAAGTTAAAGTAGCCCTGAGCCATCCTTTGCCGGGGAAGAGCCACATATAGGAGAATTAAGATCTGGTTTGCACGAAACATATGTACAAACACACAAAGACTTATTCCCCTTGGATCTGCAAAAGGGGACTACATTTAGAAAACAGATGTATTGATTATCATTTGCTGTATATTCACAGGGAGAGTGATCAAAAAGAATATGCTGAGTGCCCCAGAATTTATGGTGATGGTAGGCATTTTATCATAACACTCTAATTTATTATTCAATCCACATTCATAGAAAGATCTATAGAATGTACAGTGAAGTGGCCCAAATTCTCTGACTACTAAAAGGAAAAATAAAGTTATTATTAGACTAAATTTTGAAGAATTTGACTTACAATTTCAATCCTGCTTCATCCCTGGAAGGTATACCAAAACACTTTCACCCAAGATAGCAAAAGAACATAACACATTAAATCACTAAGCTTTGTTTCTTTCTGAGTACGAGACTATGAAAGGAGACTTCACTGACACGTGATTCACTTTTCACCAGAAAGAGCCTTCTTTCACTCTTCAATAAAGAACATGGCTTCCACAGCCTCTTAATTATAGAGAACAGACTGATGGTCACCAGAGGTGGGAGGGAAGTAGGGAGATGGGAGTTAAATAGGTTTTGGGCATTTAGGAGTGCACTTGTGGTAGGCACAGTGTTGAAGCACTATACTGTACAGCTGAAACTAATATAACACTGCATGTTAACTAACTGGAATTCAAAAAAACTTAAAAAAAAAAAAAAAAAAGAGCATTACTTCCAGGGCTGAAAGTCCTTGTCTGGAGGCTCCTTGAGAATGATATAAACAACCAGAATTTAACCTAACACATTCGCATCTCTGAATCTAAAGATTGTTAAGGAAGCCAATGCCTTGACTTTACTCTGTTCTTCCCCCAGACCCTCACTCAAGTACGGTTCCCCCCTGAAATATCTGTTAGCAGCCCACTAAGTAGATGCCTGTGCCCGAAGACAATTCTTTGTATCTGAAAAACAAACTGGGCTGAGGCTAGCATGACGTTATCTACGGTTTTGAGTTGTTTCTATAATTTTGTGCAGACTGATGACCCTGAACAGGTAAACCTCCAATGGTATACTTCAAGTTCGAAGAAAACGTACTGAAGTGGAACCATAGTAACTGAATTTACTGAGTAACTGAAGTTACTGAGGCAGACATCAGGGAGAGCAGTACTCAGAGGACAAAGATGAAAGAATAAGCTTTCTTCCGTTATATGGCTTCTCTTCAGAAAAAGTCATACAGTATTTTAAAGTTACTTCACCCACCTAATTGCAAATGCTCAGGTTTCTCTGACACAGAATTATAAGTGAATCATTTTCTTAAAGCTATGTGATGATTACTATTGAGTTAAATGGTTTAAAAATTATCCAGTTGTAGAATTGCAGTATCTAAAAGCTGTTCTTTAGAAGTTCCTGATAGTGAAGCTTGTCCAGCTCAAGCCAAGGAAGTAAAAATCAGGTCAAGATCATTAATTCCACCTATTTTATTTTCTATTTTTGCCTTTCCATAATGTTTATAATGATGCAGTGTGATGAGACAAATTCAGGATAAAATAATCTGACCAAGTCTTTGAATAAAAAATATCAGGAGCTTATCCCTAAAGTTTGATAATTTAATTTAAAAAAAATATATGAAAATTCAAGGCACACATTAAATATTTAAATGCCATAATAATATCTGTTCTATAATCAAATGATTCAATAAAAAAATCTCAAAGGAATTAATGTTTTTATTTTATAGTTAAGAATTAATTCTTTTCCCTCCTTCATGTTTTTGTTATCAACATTCTTCTTATTAGTTTTATTAAGAAATTTTTCTTTCAGTTCACATGAAAGATGTAGGGAGGGCTGGTCGATTGGACACCTGGCTGTTAATGAAAATCAATAATTGACGTGGGGCTGCAACTAGGCCATCAACGAGAAGGCAATGGAAACATGCTGAAATAAAAGACTATACACTCAGTCCATCGTGATCTAAGTAGAATCACTGCTACTGTGGTTCTTGCCACCGGTGTATTTGCTGTACCTTTAACCTCCATTGACTGTTCACAGCTGTTATGTGTGAGATGATAAACAGAATATATAATACTTAAATTGTATCATTATTTCCTCTCTTTTACCTCCAAAGAATATCAGTTTGAAAGGGTCTCAGCTTTCAACCCCCTGCTCACTCTTTTTGGAACTAAAACAGTTGACCCTTGAACAACACGGGTTTGAAATCTGGGTCCACCTGCAGGTGGATTTTTCTTCTTTTTTTGATACAGTAGAAGACTGCAATTGTATTTTCTCTTTCTCATGATTTTCTTAATAACATTTTCTTTTCTTCAGCTTATTTTATTGTAAGAGTACAGAATATAGTGCACATACAAAATTCATGTAAATTGACTGTTTATGTTATTGGTAGGGATTCTGGTCAACACTGGGCTATTAGTAATTCAGTTTTGGGGAAGTCAAAAGTTATAATGAATTTTTAACTGTGCAAGGGTCAGTGCCCCAACTTGCCCATTGCTCAAGGGTCAACTGTAGTCTCTTATACATGGCTTCCTCTAAGCCAGAGGGGCCTCTGCTCGCCAGCTATGGTCCTGTATATAGGAAAGCAAACTGTGGTTGCTCTGGGTCAAGAAGAGAGCAGAACCTATCAATCTTAATTCCCCTTCAGCCAAAGCTAAGGAGGACTGCTGCTTCACAGACTAATGCCGACAAGAATGACCTGGCAGTAGCCATCAACCTAACATCCCAGCATTTTAGTCCTATTTCTCTGTATCGAGCAGCATAATTCTACAATATCTCCTCAAATACAGTCTTTGCTTTGCATGGTTCTGATATGCATGAATTTCAGTTACCATGGTTTAGCTAAATAACACTAATCCCCCAACAAATTTCAGATACCACAATGTATTAAGAGTGAGTAATTGCATAAAACACAAACTTTGCTTCTAGCTCTTTAGTGCACAAATCACTACTTAAATAACAGATGTACGTCACGAGCAGTGACCAATCACATCTCTTCTCTCGAAGTCTGCCAAGCGATTGTTCATTGCATTTCTGTTATTGAGTTCATGCACAGGCTATTGTGTCTCCTCTTTGTCTCCTAGTGATAAACTCACTGTCATTTAAAAGGGAAAAAAAAGGATAATTAAAGAGAGAATTGCCTAACAAAGGGGTAAGTGGAGCATAAAATGAAATTACAGTACAATCACAGACTTTCCTATCCTGTTGGTTGAGGATTGCCTCTGGAGCTCTACGCCAATCCTGTACTTTTTTTACTACGGGGCTGCCCATGCAAGGGCCATGCAGTCTGAGCTTGCTCTCAATACCACAAAGAACTCTCTCAGGCAGATAGCAGGGGGACCAGGAGGTTGCTTGTGGTGGAACCTTGTAAACATGCACAGAAACTATTCATTCGGGGTGCCTGAGTGGCTCAGTCGTTAAGCGTCGGCCTTCGGCTCAGGTCAGATCCCCAGGGTCTTGGGATGGAGCCCTGCATCGGGCTCCCTCCTCCGCAGGAAGCCTGCTTCTCCTGCTCCCATTCCCTCTGCTTGTTTTCCCTCTCTCACTGTGTTTCTCTCTGTCAAATAAATAAAATCTTTAAAAAAAAAAAGAAACTATTCATTATACCTGCTATACAGTAAAGTTTGGGTCAAGGAAATGTGGTATTTGGTACTACAAGTTTCCTACAAACACTGTAGAGAGGTTTATTTTCTTCTGTAAGTGGGGTTGGAAAACTTTTTCTATAAAGGGCCAGACAGTAAAAAATGTAGTTTGTGGGTCTCCTTATGGGCCTCTTTGTTATAACCGTATGGTTATTATAGAGTGAAAGCAGCTCTCAACAGTAGGCAAACAAATGGGAGAGGCTCAATAAAACTTTATAACTACTGAAATATGTATTTCACAAAATGTAGATATTCCCTAAATGCATCACTAAATATTATTCTTTGCTCTTTTCTATTCTTATAATGTAAAATCAAAGCCATACAAAACAGACAGAGGGCTAGATTTGGCCCGTGGGCCACAGTTTGCCAACCTTTGCCCTTAGAATGCCAATATAATAGAAATATTTGGAGAAAATGGCACTTGGCATATATTTGTTGGTTATAATAAATCGAGTAAGTCTTCATTTTTCAAAGAAAGGAACCGAATTACCACATAGCAATGTGTGTGTCAGATTTAACTCATTAGAATGACCTCCCCCAGCCAATCATCATAAAATAGCAACACAAGCCTTCATCTTGTACTTTGTATTTCAAAATTTGTATTTTCAAAATTTCAAAATTGTATTTGTAATTACAAAAAAGTAATTAACTAAATATATAACTATACTCCCACTTTCTGCACTTTGTATTTCTCCATAAGTAGTCATCACATGAATGATTTCATACTGACATGTATGTTTGTTTATTGCCTCCTGAATATAATTTAAGCTACAACAGGCCGGGGACTTTTACTATTTAGTTTCCTAGCACTAAGAACAATGACCAGAAGTTAGTATGAATATTTATAGCAGAATTAGATAATTCAAAAAGATTGAGTTGGTCATCTGAGAACCCAAGAAATGCTGAGGAACTACTATAAAAGAGAGACAGTTACGGTCCAATTTCATAATTGATACTTTCCAATAATTGGGGCAAAAATTAAAAAAAAAACAAAATCTGTTTTTTCCTAATGTAGGATAAAAAGCAATTTTAGCAGAATTATCAGAAAGTCACATTTTCTTTCCAACATGTGAACACCTATGTAAAAGTGGTTTTAATCTAATAGAATTATAATTAGCCTGTCAGATATATGAAACTCTTATTTATGCATGCCCATGCTTCAGAAGTTGACATTAGCAATGGCCACCTATAGAGATTCCTGTAAATAAGAAACCTAAAAGAAAATTGGAATTATGTACAACAAAAATATCTCTAACTAGAACCTTATGACAATAGATCAAGTAAAGCCAAAAAATAGTATAATATGTGAAAGTAATTTATTTGTTTAATTGCTATGATATACTTAATTTAATTATCCTTATAGTAAAGAATAATACCTGTTTTTAAATTCTTATCTGGATAAAGATTAAATTAATACTGACATTCAAATTTTGATGCAAATGCATAGCTGTATGCTTTTATAAGTGAACTCATGTTGTTCCTAAACTTCCTTTTAAAGGATCTTTGTCTAGAAGTCAGAAGCTTACTATTGTGATGTTTCTTAGTTGGGCTTGTTCCATGAACCATAAAAGCCTCAACACCAATGACTAGAGGCTTAAGCGTGAACAAAACTTCACCATCAATGAATAATATATAACACTTCAAAATACTACTCCCACCATCACTTACTGAATCAGTTAAGTTTTTTACATGTATTCCTGTTGATATTTCTCACAGTGTCTCAGAAATAAGTAATGTAATTCCCACTCTCTATATTGAGGGACACCAACATTTGGAATACTTACTTATTAAAGATAACAAAGCTCACACAGCTTTGTTTCAATTTTACCAAAATGAGTAAATGTCATCCACCAAAAGGTATTTGGGGTTGTTGGTAAGGAGTTAGGCCTTGAAGTAGATAAGCCACAAGTCTTGAAATAATTAAAATTGTTTTTTCAAAAACCCCTTACATTTCTAGTAAATGCACATTAATACGGGCTCACATAAATATGTGCACATGCATATGTATAGTATGTACTTACAAATATGTAACTATATTTTCAGAAGTTTAAATCTAGTATGGAAGCTTATTTTTGGTTTGGTGTTTGTTGTTGATAGAAAATGGAATATTCAATTTTTTGTTTGTAATTTGCTTTTATATTTAAAAAAGTAATTAAATATATAACTATACTCCCACATGACACCGATACTGGGGATTTCTGAGGTATCAACATTTTCACTTTTCCCATCTCTTGCTTATTCGAGAGAAATTGAAATTGGTATCACCCTCATCACTGACATTATTACCTCCATCTCTTAGCAGGTGTGGTTGGATCACTTGAATAATATGTATAGTTAATATGACTCCGTTGTAATAGCATAAATTAAATGTGCCTATCCCCTTTGGTGTTTATTCATGCATTTTACTCTTGGTATTAAATCACCTCTTGGTGGATATATCATTATGTTTATAGATCATTATCTACGAATGTACATTTGTATTTCTAAACCACATTAATGCTATATGGTCTTAAAATAATTCCTCAAAGACTATCTGAGTGTGAAACAAAACCACCATAAAATTCTTCAAAAGCTTTGACACTGAGTGAAATTATATCCTATAATTCTAGTATATCAAATAATGTATCATGTTCATAAAAAAATGTCAAAAAGCCCAGGTTGCACATGTGAAATGTTATTATTTGTAGCACACAAGCCATGAAAAAGCGTAATGAAAACAATATGTTTTGTGATTTATTTAGTTGCATATTTATGTAGTTGATAGAAGGAAACATTTTCAGTGATATTTTACACACATATTTTTTATAAATCTTGTGTCTTATAATATCAGCTTATGTATCTTTTAAACATAAATGTGCAGTGCCTACAAAAATATTGTACATGGCTGTTGACAGCAGCCTTACTTGTAATAGCTAACACTGAGAAGATCCCGGATGCCCATCAACAGGAAAATAGATAAACAGTTATTACTAAACAATTAAAAAATGAACTATTGGTATATACAACCTCCTGGATGGATCATCAAAATATTATACCGTTTGACAGAAACCTTAAAGAGTATGAAATGTGTGATTAAATTCAGATGAAGTTCAAGAATAGGCCAAACTAATTTAAGGTGAAAAAATTTTAGGGAGTGGTTCTCTTTGGAGATGTGAAAGCTGGGGACTAATTAAAAGGGTTATTAGGAAACTTTCTGGGGTAATGGTAATGTTCTATATCTTGTTAAGGGTTTGAATTATACAGGTATATGTATTTAGCAAAACCCATTGAAGGATACACAAAATTTATGCATTTTACTATATGTTAATTTTACCTAAAATCTTTAAAATATATTGAAATCTAGTTAGTAATAAGCAAGCCAATGTTTTTAGGATAAAGTGTATCTATATCTACAACT
>CM053605.1:135652429-135685850 GCA_028646535.1 Procyon lotor
TCCCATCAGTTCTTTTTCTCTTCCTTTTCCTTCTTCACCTTTTTGGAGAAATCTTGGGATTAGTTGATCATAAGAAACTGTTTTTTATTAGCAGCGCAGTCTAGGAATATCTTATCCAGATAAACAGTTAAATACAAAATAAAAGGGGTAAAAAGAGAAAAAAAAGAAAAAATTCAAAAGATATGTGCTTCATTTCTATATTTTTTTCTTGGAAAACTATAACTTATAATCAATAAGCTTAACTGGAAGTTTGAGTAAGGGCTCAGGTTTTAGATAAATAGATTTGTGGCATGGATGTAAATATTTTAAAAGTTTGACCTATGAGTATATAGTGTTACTTACATTAAAAGGAGTTCATACACTAGTTCCAATATGTAGATGACTAATTACAGTGGGTTAGTTTTAGCTTAAAAATACCTCTGTGCCTTCTTTTTTATTTTATCACCGTGTAAAAATAAGGTTAATATAACATTTAAATAAATACAAGACTTAGGTTAATTTCTCATATTTTAAACTTTAAAAACTGTGCACACTAGTTATATGGGTCTGGTAAGTTATAATTAATTTAATAAATAGTTTAGGAATACCAAACTATAAGATTGTTTAGTAAGTTGTATCTTTTATAAAGGTTCAGTCTTGTGAATTCTTGTAGCCCTACATATCAAAAAGACCATTAATGGTGGCGTACATTATAGTTTTTATTTCTTCAGAAAACTTTAAGATAATAGACTAATATTAAATTAATTAAAAAGGTTAGTTTTTGAATACCATTTTGATATCTAAGAAAGGTCACATAGGTCACTGAAATATTTTGAAGTTTTCCTGCTTCCGTATTTTATATATATAAAATGGACATAGATTAACAAAATGTGTAACATGATAAAGTTAATCTTAAAAACGATAATTTTATTACCTACTCAAATGGCTAAATATCTATATGTTTCTAAAAACATAATATAGAGATAAATAAGGATTCTTTCAAATTTTTCATTAAAAATAGGTAATTATAAAAGAAAATTTAAGGAATTTTGTCAAAACACAGTATCAGAAGACCCTAAGTACCTACATTTATAATACTTTCAAATAATATTTTTCAAAGGGAAATTAATTGCTTCATATTCATAGATGTATGCATAGTGAAAATACTATAAATTATTTCAAAGTATGACAAGGAAGATATACAAAATAAAACTAAAATTTATAATTGAATTCTATAAAATAAACAATGTATTCTCTACTTAAATATTTTTTTCCTTTAAGTAACATAGCATTGTATAAAATTTCTTAATTTTGGCAAACCCATAATCACTTGACAATTTTAAATTTTATTTATTTTTATGTTAAAAGTAATTAAAATTTTCATAATCACTTTTACTTATTATTGTGTATTTTCAAATATTATTTATTATTGCTTATGGATACCATGCCTGTGTTTATATTTCATCTTTTCTGACAACACTTTTTGGCATTACTATTTCATTCCAAATTAAGACACAAATTCAATATAATAAAATGGTTAAGCTATCTTTTAAATTTGAACTATCTTTAGATTTTCTGCAGTAATCCAAGATATTCACACAATTATTGTTCTTCCTTATCAAATGAAAAATACTTTTTTCTATTTTTTAATGAAATCTAAACTATGTGACAGCTCCTTTTCCACTCAAATTTAGAAAATATATCAATATGTTTCAATAATTATATACTACTTAGAAACATACTCACGTTTATATATAATAATTTGTACAACAGTTGTCTACAAATTAGATTTTGTTCCTAGGATACTACCAACCAATATCCTTTCCAATCAAGAATAATCATAATATAATTTGTTTTACAATTAAAAAAATTCTTGGCTGTTTCATAAAACCTTTACTGTCAGTATGTTCTTAGAATAATCATTGACTACATCATAAGTTGTGTATTAAATCTCAAGGAAAGATCCTGCTCTCTACAAACAATAATGTTTCAAAATATTTTGTCAACCAGAAGAGATATCAGAAATCAAAATATCCTGAGATTCAATAAGAAGGACAGCATAGGGTATATTAATAACATTATGTAAAATTCTAATGGGTTGATCAATGTCAGCGAGGTCATTTTGCATATATGTCCCGACTCCCTATCATCTGGCTAGGTTTTCCTTGGGACTAAATAATGGTCTGCAAGTTCAAAGGAAAACCTGTAGCTGCAGAATAGAACACGGTCAAGAAACATGTATGATATTCAAAATTGATTAATATGAAAAATCAGAATAATTTATCCATTTATACCTGGAATTCTCAACAATAACTTTGTTAGAGCATTCCAGTTGCCAACAATGTCATGAATTTTTATTACATATGTTCTTTGCAATGTATTAAAACATTGTTACTGTCTTTTTGCATACTCTTCATAAAGTTCCATTGGCTTTATTATTAACTACACTTTGGAGGAAGAAAAAAAGGAATTCAATTATTAAAACAATATTTCTTAAAAGTGATCATTACATTTGTCATTAAAAAAACACTAATTTGGTTGTTGAAGGCTTGAGAAATTCAACCACGTGCTTAAAATAGCTACTTTTAGCAACATGAAAATATTGATGAATGTTTTAGTCCATTATATTTACACAGATACTCCTCAAACTGCAGTTTGCCAGGAGTATTTATATGAATTTATTTCAAATGCTTGCAATACATTGGAAATTATGACTCTAAAAAAGTATTGCCTCATGCAAATGGAATGCATTATTCAAGTATCTAGATTTTGCGTTGTTTTTCCAACCTTTAAATAAGAAAATAGAATAAATTGTTATATCATTCAGAAAAAAAATATCTCCAATCTTTATATTTTTCCTTAATATGTCAAAGAAAATACTCTGTTGGTTAGAATCCTTGTTATAGTCCTCTGCACTAAATTATATGTATTGTTACTTCTCTAACATTATAAACAACTCTTATATCATAAGCAAACAAAATCAAATGCATAGATTTTTTTTTTAAGATTTTATTTATTTATTTGACAGAGAGAGAGAGAGAGATCACAAGTAGGCAGAGAAGCAGGCAGAGAGAGAGGGGGAAGCAGGCTCCCCGCTGAACAGAGAGCCCGATGCAGGGCTCGATCCCAGGACCCTGAGATCATGACTTGAGACGAAGGCAGAGCCTTTAACCCACTGAGCCACCCAGGCGCCCCCAAATGCATAGATTTATCTGTGCTGCATGACCTACTCTTTTTTTTTTTAGATTTATTTATTTATTTATTTATTTATTTATTTGACAGAGAGGAGAGAGATCACAAGTAGGCAGAGAGGCAGGCGGCCGGGGGGGCGGGGGAAGCAGGCTCCCTGCTGAGCAGAGATCCTGATGAGGGGCTCAATGCCAGGACCCCGAGATCATGACCTGAGCTGAAGGCAGAGGCTTTAACCCACTGAGCCCATGCAGGTGCCCCTGCATGACCTACTCTTACTACATAAAGGGCATAGTACTCTAATTTTATAGTAAAAGTAAAAATATTTATGTTATAAAAATTTGCATTATAAGCTTTTAAAAATATTTAAAAAAAGTGCTATTTAGGAGATAGAAATTTTAGTGATATACTCCTATCATGTTAATGGCTGGAAACAAGAAAAATATCTATACTGTAAGCTGTTCTTAAGGAAGAGTAATACCGCATGAATGGAGACGTAATTTGACAGGCAAGGTGACCAACAGAAACTGTATAAAGCATAGCAAACACATCTATACTTTCCGTCTGGTCCGGGAGTCCATTGGAATGTGGAGTGCAATAATGGAAAAACACCTAAAGGAAGATAAATTTAAACTTACTGTGGACCAAAGGAAGTATTAACTCTTCTAACACTATATCCTTGGGCTATCAAGGTTATGAAAACATTCTCGCATTCATAACAGTGTGACAAAATTTCATACACTTCACATTATTTCATAATATTTCAAACTTTTGTTTTGCTACTGGGTGTTGTGCTAAAAAAAATCTACTCACAGAATCTGAATCTATAAAACAAAATTGATTCCTATTAGAAGTGACAGTCCTTAGAGAACAAGTGACAGTTTCATACATAGTCTTTCAAGTTCTCTGCCTGACAAAATGAATAGGGTGAATGATAAACTATTATCATACGCCATAAGCTGCAAGAAAAAATGATTTTCTACTTCAATATCTTATAAATAGGTCTGAGACAATAACTTTTTCAGGTATTTTTATTAAGCAGTTTCTAAGACAGAGAAATGGTGACTTAATGAGCACCCTCAGTGCTGCATCAGCCCAGAGCCCATTGAACTGTCAGGATATGGTGCTGGTGAATGGAGAGAGTTATCAGAGAACTTTGTGGCAGCATAATAAACTGGGAGCTCCTAGAGTTCTGCCACATTGCAACGGAAGGTATAAACTGCCTCATGCCTAGAGAGGTTTTCTCTATATTTCCTCCCTCTCAGATAGATTTTCAAAGACATAGATGGAAGAAACTGGGCAATTCCTCTGACAACTTAGAATCTAAGTTAGTTGGTGCACCAAGGCTCACAGCATCTTGTCGGCTACATTTGCGTATCTGCTGGGACTGGAACAGCCTAAACTTGCACAAGAGGAACTAACTCAGCTTTAGCCAGGGTATCAGTCTGCAGCCTGAAAGAAACTCACTGATATGAGTAGCTAGGTCCTTAGAGTCCATTTAAAATCCCATTTATATCCATTGAAAAGAATTTTGGCAAAGGATAGAATCATGACATATTAAGAGACAGAAATATCTTCTCATCCTTTCTATTGGCACAATCACTATACTGACTAAACTCCTCTAAGATATTATTTATATTTTTAAATAAATGAGAAAGTGGATACAGTGGAGCTTTTCAAGACCATACTGTCATTTCAAAATGAAAACACAAATTACTGACATGCTCATGCTTCCATCAGATACATCTGAATAATTCCTGCTCAGGTATTTGAGGAACAAAAAGAAAGCACCTACAAAATAAGGATCAGGTTCATTAATTGTATTCTGAATACAGAATATTCTGAGTCTGAATATTTGATTCCTTAAGATGAAAAATATTTGGCTGAGCTGACAGTACAAATAAAGAAGAATAATGACATAATCACAATGAGTAGAGATCATAAAATTAACTCAGATGACAGTAGTTATTAGTGACAAATGAGATGGGGTTTTAATGTTGCTATAATGTTGCTATAATTTATAATTAACTTTTAGTTATTTAACATGGATTTGCTATTCTAAAGGTATTTAGAAGGCTTGAAATTTCTAAAACTGAAATAAGTGATTACGTGCCCTGCATGAACATCATCTTCATCCAGAAAAATTTCATTGCATCCTCGGTAGACTAGGTAGGACCTTGCACACATTCATTCATTCATTCATTCATTCATTCATTTAGCAAATATGTAGTCAGCACCTATTTTGTGCCAGTTGCTATAATAGGTCCTGATTACCTGTGACCTCTCTCACCACTAATCAGTTCTACTCAAGCTTATGCTCCTCCCACCTCTTAGAACACTTTTGTTAATTTACCCATGTATAGCATTATTCAAAAGCCTGCATTAGTTTATTATTGCTTCCAAGACATTATTTTATATCCTCGGACTAGGAGGCCAAAAATAAAACTCCATTTTAGCTATTCAGTCACTCTCCAAGATACCTTACGTACCTTTTTCTGTATTTCATCTTTTAGCTTTGAAAAGCTAAAAGACTGAGACCTCTTTCCTCTGGTCCTAATGGATCCTGCCCTTTTTAAAAATAATATTGGTAATGCTTTTTCTCTCCGGAGAGGCTCTTTGCCTCTCCATGAGGCAGTTTATACCTTCCGTTGCAATGTGGCAGCAAATATTCTCTCCGGGGCTTCTATCAAAATACGACCCAATCTTCAGAGCCCAGTGTACATTCTATTACCTCCATGACAACGTACCTCATTGTTCAGGTCACAATCGACACAATTTGTTTTTCTCGGTTGTATCAGACTTGAATGAGCTGACATCTGTGTAGTTAATTAAGGGCTTCATAGGCATGCTAGTTATAAATTTGTAGGAAACCGGAAAAAAATATCTGCCACCTCTTGTTGAGTACCACTAACAAGGCTACAGTCTCCTAGGAATTGCTCAATGACTATTTAAGTGATCACTTAGTCTGATTAGAGTATCTATTAATTTATTTTAAATAACATACCTAGTATTGAGATTTTAAAATATGTAATGTATAGGCAGAAATATATTCAATATCACATCTCAAATTACATGCATAAATTAATCGTCTTCCTAAATATTTATGTTCTTTCAGAAATTTCTTCGCTTAACAACCAACAAAACATCTATGTTTCTAAACAATTTATCCCAGACTCAGCTGAGGACATACTTATTTACAGTCATAGTCAATAGCAAAACTCTATTACACAAATAATTCGGGCTCTTGGACATTGCTGTAAGGTGATTTGACTCATAACCAAGAAGCATTTGATTCCTAACCAAGAGGCACTGACCTTGGATGTTCCTCTGACAATTCAGACTCACACATTTAAATCTGAACTTAGTCTTAAGCATTGCCATTCTTCCTGTATTGACTTATGCCTTCTGTTTTTTATTGATGGATTACACTATTTCTTTACCTATACTTCTGTTTTAAGCTACTTTAAATGGATTCAAAATTTTGGAAAATACAGTTTATGGATAAATAAATATTCTCAAAATGTGTCTTTCTTATTGAGATCCCTTGATAATTCAATCAAGACTTAATCCACTGATAATTCTACTGATAAGGAGTTTATCTTCTTAGTCAAGCCCATTCCAAAGAGTCATCAAATATTACTGCCTAAGATCCTTCCGTTCCACAATTCCCTTCTCCTTCTGAAAGCCACTTTACTAGGTGGTATTAACTCTTTGTTGAATTTTTGAGAAAGATTAAAAATTAATTAAAAATTAAAAATTTTCTTTTATGTGGCATAAGAAATCACATGCAGAATTCAGATTACTCCCACATAGTGTCCTAGAACATATACATTCATCATTTACTGTCCTATTGTCTGGTTTTAATTCTTTGCATTAAAATTGAAAGTATTTCCTAATGTAACTTAAAACACCAAGTGTAGGCTTATTTCTCATTTTAACTCCAGATCAACCTTCTGCTTCTTTAAGGTTATTCTATTCACTATCCCCGACGTGAACAATTTCTTTACTGCATCTTTAATGTGATTTTTCTCCTAGGATCTCTCTGAGTCTTAGTGGAGTGTTCTTGTTTTTTGTTTGTTTGTTTTTTAATTTTTTTATTGTTTTATTTTATTTTATTTTTTAAAGATTTTTATTTATTTATTTGACAAGAGAGAGAGACCACAAGTAGGCAGAGAGGCAGGCAGAGAGAGGGGGGAAGCAGGCTCCCCACTGAGCAGAGAGTCCTGAAGAGGGGCTCCATCCCAGGACCCTGAGATCATGACTTGAGCTGAAGGCAGAGGCTTTAACTCACTGAGCCACCCAGGCGCCCCGAGTGTTCTTGTTTTATCTGTGCTTTCAATGAACTTTTAAAAGCTTCTCTGTCTTTTCATATATAAATTAATCTCCTTAGGACTTAGACTTGATCTGTAATTTCCTTAATTCATTATTTAGTATTTTATTGTTTATACTTAGTAATTACCAGGAGAAAAATATACTGTTTTTATCTTGTATTTATGGTTTTGTAGGTAGCTGTCTCATTCTTAAATAATAACTGTATATACTTGAATTTTAAAGGTAAAATCTGGAGGAGTCCATCTTTCTAAAATTCTGTTATTTGTCATCCTATTTTGCAAGAAGGTAATTGATAACACAATGTCCCCTGACTAACCATAGTTAAAAAGCACAATGCACTAAGTGCAAGGGTCATTCTAAAGTATACTTTCATTGAGAGGGATAAATCTGCAAGTGGCCTACACACAATATCCAAAAAGAAGTAAATGCCTTAAGCCTATAAGGAGCATCTGGTGCTACCAGAAGGATTGAAAATTGTTCTTCTGCTTCTCCCATGTTCTGTCTCAGAGTAGTTAAAGCTGATGGTAAGAAGCAAATGATGCTCCTGGAAGTTCTTTGATATCTGCAGGAAAGCAATCACAGGGACCTCATTTAGCTTACTCTGCAAAACTAGATTTCCTGATTTCTATTATAAATTGGACAGAGTATTAAATTTTTGTTTTGCTTTAGCACTGTCTCAATTATCTTAAATAGAAACCTCTCCATTTCTCTCACACTAATTATAAGGTATGAGTCAGTATTTCACTTCCCTTATTCCACTAAGAGAAGATGGAGAAAGAATTTTAATCACTGCATATTTGCAGATTTCTAGCTTTCTTTAGATTTACTCTGATCAAAGTCCAACATACCTCTTTTGATCATCATCAGTGAGATACGTTCCTGGGAAAACATCAAGGTGGATGCATCTTGCAAGTCAATAAGGGATTAAAATAATTCTCCCAAGAAAAGCTAATTCCACTGGGCATACACTCTGCCTGTGGAGTTTCTAAAGTTTGGGTATGAAATGAGTTGTTCAAACATCTTGATTGAACAAACTTCAAGGATAAGGGAAAATATAAACATGAATATTAATATTAAGGGCATTAAAGTAATTGAAATGTGTCAAACCCCATGTCAGATCCTTTGGAGTATGCAAAAAGTAATGTATTTGTTCTTAACTTAAATAATTCACAATATAATTCAGATTATAATGGAGTAATATATAATTTATAATATAATGGAGCACATGGTTATGATTTTCTAGTACCCACAGCTAAGCAAAACTATATAATGTGGGGCGCCTGGGAGGGTCAGGCATTACATGTCTGCCTTTGGCTCAGGTCATGATCCTGGGGTCCTGGGATCAAGTCCCATATTGGGCTCCTCACTCAGCGGGAAGCCTGTTTCTCCCTCTCATTCTCCCCCTGCTTGTGTTCCCTCTCTCTGTCTCTGTCTCCTTCTGTCAAATAAATAAATAAATAAATAAAGTCTTTAAACAAAATCTTTAAAAGTGTATAATGTTGTCTTGAGAAGCCTGTTACATCTGTATCCAACATCCCAGTTTTTAGTTGGTTGACTTTTTCAAAATAGGAATCATTAAAACATTCACTCTTCTGTTTCTTACATATAACCCGCCTGGACTTGCATAACAGTTGAAAGGCATTTCAAGAAGCAGCATTAATCAATTTAATGTGTAGATATACAGGAAGATAATTGTTTAAAGTGGTATTCGCCAGATCCAGCAATTCCACTTGAGTCTTTAGCCAAAGAAAACAAAAACACTAACTTGAGGGAGTATCTGCACCCCCATGGTCATTGCAGTATTAGCATTATTTACAACAGCAGAGACCTGGAAACAACCTAGGTGTTCATTGAGAGATGAATGGATAAAGAAGATGTTATATGTATATATGTAGGAATATATTCATCTCTATGAAAGAAGGAAATCCTGCCATTTGTGACAACATAGATGGACAGTGACCCCATTATGCTAAATGGAATGAGTCACAAAGACAAAGACGAATACTACATGATTTCACTAATATGTGGGATCTTAAACACACACACATAAAACAAACAAACAAACAAACAAACAAACAAACAAACAAAAACCAAACTCATAGATACAGAGAACGGATTAGTGGTTGCCAGAGGCAGGGGCAGGTGGTGGGTGAAATGGGTGAAGGTAGTGAAAAAGTACAAGAAATACGGACAAAATACTCCAGGAAATAGGAAGATATGCTTAACCATGTGCTACATGTTAAAGAAATACATTACAACAGGGTGTCTTCCTTAAACCAAATCAATAAGATAAGTACCTCTTTGCCAGTCATGGAAAACAATAAAGGATATTTCAAGAGAAAAGGTCATAGGTACAGAGGAATGAAAGGAAGTCAAGTAGTATCCAAACTAATGACATTTATTCAAAATACACTGTTCAGGAAGATTCTATTCTTAATGAAATCTTTCTTTCTTCTCTCTGTATTTATTTCAATATCCATTCATCCATCCATCCATACTTCCATCCTTATCTATGAAGCCAGCCATGCAATCATATAAGCCTAATATTCTTATGAATCCTCTTTTTCTTTCATTCAACACATCAGATCTACTGGGCATACTTGTAGTTTAACCTTCAAGATATATAGAATATATATCTATATATAGAATATATATAGAATATATTTACTACATATAGTAATATATAGAATGTATTTACTAGAATATAGTAATATAGAATATATTTACTACTACAACCGAGGGACAAGCTAACATGTTTACCTGGACAATTATAAAACCTCCTGACTAGTGTATCTGCTTATAGTGGCCCTTTTAGTGCTGGTTATTTTCATTTGCTTCTTTGTCATTCAGTTTGCACTATTCTCTGTTGGGTTCAGTTCCTTGTGAAGCTGAATCTTCTGGAACAGCATCACCTGCCTCCCTTGCTGATTTGCTTTTGGCTGACTCCAGCCAATGGGACTTATAACCAGAAAGTCAGGTGGTGGAATGAAGATAAGTATATTTCTTCCTTATTCCTTGCATGATGTGGCTGTAGTGGTGTCTCTTTATGACTACAGTTCAAGTAGGGCAGCCTCTCTGCCATAGCTCCAGTCTCTCTGAACTATGTAGTAAGTTTCCTCCATCATCATCTCTGTTCAGGTTCCCTGAGTCCTCAACATCCTTTGTTCATTTCCTGAACGCTGGCCATACCTCTGTGAGTGTGCCTTCATTAACATCTCTTCATATGAACCATTTTGGGTAAATTTGATCTCCTGCACCATTATATAGTTTATTTTTCATACAGTAGCGAGAATGCCCCTTTTAAGATGGAGTTATCTCTACTTTTGAATACATTTGAATATTTCCATAATTAAAAATAAGAAAAAAACCAGAGTATGTGTTTTTTCTGTTCAAAATCCTGCAGTGGCTTTCCATAGTTAGCATAAAAGCTAAACTCTCTATGAGCATCTAAGTCTTGCATTATCTATCTCCTGAACACTTCTGACCTCATCGTCCACACCCCTGCCGTCCTGTCAGAAAAATCTTATTTACTTTGGCCTCTTTGCTGTACCTTCTTCCTGAAACACTCTTTTCTTGCCTCAAATCTATTTGGTTTTTCCTTCATTTCTTTTATATCTCTGCTCAGTCACTTTTTCCTAAAGGACTTCCCTGGACAGCTCACCTAAATTGGTTACCCTAAACACTCTCTCACCTTGACTTATTTCCTTTAATTCATAATTATTTTCACCATCTGAGTTGTAATGAATGCATGGGTTTTTTGATGCCTATTGCCCCCCATCACCCTGTCCTCTCCTTCCCACTAAAATGTGAGCTATATTAAAGAATGGTCTATTTGATTCAATGATAAACACATGAGGCATACTCCTGGCATACAGGTGTCTGGTAGAAAGTCTTTTTGAAATGAGTGAGTGAGTGAATTAATAACTGAAGAGATTTCTAGACTAATTTTCGCCAAATGACTGATTCTGGTATTATTAATTGTAGCATTTTGAATTTTTATTGTTTTCCCTGTGTATGTATGTATGATTTATCTTTTAATCCATAGAATATATCTATCTATAAAATGAATTTGTGTTTTAAAAATTTCATTCCAGGGGTACCTGGGTGGCTCAGTGGGTTAAAGCCTCTGCCTTCAGCTCAGGTCATGATCTCAGGGTCCTGAGATAGAGCCCCGTATCGGGCTCTCTGCTCAGCAGGGAGCCTGCTTCCTCCTCTCTCTCTGCCTACTTGTGATCTCTCTCTATCAAATAAAAAAAATAAATCTTAAAAAAATAAAAATAAATAAAAAATAAAAATTTCATTCTGGGGGCATCGTGTAGAATGGATATAGGTAGAGAAAGAGATCACTACAGTTGGACGATTAGCATTGAGTCCACTGCAAAAAAAAAAAAGATAAGGTCTAATCTAAAGGTATTAATAATATACATGGAAATAAGAGGTTTAGAACATTTAAAAGCATCACATTTACAAACAAAAAAGCTTGGTGACACATGGAGTCAGAAAACAATTGCTATCAATAAGGACTTTATTTAAGGAGATAACGCATATCTAGTCATTGTTTCTGAGCATGACGTCAGGACAAGATGCTATTCCAGTCTCCTAAAAAAATGACCAATCAGATGAAATGGGCATTTACCATTCAAATCGATCTTTATATTTCAAGCATAACTTATTTATCTTATTTAAGCCCAATTTTATATATATTTTAGAATATACAGGAAATAATGAGCATTAGCGTGAATATTAGCATGAGATGAAATCTAATGGTCAAGATAAAAATCCCATCTTTTATTTTTATAATAGAGGAATGTTATGAGTGACTGCTCACTGTAACCAGATTTTACGTGTTCCTTGCGATTAAATATTCATCACTCCCTAAATTCTAACCATATACTTGCCATCTCTTATTCCAGCTTCCTTTTGAAAAGAGTACAACACTTATGCTGATCTGTAGCAAATTGGGAAGTTGTTTAATGGTTTGGAAAACCCCCACAGCTGACTGAATTGAGAATAACACACTCATTATTATTTATGACTCTATTTCCAGGTCTTTATAGGTCAGCTTATTGAATTCACTGAATATGCTGCTTTTCCAGCTCAGCAAAGCCAATTTTGCAGGCTACTTTGTGGTAGATAGACTTGTTAGCAATGGAAGAGAGCCTATTTCTTTAAATATAGACACACCTGGAGTGCCTTTAATTTAGTAATTTACTCTAAATGAAAATCTATTGTTTATTAACCTTTGTCATGAAGAATTCTAAAACTTTAAAAAATAATAACAACTAAGAACGGTGATTTCCTAGTGTGTTCTGTAGATCATTCTTTCCATGAGACTGTAAGAGTCATTACTTGAAATAAGTTTTTCTTCAGAAAAGCCATGGGTTTGAGTTTATTAAGAGATTACTATGACAATCTGTATTACAAAATTTAAAAGGAGGGGTTTAGGCAAATGGGTTTATTTAATTTTTTAAAAAGATTTTATTTATTTATTTGACAGAGAGAGTGAGAGAGAGCACAAGCAGGGGGAGCAGAAAGGCGGAGAGAGAGGGAGACGCTTAACCAACCGAGCCACCCAGGTACTCTGCAAGATGGGTTTATAAACTTTTTTTTTAACATGATACACTTTGTGATGAATACTTTTAAATACTATTTGTCCATGGCTAAAGTGTTAGAAAATGCTAGTCTACAGCAAATCTATTTCAAAGACCAAATGTAGATATAATAAGAAGGCTTAATAATTTAAAAACAGAGCATTTTTGTTGTTGTTTTAGTAATTCATAATTTTAACATCAAAATTTACCCCTTTATTCTATGGGAAATATGGGATATTTTGACTTAAAGAGCACATATTTAATCCTTATACTCTCTCTTTAGAAATAAATAAATCTTACAAAAAAAGAGAGTCTATCAAATAATTTTTTTAAAATAATTTTTAAATTAGATAGTATTTTACTTATTTTGAGGAAAATAACACAAACATTTATTTATTTATTTATATTTATTTACTTATTTATTTACAAACCTTTAAATATAGAGTTACTGGTCATGAATTCTACAGTATAATGCATGAAAATTTAAAAATAGATGATGAAGATATTGCCTTTTATTTATTTTTTTAAATTTTATTTATTTATGTGACAGAGAGAGAGATCACAAGTAGGCAGAGAGGCAGGCAGAGAGAGGGGGGAAGCAGGCTCCCCACTGAGCAGAGAGCCCTGAAGAGGGGCTCCATCCCAGGACCCTGAGATCATGAACTGAGCTGAAGGCAGAGGCTTTAATCCACTGAGTCACCCAGGCGTCCTAAAGATATTGCTTTTTAATCTGTCTTCTCTTCTGTTTCTAATTTCTGGTTATTACTGATGAATCTCCACCACCCACAATCCTGATTTGCTTAAGCTAATTATTGCAATTCTTTGTCTCACCAGAATATGAGAAATATATATGTCAACAATACCAGAAAAGAGTTTAAGAATAGAATAACAGAATATGAATCACATCATATATATGTAAGGGAGGGACAGAGGGAGAGAGAGAATCTCAAGCAGGCTACAGTTTGGCACAGAGCCCAATCTGGGGCTGGATCTTACCACCCGGATATCATGACTTGAGCCCAAATCAAGTCTGACGCTTAAACCACTGAGCCACCCAGGTGTCCCTAAAATATTTATTTTAAAAAGCTATTTTTCAGTTGACATGATTTTTACTTTTTAAATGTTCTGTAAAATAAAATTAAATATTTTGCTTTACAATCAATAATTAAATTTGATCTTTAAACATCTATTTATTAAATCATTTTTCCATGCCAGATACAGTTATTTTAGTGGAAAAACAAGTCCTCAAAGCATACTTGAAATATTTTATTTATTTATTTACTCATTCATTTATTTATTTATATTTTTTAAAGATTTTGTTTTATTTTATTTTTTAAAGATTTTATTTATTTGACAGAGAGAAACACAGTGAGAGAGGGAACACAAGCAGAAGGAATGGTAGCGGGAGAAGCAGGCTTCCTGACGAGCAGAGCGCCTGATGCGGGGCTTGATCCCAGGACTCTGGGATCATGACCTGAGCCGAAGGCAGACGCTTAACGACTGAGCCACCCAGGCGCCCCAAGATTTTATTTTTTTAAAGTAATCTCTGCAGCCAAGGTGGGGCTAGAGCCTACAACCCCTATTTCGAGAGTTATACACTCTGTTAACCGAACTAACTAGGTACTCCATACCTGAAATATAACTATATGTTACTTATTTGTTCAGGAAAATTTTTCTTTGAATTACAACGAAATTAGGTTGCGGTAAATTATCTAACTTTCCACCTGAGATATAACATGAAAAACTGAAATGTTCAGTCTATGTTGTCTTTTCTACTCCGGGTGTCATCATGACAGTTAATACCTCAACAGGTGCTACAGGCACAGATGTAAGAGTTAAAATATTTTTTGTTTGTTTGAAAGCTTATTTGCATAGGTGGAAAAAATTCTGTTTTGAGAGTTACAGTTCCTAAATTCTATTGTACATGCATCAGTGAGTTTTTAAATTTAAAATATTATCCAAAGTAGTCTGCTTTAATTCACAGAGCCTCAATTTCTCCCCGCAAAATATTAGATAGCTAGTTTTGAAGGTCTTTTCTGCAATAAAAATGTGAAAGTAAAGTAGGTACACATTTTAGTATACACATTTTAGTATGGTATCATGTGATCATTCACATATTTTCCCTGGTTATTATGGAAAAATAAATTCTAAGCTGATTTGAATTGGCCTGATAAGGAAGCCAACAGTGGGTCGGAAATACTGGAGTAAAGATAACTCCAAATTAACAAAGTTAACAAAAAATCACACTAATGTTTCATAAATTATTTTTTGGATTAAAAAGAAAAAGTAATATGACCATGTAATGAATTCTACATGATGAAGTTAAATTCCAGAAGACTAAGCATTTCTGATAATAGCGAACTCAGAATTGTTTTCATAAACTTAAAATTTAACACATAGAAAGTAAATAAAATTTTCTCCAATTTATCAGGAGTACTGAATTGGAAAATTTGATGTATTTGTGGAAAATATTAAATTAACATGTGCACCATTTTCTTAATAGAATATGAAACTGCATGATACTTAGCACCAATAACATTATTCTAAGATAATTTACCTTTATATTTTGAAAAAGAATCACTCCAATAAATTTGAATAGTTATGCAAAATAACATACAAGGACTTATCATTTTTTAACATTAGCAGTGTACTGTTACTTTTTGAATATTATTAAAGTAATGACTTTTATTCTGGGTGACCTATAGGTATTTGCCATTTAATTAAAATGGAAAAGAGTGCATTTGCCTGATTCTCTGGATAGTCATTAATGTTAAATTGTTCTTCCCTGGGGGGGTAGTTTTTCCATATTTAGAGTCATTATGATAATAAACTGTTTTATTTATTTGATACTCTTAGAAATTAAAATTACAGTAGTAGTCATTTTAATACACATGTGATAAAATTCAATTCACTTGTGATTCCTTCACATAGCTTATAGTTTGCTACCTTTCCTTTTAGGAATGATTTAAATTATACAAGTTTGCAAAGTAATTTTAAACGGTTTATCTATTTTTTAAGTCATAGGATTTTTGTCATTTAAAAGTTGTGAATGATGATTACTAGGAAAAAAATGACTAAATGAAAGGAATCTGTATTTTACTAAAGACCATTTATTTAGTGAGCAAGGAGTTCAAGTTTTTTGTTGTTGTTGTCTAGTAAATGAAATTTCATGGGAGGTTTGAGACATTGTCAAAATTATTTTTTTCAGATGAAGAGGCATACATATCTTAATTCTCTATAAAATTATTTATGCCAGTTATTTATTGAATAGGCATCAGTTCTTAGGAAATGAACACCTTATTTTCATTCATGCAATGTTACTTACAGAAAGAATATTTGCATCTTCTTGTCCTGATGTGAAAACTGAGGCCCAATGAAATTAAATAAACTTTCCATGATCAAATGCCAAATTAATACCAGAGTCAAAAATAGGACCCAAATAAAAACTCATCTATACGATTGCATCTGCTCTCCTACCAAGCTCTGTACACCTTTTTGCTTTTCACCCGTTCTCACAGTTAATTTTTCAATCCTTTTTTCTAAAGCCAATCTATCCACTTGTGCATGAAATCCTACCCTACTGTAGCACATTCAAAGAAAATATTCCAACCATTCTTCCCTGTCTTACATCAAATTTTCTCTCTTTGGAATCAAACCTGTAAGTATGCAAACACGCTTGGTATCTCCCCTCCCTCACCCCAGTTTGGTGTTTATCAATTTATTTTTGTTTTGTTTTGTTTATCAGTTTATTGACCCTTGGCTCCAAAATTATCTTTTCAACTATTTTTTGAAAATGGATGTTAAAATGGCCTTTTAAATATATTTTTTTTTTCTTGCCAGCTAGCACTAGGATAGACTTGGTCAGTAGAAGGCACTGGAAAGACATAGGGAGAGGGATTTTGCTCCCTGGTTTCAGTGTGCCTACTTACCAGCTTTCTGCAATGAATGGTATCTCTAATGGTTGCCTCCTGCAAAGCATGGTGGCCAGGAGAACTTAGAAGATTCCCCCAGGTGATTTTGTAGCAATATATCTCTTCTGGGACATCTGGAGGGAAGATTTCTAAAGGACAGTTTTCTAGAAAGTTCTGCCACAGCTGCTCCACAGTGATTTCACTGTTAGCCATCCAGTTAGCCATGGCTCACTCATTATTTCCTGTTCTGGATCTCAGGTGGGGTGCTTCCTTGGGTGCTCTATCTCAGCCCTAAGACAGTAAGTAGCTGCTCCTTATATAGGCATACTTTGTTTTATTATGCTTTGTAGATATTGTGTTACAAATTAAAGGTTTAGGACTTCACTGAAGGAAGTAACTGAAGATGTGGTAGAAACAGAAAGAGAACTAGAATTAGAAGTAGAGCCTGAAGATGTAACTGAATTTCTGAAACCTCATGATAAAACTTTTCTTTCTTTTTTTTTTTTTTTTTTTTTTAGTATATGTGCTGCCGAAGCGAGCACTCGTGATAAAACTTGAATGGATGAGGTGTTGCTTCTTACAGATGAGCAAAGAAAGTTGTTTCTTGAGATGGAATCTACTTCTGGTAAAGACTGCTGAAATAAAGAATTTAGAGTATTACTTTACGAACTTTGTTTATAAAACAGTGGTAGGGTTTGCAAGGATTGACTTATTTTGAAAGAAGTTCTATTGTTGGTAAAATGCTATCAGACAATATTGCTTGCTACAGAGAAATTATTAGTGAAAGGAAAAGTCAATCAATACAATAAACTTCACTGCTGTCTTTTTTCAAGAAATTGCTCTAACCATCCCAGCCTTCAGCGACTACTATCCTGATCAGTCAGCAGCCATCAACATAGAGGCAAGACACTCTACTATCAAAAAGATTTTGACTCATTGTAAGTTCAGATGAAGGTTAGCATTTTTTAGCAATAAGCATTTTTTAATTAAGTTACGTAACATTTTTTTAAGTCATAATGTGACCGCACACTTAGTGGACTAAGGAATAAAGTAAACATAACTTTAGGGGCGTCTGGGTGACTCAGTGGGTTAAAGCCCTTGCCTTCGGCTCAGGTCATGATCTCAGGGTCCTGGGATTGAACCCAGAGAGCATGGGGCTCTCTGCTTAGCAGGGAGACTGCTTCCCCCTCTCTCTCTCTGCCTGCCTCTCTGCCTACATGTGATCTCTCTCTCTCTGTCAAATAAATAAATAAAATCTTTAAAAAAAAAAGTAAACATAACTTTTATATGCACTGGGAAACCAAAAACTGCACTGCACTCACTTTATTGTGATCTTCACTTTATTGAGGTGGTCTGAACTAAAACCACAATATTTCTAAGGTGTCCCCTGGAAATCTGCTATTTCTGTATCTTTTAGAGTTCTTTTAACTTCATACTTTCTAATTCTTCCTTACTCCAAAACCTTCTTATAGTTAGTGATTCTTTATATAAACTTTCTATGTTTAAAATTTCACCATGTTTTTCTTTTTCTTCACTGGGTTCTGGCTGATAAACCCAGCAACCTAACAACAAATCCTTCTGTTCAGTTTTGCAGTTTTAAAGATTCTATGCATTTACTATTTTGATTTCCATTTTCCCCATATTTGCTTAGCTCTATTCTACAGAAACTTATCTTGTCAAAGTTACCAATGATTTTCTTATCCTTAAATTCCAAAGTTAATTATCAGGCGTCATTCTATTTGACCTCTCAGCAGCATTTGATACAGCTGATCAGTTAGTCCGCTCCGATGATTTACTCCCTGCAATCTCTGCACAGCAAGCCTCCTTGGCTTTTATTCTATTTGACTGTGTCTTGATTTCAGTTCTAGGTTCTTTCTTTTTATCTCTAATTTGGTAATGTTTCAATGCCCAGAACATCATTCATCATTCTCTTTCCGTATTTGTGTATAGTGACTTCTTTGGTGATACCATCTCATATCGTGGCTTTAAATTTTATCTATATGCCAACAGTTTCCTAATTTATATCTCCTAGCATACCTCCACAACACCTGAATGATGCATTCAACTGCCCATCCAACATCTCCACTTACATATTTCAAAGAAATCTTTAAGGCAGTGTTCATAGTATCCTTTCTCAACTGGGGCTCAAACCAAAAAACCTGGAATCATCTCTGATTCTTCTCTTATCTCTTATTTCCCATCTAATTGACGGTACTTTAGAGTAACAAGCAAAAATATTTACAAAAGTAGCAATGTTGATAAGGGATGTAGGAACTTACATATTTTATCTATATCCTAAGTAAATTATTTATCAAAATAATTTTATAATTGGATCAAGATAAATTTCCTCTACTATAGCTTTACCTATGAGATGTGCCCAAAGATTCAGAGGATTCTTTAGTCTAAGGATCCTATTTTAATCTCCAGATTTCCTCTCTATAAACTTCAGTTACTAAAATATTAAAGTAGCTTTATGAGTTAATTGAGTTCCCTAAATCCTAAATTAAAATCACTGGCAATGGTTCAATAATTTAAATAGCTTTTGCTTCATTACAAACATTTCACAGTTTTTGTTAGTCCTCTTACAAATTATCATATCCTTTAATTTTATCATTGTTATATAAAATAGGCATGAATAAAAAATGAAATTCTTCTTTAATGTTTAATTGAGAAAAACAATTGTTCCTGCACTGTGTGGTCTCTTGGTCAATGCTATAAAAATTATTTAATACATACAAAAATGCTTATGAACTAACTTAAGTTCAGGTTTTGTTTTTGGTTTTTTTTTTCATGAAATGGACTTTGTTTCCTGATTTATTATGCTAACAATGAAAATGGAACAAATTTTTCTTGTAGCCAAGTTATTTTTAAATATCTCATTGAATTAAGGGGAATTCTGATGAATTTATGTTCTATGAATATACCTAATAAAGCAAGGAGGTGAGACAGTATATCCCATTTAATTTGCCTTCCTGCTGTCCATTCAATAAGGGAATAAGGGAATTTTAGCGAAGTCCAAATCAATGTGCTCTTCATGACTGTGTTCCCAGTACCCACTGTTAGCTCCATCATAACGCACTATTGTAGGTTTCTCTCTCATTCCAGGTAAATCATATATCAGCAGATGGCAAAATGAAGCTAAAATTCCCAAGACCTAGAATAAACTAGTCATTTGTTGATTCAACAAGCACTTTTTGAGTACCAATTATGCCAAGAACTTTGTGGACAAGAACTTCAAGTCTAGTTTTCTGAAAAATATAAAGAAATAGATAAAAACAGACTAAAACTAAGCAAGAAAATAGTAGGTGAAAGTGCTAAGAACAGGACCCATTGGATGTGGCATGGGATTAATTAGAAACAATAAGCCATGCTATGATAAAGGTGAACATCTAGGCAATAGAGGACCAGAGAAAGGGTGCAGTGGGCAGTTCATCTCAGCAGGTAGGATTATATTATCAATGGCATAGTACAGAATTGTCAAGGTATAGTAATACTAAAAGAAGACTGACTTGCAGCCATTTTATTATTGTCTTTAATTATCTATAAACTACGTCTTGCCTTTCATTGCTTGTACCTGAGAAGGCTATTCCTATCGCCACCATCCTCTTCCGTTGCCAGGCCACTGATTCTAGCCCCCAGAATCGGCTAGTACAAATATGCTATAGAAGAAATAAACCTGACCTGTTCAAGAAACAGAGAGAATATCAGTGCACGTAAAGGATACTAAGTGCTGGGAGGAGATTAGGTCAGGGAAGTAGTAATCATGGTACTGATACACATTGTAGGACATGGATATTAGGATTTTGTCCTAAGGGTATAAATCTTAAGTTTGAAATTAATGCATTCATACTTCAAAAGTTCTACCTGGTTGCTAGTTAGAAATTATTGCTAC
Source organism: Procyon lotor (assembly GCA_028646535.1). Taxonomy (NCBI): domain Eukaryota; kingdom Metazoa; phylum Chordata; class Mammalia; order Carnivora; family Procyonidae; genus Procyon; species Procyon lotor. The sequence continues at coordinate 135,673,324 of CM053605.1, forward strand.
AGTTAAGCATAAAGTTAGAATAACAGGTAGGAGGCTATTCCAATTGTGCAGGAGAAAGATGGCTGTGGATTATTTTAGTATGGGGCTGTAGAAAGGTCAAGAAAAAGAAAAAAAACCAGATTTAAGATCTAGTTTAGAATACAGGAAAAGAACTTCGTCAGAAACTGAATATTAAATACAGTGCAAAGTAGAGAATTAAAAGTGATTCTAGAATTTAGGTGTGAGCAACTAGATGGTTCATAGTGTTATTTACTGAGAATAGGGGGTAGGGAGGAAGTCTTGGGATTTTGAAATCTTCGATTTCGACCATGTGATGTTTCGAATGACTACTGGATGTCTAATTAGAGATGTCAAGTTATTAACTGGGTATGTGTATGTGTATTTATCTCTCAAGAAGAGTTTAGGCTAAAGCTATAAATTTGGAATTTATAATTGGCTATATAGTATTTAAAAGTATAGAAGAATGTTATTCTTTATGGATAAAATATGGTATCCTGGGGCACTGCAGCATCAGAGAGTAGAAAAAATTAGTAATGACAGTTGAGTAAGAGTGGCCAGATCAATTTTGTCAAAACTTCTGGGAAGCCAAGTAAGATGAAAACAAATGAGATGGGGAAAAATATGACAGCATAGAGGTTTTGGGTGATTTTGAAGAGTTCAAAGGACTGATTACAGTGGACTGAACAGAGAATGATGATTTTTACTAAGTGTATTAACTGTAAATAATTACATATTTTTCTAGAAATGGAAATAGAATTGGAACAGTTGGTAGGAATATGAGGAGCTTTGTTGTTGTTGTTGTTGTTTTTAAAGATTTTATTTATTTGACAGAGAGAAACACAGCGAGAGAGGGAACACAAGCAGAGGGAATGGTAGCGGGAGAAGCAGGGTTCCTGCCGAGCAGGGAGCCCGATGCGGGGCTCGATCCCAGGACCCTGGGATCATGACCTGAGCCGAAGGCAGACGCCCAACGACTGAGCCACCCAGGTGCCCCGAGGAGCTGTGTTTTAATATGTTTGGAACAATAAATCTTTGCAAGCTTATTAGAATGATCCAATAGGGAACTAATTGGTAACATAAAACATAGGAAGGGTCACTGATGTAGAGAAATTTCAGTGGCAAGACAGATGGGATACAAACCACAAGCAGTGGGCTCAGCCCTTGACAAAAGCAGAGACACTATACAGAGTGTCTACACAGAGACACTGTGGCAAAAAGGAAAGGCTTTCAGATTAGGTTCCAAGTTCTCTGCTCTCTTTACCAAGGACAGTAATGTGTGTATGTATGAGTTTGTGCTTGTGCGTGTCATTTTTCACATTATACCTCACTGACAAAAACTGTTGAAGTAAAAAGCTTTTGTATTTTTTTAATGTTGTAACTTGTACTGTGAATGTCATCATAGGTTAAGTGATCATGAAACTAAATAGTATTTAAGGTAAATCTGTAAGATTTTAGAAGCATATATTGTCTGTGCATTTCTGTTTTAAAGATACTGTTTCTCAAGTTTCTCCTAGAGAAGAATAACATTATTCCACACTTTTTAACTAGACTATTATAACTAGACTATTATAGTCTCGTCTTATGGAGAAGACTATTTCTTTGATGATGCCTGGTGTCACCATTAATTAATCAGATAGCAAGCAGAAGAGAGAGGAAAAAAAGGACAAAAACAAATTCAAAAGTAACAAAGACCGGTAATAGACTGAGTTAATGTTTTTGATTAATATTTGCCTTACTCGCTTGTAAGAGCTGAAAGTTTTTCTTTTTTGTTTCTTTTTCTTTTGTAAAAATAATATATCTAATACACTAAATAATGAACATTAATACGGACAAACACGGAAAATTGTCAGATTTACCTGTGCTTGCTTTGGAGAAGTAAAACCAAACAAAACATATAAATTACTCAGGAGTATAATCTACTTTGTAGATCTTACATTGTGATTTATGAATGCTCTTTTTATATTGATTTGTTCTTTGTCATTTAGTAGCTTTTCATTAGAGTTTTTAGTTGTGGCTATAATTTTTATGGACAACCGAGTCTATGTCACTGGTATCTGATCAACTGTCCCATTTCCAATGGAGTAAAAAATGTTGATAACCTCTCTCTTCTCGTGTTGCTATTATTATGTAAAGAATCTTGTGGGATAAATTAATTACAGCTTTGCATAAAAAGAATTTATTCTTATAAAACAGAGGTAGTATCTGTTCTCTTAAGTTACACTATTGAGTTTCCTTGTTATTTTATTATATTTTTATTCTTAAACTATACGCCTCTAAGCTCAGGCAATACTTTGTTATTTAATTGCAAATGTTTTTTTCCTTTCACATTTTGCTACAGAAAATAAATGTTTATTCACATAATCACACATACTGCTGCATATTTCTTTTAAGAGTCAGAGTGGTATCTGATCTTACATAGCTAGGCTGAAGGCACACGGTTTCCTCCAAAAACCGCTATTGATACCACTACAAAAACAAGCCGGCAACAAAGACAACGTGGAGAGGTTGGCTTGCTTCCTTCTCTCCTAAGTGCATGTTGAAAAATAAGCCTTTATTGAACTTAAACATCTGTCAGATGAATCATACATTGGGTTACTTTTTATATGCATGTATACACACAATATTTCAAATTGAAACCAACATCTCAATGGATTCAAAACTATTCAATGCTGTTGCCTATAACAGACTAGGAAATTTATAACTGTAAAAATGAAACAATCACATATATTGATATTTAAAATGCATAATGAAGAAAACCCATTGGTGTCGTATTTTTCTTGTTGCCAATAATTAAACCACAACTGTTGACACTGTTTGGTTTTCTATTTTAACACTGAAGGAGTGAAAGTATTTCCTATATGAATTTACTATGAAAATCTTGGCAAAAAGCAAAAACAAAAAAAATTGTCTAAAATGTGTGGGTGAAAACTGTTAATCAAGTGTGTTTCTACTTTTTTCCCCCAAGTTGGACACCATCTGTATACCTTAGGTTGCTTAAGGGGATTTCACTATTATATAAAATCAATAAAATTAAAATGGAGTAGTTGTATATATGCAACATTGTGTACAGAGGGGATACATTGAATAGTATTAAACATTTTCGTCTTCCTTTAAAAAAAAAAGAGTCAGTAGGTATTCTGGTTTTCAAGATCTGAGAAATCTTTATTCTTGTCATCTCAAAAGAGATAAACAATATTAATTCCAAGATAGGAAGCAAAGTTTATTTGTATATCTCTAACCTTCTAAATAATCTCTGACTATGATAAAACTGAATTTTCCTAAAGACCTTTTGACTTGACTATATATAGAATTGCATTCCCTTGATATTTTGAATAGCATGCTTCAACTTTCCAAACCAATCATTAGAAAAGAACCCACCCAAAGTTGGATAGTTATGTGTACATTTAAAATATGTACATAATAAATAAATATTTATATACATATTACAAGGATACATCTTGTGAAAGCAGTTAAAATCAGTGGAAATGATAGTTACATAATGTTAAAACATGTTTATTGCATAGCAACATATTCTTTTGTTGCATCTTTGTAAGAGAAAATAGAGAAAAATGAGTAAATCAAATTGGGTAACCTCCGTGTATGTGTATGTGCATAGGTGTGTGTGCATATTTATACAATCATTCACTCTCTAAAATGAAATTTCCATATTTTTTCCAATTCTGTGGAAATTTTTAAACCTCTGACTATTCAAGAAAAACACAGAAACTATTATGCAAAATTCTATTCCTGACTTATTTAAAAAGATAATAGAAGTCATTCACTATTTCTTAGACTATAACTCAATTATATATTTCTTTCATTTTGCCTTCTCCTCTGATCCTTTCTGCAGCAAAGCCAACTGAATTTATTTTGGTGTCAGCTGTTATATTTCAATACAAGACAAAATAGACATTTCACTTCTGAGTCATTTGTCTCTTCTTTTATTCTTTTCTGAAGCTCATTTTGTCTACCATTGTTCTCAACTAAAATTCATACTGTCTACCAAAATTTGTATCTTATTTTTCTACACCAAATTACCATAATTTATACATTATAATAACATACATTAATTTATAAATAATAAAGAATATTGGAATAGATTTTCTTTTGTGAACTTAAGAAATAACCAAACACAGAAACACATAATGGTTCTAGCAATGAAAAAAAAAAACAAAACAGACATGAGAATGCAGATTGTGATAAATGATTAAACTGAAAGCCACTTAAGTTGGTCAACTGACTCATGAGTTTAAGAGAAGACGATTACTATAATCTAGATTTATTCTTTGACAATAATCTTTTAACATGTTTTCTTTGTTGGTGAAATTTCTGTCATTGTGTTTATTTTTACTTTTTTTTAAGCTCTGGAAATTGTTCTATGCATTTACTAAATAGAAACTAGAAACTCATAGCTATAAAAGTATTCATAGTCATTTAGTTTAACTCTATCCTGGAGGCATATATCTTTCTTTCTTTTCTTTCTTTCTTTTTCTTTCTTTCTTTTTCTCTTTCTTTCTTTCTTTCTTTCTTTCTTTCTTTCTTTCTTTCTTTCTTTCTCTCTCTCTCTCTCTCTCTCTCTCTCTTTCTTTCTTTCTTTCCTTCTCTTTCTTTCTTTCTTTCTTTCTTTCTTTCTTTCTTTCTTTCTTTCTTTCTTTCTTTCTTTCTTTCTTATATTGTTTAACAATATATTGTTATTTATTTGACAGAGAGAAAGAGATCACAAGTAGGCAGAGAGGCAGGCAGAGGGAGAGAGGAAAGCAGGCTCCCCGCCGAGCAGAGAGCCTGACACCAGGCTCAGGGCTCTATCCCAGGACCCTGAGACCATGACCCAAGCTGAAGGCAAAGGCTTAACCCACTCAGCCACCCACATGCACCTATTTATTTATTGTTTTAAGCATCTCTAAATCTCATCTTTTTTACTCTTGCCCTGGTCAGTACTTGTTATGTTTTGCTTGACAACATTATAAGCAGCTCACAACAGATCTTCCAAACATTGTTCTGTCACTTACTTGAAACTTATCATTTACTTATATAGGAATTATCTTACAAAAACACAAGCCAAATTCTTCTCTCAAGTCTCCTTCAAAAATTAGCCTATGTACTCTTTCCTTTTGAAAATAAATTCTTACCTCACTAGGAAAATGGAGACTCTCCTTTTAAATATTGTTAGTACTTTAAAATATAATATTACATTTTATATAACTATTAAATATGAAGCATATATATATGTAAACATATGTAAAGAGAGAGAGAGGAGACAGTGCATGCACACAAGCAATATATATTAGGGGGAAACCTATACATAATAGCTCCAGGATTAAGAAAAAAGTGTTTCCTGATCATCATAATAGCTTTGCTTAAGGAATAGAAGATACTTAGGTGCTCTGAAAGTTCACATAAAAGGCTGGAAAATCCTAGATTTGATTAAACTCTTTTTTAGCTCTGGTGGGACACTGAGTAAATCTGAATCCTACCAGACAAGTAAATACTGCCCTCGTTGCCCCTCAGTGGAATAAGAACCATTAATGTCAGATACTCAAGAGCACAATCTGAGCTCTACAACTTAATAGGAATGTGGCTACTGTGCTGATTCTCAATTTATCCATTTGTCAAATGGCAATGATAATATTTACTACATAAGGATAATAGAGAAATTAAATGAAATAAAATATATTATGTTTGGAAACTAAAGAAAGAAAGAAAAGTTTGTTAGTTCCTATTGCCCTGTTCTTCTTACTTCATCAATTTTTTTTTTTACTGGAAGCTTTGAAATCTGGGTAGAAATATATGGAAAATACTTATAATAACATGTAATTCATTAGCATTAGTTAAGGAAGTGATAGTCCCTCTTATATACAAAACATTTTATGAAAAGAAAATGTGTTTTATTCTTTCTTCCTGCATGTCTAATTTTAAATTATATATAAAGTTGTTTTTAATGCCTCTAATTTGAGAAATAGAGAATAGACACATGCTGTACTTGTGACTATTAGATGCTGTAATAAGAGTTAACGAAAAAGTCTTTTACTAGCTAGTTACACCAAAAATTATATCTTATTTTTTAAATTTAATAAATATTTTTTCACTGAGTAAGATGAAGAAGCTGAGCTAATGAGAATTAAAACTCTATTTTTAATGTATAGCCTTAGTGACAAGTCAATTGGATGTACACATTTGTTGTGATGGAATAGCACAGATGGATGTAGAGGTAAAAGCATCTCTCATTTTTGATGACAGAAGAGTGAGGGAAGAATGTATGAAGGAAAGGCATATCATGAAAAGATTGAGCCCTGGTCACATTTTTTTGCCTCTTCAGTTATGTGTCCTAGTATTCATGATTTTTTTTTTTTTATATCCATGATGATTTTTGAGCACTGGTTTAGCTTCAAGCTCCTCACAATTCTTTTCTTTTTTTTTTTAAATTCAATTTACCAATATGTAATACATCATTAGGTTTTGGTATGTGTTCAGTTATTCATTAGTTGGGTATAACACCCAGTGCTCATCACATCACATGCCTCCTTAATTCCCATCACCCAGGTACCCCATCCCTCCAATTACCTCCCTTTCCACAACCCTCAGTTTGTTTCCTGGAGTCAAGAGTCTCTCATGGTTTCTCTCCCTCTCTCATATCTTCCCATTCAGTTTTCCCTCCCTTCCCTATGATCCCCTGAGCTATTTCTTAAATTCCACATATGAGTAAAACCATATGATAATTGTCTTTCTCTGATTGACTTATTTCACTTAGCATAATACCCTCCAGTTCCATCCATGTTGACATAAATGGTAGGTAGTCATCCTTTATGATAGCTGAGTAATAGTCCATTATAAATATGGATCACATCTTCTTTATCCATTCATCTGTTGAAGGACTTATCGGTTCCTTACACAGTTTGGCTATTATAGACAATTGCTGATATGAACATTAGGGTGCATGTGCCCCTTCTTTTTACTACATCTGTATCTTTGGGGTAAATACCTAGTACTGCAATCACTGGGTTGTAGGGTAGCTCTATTTTTATCTTCTTGAGAAATATCCATACTGTTTTCAGAGTAGGCATACCAGCTTGCATTCCCACCAATAGTATAAGAGTGTTCCCTTTTCTCCACATCCTCACCATCATTCGTTGTTCCCTGTTTAGTCAATTTTAGCCATTCTAACTGGTGTAAGGTGGTATCTCATTGTGGTTTTGATTTGTTTTTCCCTGATGGTTAGTGATGTGGAGCATTTTTCATGTGTCTGTTGACCATTTGTATGTCTTCTTTGGAGAACTGTATGTTCATGTCTTCTGCCCATTTCTTGACTGGATTATTTGTTTTTAGGTGTTGAGTTTGGTAAGTTCTTTATAGATCTTGGATATCAGCCCTTTATCTGTTATGTCATTTGCAAATATCTTCTCCCATTCTGTAGGTTGCCTTTAGTTTTATTGACTGTTTCCTTTGCCATGCAGAAGATTTCTATTTTGATGAAGTCCCAATAGTTCATTTTTGCTTATGTTTCCCTTGCCTTTAGGGACGTGTCTTGCAAGAAGTCGCTGTAGCCAAGATCAAAGTGGATACTGCCTGTGTTGTCCTCTAGGATTTAGATGGATTCCTGTCTCACATTGAGGTCTTTCATCCATTTTGAGTTTATCTTTGTGTATGGTGTAAGAGAATGGTCCAGTTTCATTCTTCTGCCTGTGGCTGTCCAATTTTCTTAGCATCATTTATTGAAGAGACTTTTTTCTGCTTTGTCAAAGATTAGTTGGCCATAGAGTTGAGGGTCCATTTCTGAACTCTCTATTCTTTTCCATTGATCTATGTGTCTGTTTTTGTGCCAGTACCACACTGTCTTGATGATTACAGCTTTGAAATATAGCTTAAAGTAAGGCACTGTGATGCTTCCAGTTTTGTTCCTGTTGAGTTTCATACAAATTTTAGGATTGTTTGATCCAGCTCTGTGAAAATTGTTGATGCTATTTTGATAGGGATTGCACTGAATGTGTAGAATGCTCAGCATATTAAATATGGGCAGCATACATATTTATTTTTTATTTTAAAAAATTTTAAAAGAACTTTATTTATTTGACAGAGAGAGAGGGAGCACAAGCAGGGGGAGTGGGAGAGGGAGAAGCAGGCCTCCCACTAAGCAGAGTCCAATGCGGGGCTTGATCCCAGGACCCTGGGATCATGACCAGAACCCAAGCAGATGCCTATTGACTGAGCCACCCAGGTGCCCAGCATACACATTTTAACAATGTTTATTCTTCCAATCCGTGAGCATGGAATGTTTTTCTACCTCTTTGTGTCTTCTTCCATTTCTTTCATAAGTGTTCTGTAGTTTCTAGAGTACAGGTCCTTTACCTCTTTGGTTAGGTTTATTCCTAGGTATCTTATGGTTTTTAGTGCAATTGTAAATGAGATTGATTCCTTATTTCTCTTTCTTTGGTCATGTTGTTAGTGCATTGTTAGTGTACAGAAATGCAGCTGATTCCTGTGCATTGATTTTGTATCCTGCCACATTGCTGAATTGCTGTATGAGTTCTAGAAATTTTGGGGTGAAGTTCTAGTCTCAGCAATCAGACAAAAAAAAAGAACTAAAAGGCATTCAAATTGGCAAAGAAGAAGTCAAACTCTCACTCTTTGCAGATGACATAGTACTTTATGTGGAAAACCCAAAAGCTCCCCACATTTCAACAAACAGTTGGAATGGGTGGGCAGTGGTCTAAGGTACCAGTTGTCACAGCATCTATCAGTGGTTAATGGCTATCTATCTGTTATTGGCTAGTAGTATTCGTTGGCCATTTCTGGGGAGAAAACCCCTAGGCTCTAAGGATGTCTGGCATTAGCACCTAAGATGGAAGATTCAGGAAAATCTAGTGCTTGGATTCACAATGTATTCTTTGTTTAGTTACCTAAATGCATTTCCCTTCCTTTTTAAGATGTTAGTGTTAAGATAAGCTCGTATAATTAACTTAGGCAGGACTTCCATAAATTCTCTGTTTTTACTGCTTTATTCATTTCAGCCAAATGAACACAATTATTTCTTTACTTATAAAGCTTCATTTGTTTTCCCAATTTTGGTACAGTGTTTTTTTTTTAACTTTCCAATCTTAATATATGACCATTATTATCACTTCACTTATTAATATGTTCTTGTTTGTCATTCTTCCCCAATGTCCTAATTTCCTATCCTACATTCTTAGTAATATATGGATTAGTGAAAGTGTTGATGGTAGAATGGAGCCAAATGAAGGATCAGATGAATGTTAGAGGCCCCCCACATCCCCCAGACAAAATGTATACACAATTTTATCTATCGTTTCAGAGGTAGGAGCTACCTTCAGGCTTATTGCTCGATAGCTTTAGAAGGCAGAAACCCCAGATTAACATTGTTGTACACAGCAATACTGCAACATCACAACTTAAAGATATAATAAATCTGAGAAAAATACTCTTATTCTTACAAGCTGAATGAATTTGTTCTTACCACTTCACCTGTTCTACATAATTCATCGTAAAATTAGGCAGTTGGTTCACTTGGTGTCTGGATTCTGCTTAGCTCCAATTATTAAAGATTCCATAATTTCAACTGCTAAATGCTGTAACTTCATAAGTGTATACGATGCAGTAATATGTCCTATCCATTTATTGAGGTTTGAAATTCTATGTATTAGGTCTTAAGATATAACCCAAAGATGTGTTTTCATCAGAGAATGATCATATTATTGAATCATAAAAGATAGAGATATATAGATATATTATATATATATAGATAGATAGATAGATAGATAGATAGATAGATAGATAGATAGACAGATAGATCCATGGATCTCCAAAATAAGGAAGCAAGGAACTAATTGCAGTGTTTTAAAAAATCTTATAGATACTGTAATGAGATTAAGTACTTCACATGCACTATCTCATCTAACCCTCACAAAACTTTTGTGTGGTAGTGCAATTTTATTTTACAGATGAAGAAATTGGGTATCAGAGAAATTAAGTGGCATTCTCATAGTCAGATGAGCATGAGTCAATATGTGGCAGAGATGAGCTTCCGACCCATCACCCATCATTTTTCATCACCAAACTTTTCTAAAAAGAGTCTTGGATTAAAACTAACAAACAAAAATCTGAGGAAGAAGAATAAATGGGTTGTTATGTCACTTTTTTAAAAGAATTAAATAGCTGTAAGAAAATGGTAATGGAGAAGCATAAAACTTAGAGACTTTTTACTTTTAAGTCTGTGTGCATGCACGTGTGTATACCATAATACTTATCAATTGAACATTACTATTTTACCAAATGCTTTATGGGTATTATTATTTTTATTTTTAATTATTGTTATTATTTTAATTTATATTTTGATGTTATTTTTAATATCAGATTTAAAAGTACTTTTAATATTTAATATTAAGAGTACTTTTAATACTTTTGATGTTACTTTAATATAGGATTTTTCAATACAGAGTAACTATTAAGACAGCATCCCATGTAATTACCTGTGGTGGAAGCAGTGGCAGTCTTATAAAGGCAAGAAGCATACTCAAGTCATTGCATCGCCTCTGCATGTCATACTTGACCCACATCATTAACGCATGGAAGATGGTTTCTTCATCAGGAACATTTACATCATCGCTGGCCAGGAGTTTATGGAGCTCCTCAGCTGGAAGCAGTAAAAACTCCTGATTTCTCATAACTTCCATTATGTTTTCCTGCAGGGAGAAAACATCTTGGCATAAATTTGGCTTCACTTTGATTTAGCTGGGAAAGCATCTCAGAAAGAAATGAGAAAAGTCGTCAATAACCTTTGTTCTCATTATAACATAATCCTTGAGACTTAATCCTTCAGAAACTAGAAGCTGTTAAAATGAAAGCATTGTAATTGTAATTGAAGTGTAAATGTATCAGAGACAGCACAAATCTTGTAATAACTGGAGGATTATAATGTTGAGCTTTGTGATGCAAGCAGACTGTACTAAGTGATTAAATGTTCAAGTTTCAAGTGGACTGCTATGTAAGATTTGGTGACTATGAAGAGAATAGCATTTCACATTTCTTAAAGCGTGACTACATATACATGAATCAGAAAGTAGGAACAAAATTACATAAGGAGTAAGTAACACTATAAGATGTATCATTATTTAGAAGGAAAAAAACAGGACAGATAGGCCTTAGAAGTCACAAAAGCATGTATGTTCCACTCTTTTATTACCTCTCATATGTCCCTCCTCTCAAGACAATTTCTCTGGCTTAATTTAGATTCTCATTTATTTTCTTCCAGATTGCTGCCATAACCTTCTAATTACTCTGCCTGACTCTATTCTTAGCCTGTTTATTGTATCCTCTATAATCATGCTGGAATGATAGTTCTACAGCATAAATTTCAGAGCATTCCTCTAATGTTTTTGCTTGGTTCCCTTTGTCTTTTGGTTCAAATCTCTTGGTGAAGTACACGAATTCTTTATGATTTGACCTCTTCCTTAGTTGAAGACTGCAGTTCTTAATTTTCCTTGTGTTCTAGTCACCATTACTTACTCTTACAATTTGCCATCCTGTTTAATACATCCCTCCTCATTCATCTATTGCTTAAAATGACTTTAATGCACCTTGTTTTCCTAATTTCTGCCATTTTCCAAGATTCATTTCAAAAGCTACTTGTTATATATGGAATTCTCGAGCCCTCTGTTCACTCACATTGGATCCAGCTACCTTATCCACCATGTGTGCACAGTTCATGGTATTTAATATCTCTGAGACAGCAGTTACTAAACTGTGGTCTAATCTTCAGTGCCCTTGGGGGGTATTATTATCAACTTTAAGCTCCTTGAGACAAATACCTTGACAATTAACCTTGCATATCTAGATCCTGGAACATAGCAGGTGAACAGTACATATTTATTGAACAGATGCCTTGGTGATCTTTGAGGAGAAAAAATAAAATTTTGGAAATAGTACACAGCAGTGCAGTGCTTTTCCAACACAATTTTAAAATGACTTGTCAAAAATGGGCAACAGACACATGAAAAAGTGCTCAACATCACTCAGCATCAGAGAAATACAAATCAAAACCACAATGAGATACCACCTCACACCAGTCAGAATGGCTAAAATTAACAAGTAAGGAAATGACAGATGTTGGCGAGGATGCAGAGAAAGGGGAGCTCTCCTCACTGTTGATGGGAATGCGAGCTGGTACAGCTACTCTGGAAAACAGTATGGAGGTTCCTCAAAAAGTTGAAAATAGAGCTACCCTACGACCCAGCAATTGCACTATTTACCCTAAAGATACAATGTGTATCTTTAGGTATTTACCCTAAAGATACAAATGTGATCCGAAGGGGCACGTGCACCTGAATGTTTATAGCAGCAATGTCCACAATAGCCAAACTATGGAAAGACCCTAGATGCCCATCAACAGATGAATGTATAAAGAAGATGTGGTATATATATACAATGGAATACTATGCAGCCATCAAGAGAAATGAAATCTGGCCATTTGCAACGACGTGGATGGAACTGGAGGGTATTATGCTAAGTGAAATAAG
>CM053605.1:135703137-135719596 GCA_028646535.1 Procyon lotor
TGCTCTCTCTCTCTCTCATATAAATAAATAAATTCTTCAAAAAATTAATTTACACATCATGAACTAATGTAAAATATTTATATTTTCTGATGAGGTGTAATGAATCATATATAATGAAACTAATTTTTTTACTTCTCTTTTAGATTTTTCTTTTATTGTCAGTTTTCAGTTAAGGACTATACTTGTGCTTAAAGATCTTTAACAGTAACTTTTTAAAGAGGAATAAAAGGTAGAGAGATCGATTGTAGTTCACAAGAAACATGATACATCCATCTTTGCTTGAGGGGAAACTCAGTCTGCCCTTTGTAGATAGGGCATAGTTGAGATGGGGAAGATCATTTCCTTAAAGGAATGCTTTTAGAAATATACTGTATAGACAAAATTTAAGGAAAAAAAATTACTTCTTATAGATTATTAGGTATTTCCCCCTAGACCTCAAGTTACTCTAAATATGCAAAACTATGCACAGAGCTGGGGGCGCCTGGGTGGCTCAGTCAGTTAAGCCTCTGCCTTTTGCTCAGATCATGATCCCAGGGTTCTGGGATGGAGCCTGGAGTTGAGCTCCCTGCTCTACAGGGAACCTACTTCTCCCTCTCCCACTGCTGGTCCCCCTGCTTGTCTCTCTCTCTCTCTCTCAAATATAAATAAATAAATCTTTAAAAAATACTATGCACAGAGCTAGATTACATGTTCCACAAGGTAACAAACTACATCTTATTTGTTCACGTCTGTATTCTTAGTTCTTAATATATAACACCTTTCTCATTTTATTTTTTTAAAGATTTTATTTTTAAGCGATATCTATACCCAACATGAGGCTTGAAATTGCAGCCCCAAGATCAAGAGTTGAATGTTCTACCAATGGAGCCAACCAGGCACCCCATACCTTTCTGATTTTAGGTACATGAGTATGATATTTGAAAGAAAGAATAAATGAAAAAATAACTTTAAATATTAATAATTTTAAATATGCTGTTATAAATTTCACCTACTTAAATGAAATATAACAAATATTAATAATTTGGAATGAAATACATTATCCCTATTCCACAATAATTAAAAATATTTATATTATTCCCAACTTTACTTTTCATACATCTTCATTAAAATATATTTGTAAATACATGGGATGCCTGGGTGGCTCAGTGGACTAAAGCCTCTGCCTTTGGTCAGGTCATGATCTCAGGGTCCTGGGATCCAGCCCCGCGTCGGGTTCTCTGCTCAGCAGGGAGCCTACTTCCCCCTCTCTCTCTGCCTGCCTCTCTGCCTACTAGTAATCTCTTTCTCTCTGTCAAATAAATAAATAAAAAATATATATATATTTGTAAATATATACATACATATAGAATGCATCCCTGATCTTTAAAGTTCTTCAGCTTTTTTTTAATCAGTTATTTCATAACTGTTCAACCCATATATGGGTAGCATATATCCCATATATGATGTGTCTATATTTTTAAGTTTTTAGTGGGTTCATTTAATAATCAAGATCTATATTTAATATTTTTGAGTATTTCCTTTTTATTTTTAAAAGATTTTTGTGTATTTTTATTTAGATAGAGCATGCAAGCGAGGGGGTGCTGAGGGAGAGGTAGAGAGAGAATCCTCAAGTAGACTCCCCACTGAGAACCCCACTTGGAGCTCCATCTCTTGACCCTGAGATTATGACCTGAGCTGAAACCAAGAGTCTGACGCTCAACCGACTGAGCCACTCAAGCTCCCTAATATTTTTTAATATTTCGGATGAAAGTTATTATTTAAAATCAGTTTTAGGACACCTGGGTGGCTCAGTTGGTTAAGCATCTGACTTCTTGATTTCGGCTGAGGTCATGATCTCAGGGTCATAAGACTGACCTCTGTGTCATGCTCTGGCCTGGGTCTGGAGCCTGCTTAAGATTCTCTCTCTCCCCCCTGTTCACAATCTCTCAAAAAAAATAATAATAGAAACATAAAATAAAACCAATTTTTATTGAAGGTCACTATGCCAACAGGGAATAAGTATTTAAAATAAATATGAAATGTTTCATCCAACACAAAGGGCACATACAAAAAATTAATAGGGTAAATGTATCCTATTTTCATATATGATTGCAGATTATATAAAACAGCACATCATAATTAAAAGTTGCTGGATAATAGTAAAGAGAAATCAGAAAGGTCTGAACAATGAGATTCAGATTCTGACTTCACTAAGTAAATTCAATAAACAATACACAATAGAGGGTGAGCTTTATCCCAATAAGCACTAATAACTGTTCTTTGCTCTTTTTATGTAAGGTGATATTTATTTGAGCAACATAAAAAATATTTTAATGATATTAGAATTATATAATTTACAATCAGTGAAAAGGTTTTCTTCAGAATAATGAAGAGTAGACTTTCAAAGCAAAATGAACTATTTCATCAATACTAAATCTAAGCAGATTTATTGAAGACTGAATAAAGTTTCCAACTAGATATTACACTATTGTAAGCAATTGTTAAAGGCAATTTGCATTTTAATTGGATCTAGAGTTAAAGGAACATGAAGAGATTTCCAAATATATGGATAGAGATGGAATTTAGTTTCTTCTCCAGTTTTTTATTTGAAAGGAAAATAAGCTGATTATCAGTTATAAAGTAGTGTTTCTGTTTTTACTTCTGCTAATGGATAGTAATAAGTGAGGATAACTAAATGGTGAGGAGACAGAGGATAACATAAAAGGTAGATGAAGATACTTTTCAAGCAAATATATTGCAACTGAACTAGAAGAAAATTAATGAATTTAAAATTAGGTTTTATTATATAGAGTTGCTGATTAAGACATATGTGCATAAATTTACATGCACAAATTGATATCTGTATGAACACTCACTGCATATATTAATCCCGAAGAAAGGTTATATTTTTAAGTAGTAAACTTCACAACCCTAGTTTACATTGTTTTGAAAGCTACATTTTCCACAGATCATGTACGGGTATACTTACATTATGATCATCATTATCATGTTAACTTTTACATTTTAAGCTTTTATAAATTTGACACAAAACTAGAAAAAACATAACTAAAGTATAGACAACAAGTAGGATATCATCTTCATTAGTAAAGTTTGTTTTGTTGTATGTTCTGATGGATACCACTGTAAGATGTAGTAATATACTTTTCTCCTCTTTGGAAAGTGCTTTGTTCTCAATTATTCAGAAGGATTATGGCGAAGGATGTTATTAAATACTGAAAACATGAAAATCCCAACTTTTCTCAAAAGCTCTAAATAGAGCTTGGTTTTTAAGTAACCAGTGATACAGTGTGTGTTTGAATGGTATGCTACCGTAGGTAAGAAGCCTTTAGTGATTTGTGATGGTTTAGTTGTCAGCAAACTGAAACATCATTTGACTTAAGAAAGAATATTATTTTACTAGATCATTTAGAATCAAAAGTGAACAGTTGGATGAACTCATTTGAAATTCATCATAGTAAATTGACATTCTTTTCTTTTACTTTTGAAGTCATAAAATGCCATGAGAATTACTGCTTTATTTTATTTCAAGAAGCCAGAAATACGAGTGATGTATTCTAACTTAGTACAAATAAAACTCGGTAATAAACATAACTTAAGATAAACAACATCAAGATCTATAAGCTTCTCTTAGTAAATATATCTTTTGGCAGCCCGGACAACAGAAATAGGAATCAATGGAGCCTCAGGTTCCAGGCCAAAATAAAAGGAATTTTCTGATAGATCGATGGATGAAAAACTTACCAACTCCAGGAATCAGCTTGGGTGAACAGAATTACATAAGGCAACCACCAACTCTTCATTCAATGGTATTCTCCAATATCAAATTAGTAGAAAATAGGTTTATCTTATTGACCAAGAACAAAAAATTTTATCAGAATTTACAGTGCCCTTTATCTTATTTTCAAAAGCCAATATAATGTATATCAAAATTAGATTTTGAAAGGTACATAATGCCCTCCAAATATTAGTTTTTGTTGCTATTATTGTTTTAATCTACACTATGACCAATAATAAGATTCTGCACAAATATATTAGCATATATTATTAACATTAAATGCTGTAACCTGAAATTTTAATTAATAATATCTTGGAATTTTTTACATTCCTTGAAGCTCATTTTTAAATTAATTTATGAGAGCACAGAACACCACTGAGATTTAAGGGAAAAAAATGGTCCAAACCTTGGCATAGATATTGAAAAAGTAATTCCAATTAACTAGATAGATAAACCAGATAATTTCTTGGGACACCTGGGTGGCTCAGTCGTTAAGTGGCTGGCTCTTGATTTCAGCTCAGGTCATGATCTCAGGGTCCTGGCATCGAGCCCCATGCTGGGCTCCAAAATTATCAGGGAGCCTGTGTCAGGATTTTCTCTCTCTCCTCTGTCCCCCTCCGCACCTCCCACGTGCTCACTCTCTATATATAATAAATAAATCAGTCTTTTTTTTTTTTTTTTAATTGTTGACAGAGAGAACAGCAAGCAAGGGAACACAAGCAGGGGGAGTAGGAGAGGGAGAAATAGGCTTCCTGCTGAGCAGGGAGCCTGGTGTGGGGCTCGTTTCCAGGACCCTGCCCTGGGATCATAACCTGAGCTGAAGGCAGATGCTTAATGACTAAGCCTCCCAGGCACTCCTATAATAAATAAATAAATTTTAAAGAAAGAAAGAAATCAACTAAATAATTTCTCAAGTCTCTCTTTAAAACATGGGGTAAGAGTCTAGGCTGCACTCTCCTATTTATTTATTTATTTATTTATTTATTTATTTATTTATTTATTTATTTTTGTCCAGAATATATTCCCACCAGTGCTGCTTGATTCTGGTCAACAATCTCATTTTTTAACTACTTTGTTTCCAGTTATATCCTAATTGCTTAAGGTGTGTGAGATTTCGACACTTCTTGAACAAAACGGAAGGTAAAGTATCAGAAAAAATTTACACTGAAAATTGTAAGACTCAGCCTTTTAACTATGTAATAAAACTGTATGTCTCTGAGCAATTCACTTGAGATCTGTCTCATTAACTGTAAGATGATGTAGTTTATTTGAAATCATACTGGTCCCATGTGGTCCCTTGCAGCCTTATGATTTTCCCAATATCTTGTTAAATCTGAAATTCCATGAAATGAAATGCATTTCTAGATAAGGTAGATAAGTGCCATTTTGTCATTAAGTAATAAAACCTTAGTGTCACTACAAGTAGAACATTATCTGGTAACCGTAGGGGATCAACAAATAATTGTGGAAGAATGAGCAAACATTTTCCTGCCTCCAAATATTTTATGTTTTATAAAACAACATTATTGAGGTAATAATTCAGCAACCATACAATTCACCAATATAAATCATACAATTCAATGCTTTTTAGTATATTCACAGAATTGTACCTCCATCACCATAATCATTTTCAAACATTTCCATCACTTTATAAAGAAAACTGGTATCTGTTAATAGTCACCCTCCCCCATTGAAATCATGCAGTATGTGGACTTTTGAGATTGGCTTCTTTTTCTTGGTATAACATTTTCAAGATTCATTCCTGTTATAGCATGTGCTAGTACTTCATTTCTTTTTATTACCAAATAATATTATATCACATGGTTAGAACCCCATTTTATGTATCTATTCATCAGTTGATGGGCATTTGAGTTGTTTACAGTTTAGGACCATTACGAATAATCCTGCTATGAACATTTGTATACAACTTTTTGTGTGGATGTAATATTTTCTTCTTCTTCTTCTTTTTTTTTTTTTCCTGGCTGGCTGTGTAACCAGGAATGAAGTGGTTATATAGTAGTTCTATGTTAAAGATTCTGAAGACCTACCAGATTGTTTTCAGAGTAGCTGCACCCATTTCGCATTCCATATGAAAGTGTCTAAGATTTGAATTTCTCTATATCTTTGCGAATAATTTTTTATTAACTTTCTTGATTATAACCACCTCATGGGTATGAAGTAATATCTTCTGGTTTTGGTTTGCATTTCCCTAAGCCTAATGAAATTCAGCATCTTTTCATGTGCTTATTGGGTATTTTTGTATTTTTGTATCTTCTTTAGAGAAGTATCTCTTCTGCTCTTTTACCCATTTTTAATTTTTAATTTGTTTTTTATTGTTGAGTTATAAAAGTTCTTTATGTATTGGAGACTTTCTCTGGGCTTAGCACAAATTGCTTTACATGCATTAGTCAAACATCCCTGTGAGATAGGTAAAACTATTGTTCTCATTGTATAGATGAGAAAACTAAGATACAAGATTAAATGTCTTGCCACCAAAACTACCCAGCTAGTGAATTGTAGATATTGAATTTTAATATGCAGCAGAAATATTAACCATTGTGTATCACTGCCTTGGGTTTTACTTATAAGACTACAAACTTTGAATTACTTTATTGAAAAAAATATATTATCCAAAGAAGAAGATAACTTTTCAAAAGTGATTTTTAAAAACATGTTTGGCCTTACATATTTTGGCCTTAATTTAAGTAAAATAATGTGGAATAATGCAATCAATGTCAAACATGGACCATATAAAGTATTTTAAGAAGTATGAAGTGCAAGGCTAATGAAAGGCATCATTATATTTTTATCAGCACACTAGGTTTACTTCTAATCTTAGAAAAGCAGGTGTTGCTCCAACTATCCAAGATTAATCTCCACTTCCTGATCTCAACCATCCTCTATTATTAGTAGATTTTTTTTCTGTTAAATATCTTCTTATTAAAAAAAATATCTTCTTATATAAATTGTCTTCTTCGTTTTTCACTGATACAATTTAACCAAAGTGTTTTTCTCTCTTTTCACTTCTCCATGACCATCTACTCCGCAGTATAATCTTAAGGTTACTATAGTAATTAATTATGAGAAGGAGATGACTCAGCTTAGTTGGCATTGAGGCCTTTAAATAATGATGGAATATCAAGTTTGACTGAAGATTACACTTCGAGGGTTTTTCAGGGTACTTAGGAATCGAGGAATATTTGTTTATCCTCTATCCACCTGTTCCTAATTCATTCTCTCCACTATACACCCATGACTCAAGGCATACTGTCTAATGGACAATAGGCAGTCTACAAAATAAATCCAGAAAGAAATTTAGTAGGCTTGTTTGATCTGGGTTTCACCTGGTATCATCATTCAAAAATAACTTACATGGAGAGAGAAAGAAAACTTGCTGCATGCCAGTATTAAACAAAGTCATGGTGACAGAGTTCCTTTTGATCTAGACAGAAAAAAAATGGACCCCTGAATATTTCAGTAGGCATAAAGAGGGGAGCAGTCTACAGAAAGATGTTAATGCTTTAGGGCATATGAAGTTCTCCAGGCCTTCATATTTTGGAACAAAATATAGAAGCAATGGTTACCTGAGTAATTGGGGCAACTTGATTGTTCCTAAGATATATGATAAGAAGTCCCCAAATATTATACTGATATTTCTGTATCCAGATAAGGATTACTTCCTTTCAACACCACTAAATTTCTTATTGAACTTTATCTTATACTGGTTTACTACTACTAGACAAGATGGGAAAGTAGGTAAAGGTAACTTACAAACAAACATTTTCTAAAGTTAAAATGTAATGCTAGTACAAACAAAAAATCATGAGCAAAAATCATGAGTCACACAAATATATATTGAATACATGCCATATAATTTTTCTTATGAATGGGAGTATCAGCAGGGTGGTAAACTAGTTTAAAGAGACCAAAGTCACTAAGAATAAGAATGCTGAAATAAACTTGCAAAGTTAAAGACAAAGCCAGTTAATGTCCTACAAGGCATTAGACTTTAAACATTATTGTTTCTCTTTTCTACAGGCAGAAATTATTTGCAACTATCATTATTCTGCAAGTTAATATGTAATTTCACAGAGCTTAAGCTCTAATCAATAGAAATGGTAAATCAAACAAATGTATATTCTCCTAGAAAATTAAATAATTCTTCAGTGGTGACTTTCATGTTCCATTATGACATTAAAATGATATACAGTATACAGTCATCCATGTATCTTATTTACAAGTGTCACATAATATTTCTTAGCTGCCTAGAGAGCAGAAAGGACAAGCAATTACAAATTCTTCACAATTTCACCAAAATAATATTAGTAATTAGAACATATTATCATAAACTACAAACCAGATAATATTCTTACTATATATTAACTATTTTAATCCTAACAGTGCTATGAAATGGGTAGTATTCTTACAGTCAAAGAAACTGAGGCAAAGAAAATTTAATTAACTCACTGAACTGTACTCATACATGAGTGTATGGAGGCAGAATTCAGATGAGGGAAGTAGCTTCTAAGTCTATAACTGTAACCATTGCACTATATTACCTCGCACTAATTCTCCTTTTTTTTTTTTTAAAGATTTTATTTATTTGACAGAGAGAAACACAGCGAGAGAGGGAACACGAGCAGAGGGAGTGGTAGCGGGAGAAGCAGGCTTCCTGCAGAGCAGGTAGCCTGACGCGGGGCTCCATCCCAGGAACCTGGGATCATGACCCGGGCCTAAGGCAGATGCTTAACGACTGAGCCACCCAGGCGCCCCACTAATTCTCCTTCTTATATCCTGATTCCTCCTCAACTATTTTAGTGCCAAAAGAGCATCTCCCTTCCCATCAACACTTCCTAAAATCACCTCAAAGAGCAATATAATAGCACTAGCAATGATGATGATGATGATTCTGTTCAAATATTGGCATTTGGAAAATAGTGTAAGTGTAAATAAAAGCATCTTAAGAATGTAATTTTTTGACCAGTAGTTGACATTTAAAAGTTTCAAGTTTTCCTGTAATCACAATACCAACACAAGAACCCTAGCACTTGCTCTCCAAACCAGATCACCATTCCTAAGCAACTCCAAAGTAGAAATCTTGAACCCCAATGCTGTATGGATTCAGTCTCCTCTAAGGCATAGAAAAAGTATGGCCAAATTGCCCAAGACCCCACAGTTTGAAAATCCAGTTGTACTTTTCTGTCCCAAATTTCTTCAGTGTTAGACCCTAATGAACAATTTCTTCTTTACAGTGCCTCTAACTTTGAATTTTGGGGCAGCCTTCATTTCTGTTTTCTTTTCTCTCCTACCATTGACTGAACCTGACTTCTTCCCTTTGCTTAGCATTCACTACTCTGTTAAATCTCTCATCTGTTCTTATGTGAGATGTTGAGTTAGCTTCTATTTCTTTTTTCCCCATCTAATTAATTTAAAAATATTTTATAATGTAATATTTGAAATTCATTTGTAACGTTTTCAAATTTTTATTTGTAAATGTTTATTCATTTTTAAGGAGTTTATTTTATAAAATTTGAAACTTAGAATATATTAATGTTACCAAGTATAATACTCAATTAACATTCTATGATTGTGGTACCTAACTTAAAAAACCAAACTTCTTAAGTACAATTCTACCCGTGCAGTCCATGAAATACTTTCTACCTGTTGTTCCCTCAGTGGTACACATTATTCTTTGAGAATAGTAAGAATTTTGTGTTTGAAATACATGTGTTTGTAATGTATTTACTACACGTGTATATCACCTAACTTAAGAAAAGTAAATAATAAAATGCTATTTTTATTCCACTGAAAACTATGACATTACAATTTTTATAAAGCTCAACATTGGGGCACCTGGATGGCTCAGTTGGTTAAGAATCTGCCTTCAGCTCAGGTCATGATTTCAGGGTCCTGGGATGGAGCACTGCATCTGGTTCCCTGCTCAGGGCAGAGTCTGATTATCCCTCTTTCTTTGCCCCTCCCCCTGCACATATTAATTTCCTTAAATGCAAATGTGATTAAATCTATTGGCAGCTAAACATTCTTTAGAGCTTTTCCCAGTAATAAGTGTAAACTGTTAGCATACGGTGATTTTATAATCTGGTGCCTACCTACTTTTCCAGTCATGTTACCAGATTTCCCTGGACCTCCACTACCCTACCATACTCAGTATTTACAACTCCCCACTATTCCATGATATTTCATCACTCTGTATCTTTACACACTATTCTCCTTCTACCAAAGCCTTTTTCTTTTCCTGTATGTGTTCTCAAATTTTCAATTTAATTTTCAACCCTAAAATATAACTTAAGTTAAATGTTCTCTTACAGATCTCCTAGTCACCCTGAAAACTTTTACTATGCTTTCATGTAATATTGTCCTTACATCGGTTGTAGAACTTCTTACATTTTATGTATTATTTATTCCTAGTCTCCATGAGACATTAGTTCTTCCGAAAGTTAGAAGCTCCTGGTCTACTTCACCTACAACTTGAAAAAACATATTGTTTTGATTGAATGATAAGGCAAATGAACAAATCATAGAATAAGTTTATGAATGAGGCAAAAAGGAGAATAAAATCCCACACATTATTTGAGAAAAGGAAAGAAAAAGAACAGGGTTAGGCTTTGGAGGCAATCTTCACATTGAGTTTGAAATGACCAAGTTTCATCAAATTGGGAGGACAGAACTTTGAGATCTATTGCAGGGATTTGGCATACTATGAAATAGTTTCAGAAGTAATTACAAGCCTGGATTAATTCAACTATACCAACTCTCCATCCATATACAATAACATTAATGTAGCAAATGCTCACTTGAAAGACCTAAGATATCGCTGTGCAAGACTGAGATCTGCTGAACAGAACCCTATTATTGCACTCACATTGATGGATGGGAACTAGAGGATTATATCTGCATTAATAGGTGTCCTACAAGACACATGCTTTATAAATCACGTCACTGACATAAGTGTGATTTGACCTGCTGTGTAACTTTATCTTATCAGATTTCTAGTAAGGTGTTTGATAATGTTTCTTTTTACTGAAGAAAGCGGTTTTTAATTTATTCCAAAGAAAATTATTGCCATCACAATCCTGTTTTAGTTTTTTACTGGCTAGATTTTCTTGTGGAAAAGAAATATATGTCCCCTGTTGCTTGGTCAGTAAAATCATTTACATTTCCACATACAGAAGTCTCATATCTGCCAAGTTGGTGCTGAAACAGCATGAGGCATTAATCGTTATGCAGAAATAGACTTATGAATATGCTAAAATGGGATAGGGGTTAACATTTATGACTGCTTACGTATGTGTATATTTAATGTTCCTGTTTATTTCATGTGGAACCTTTATCAGTACATACAAAGGAGAATTTATGTTTGTGAGGGGTTTTGTGTCAGGGATAATATGTGAACAAGCAGTTATGCTTGCTGACCTCCCTCTTTTTCTCCTAAGAACATTTGTGAATGAAAAATTCAATGAACAAGAATTTTTTTTCATTCACTGTTAACCCTTTGTTCTGTAATATGTTTGGTATAAAGAGGCATATCTGTATACAACTCCGTAAAATAAAGAGCTCAACACAGTCAGAAAGTTATGTAAAATCTAGTACTTTCTAAGAACATGTCAAAACAAATACCGAAGAAAACCCATTTATGCCTTACTATGTGACTCAACTTAGCTTCTTAAATTTTTTCAACCAAAAGATATTTTTACATTAATTTTTTTACCCCCTTTTACTTTCTGATATGTGTGAAGCAATGTTGCCTAATCCTTCATGGTAACATTAGTTTAAGAATGTCACTTTCATTATACTATTTCATTGGGTTCTACCTGAATACCTGTTAAGTAACATTGTAGACTACAAATGAACTAATGATTTATGTCTTTAAACATTTATTTATTTTCTTAATTTTCTGTTACAATGGGATTAACCTAGGATTCACCTGTCTTCCAATGTTTAGAGATAGACAAGCTTGCATACATTTTAAATGAATGGGAATTCTAATAGAGATAGTAAGCACTGTTTTCATAACTCCTTTCACAAAACTCTCCAAAATGAATGGAAAAACACAGAATAAATGAAGTTCATCTGCATTTGAGCTAGTGAACTATAATAACTCAATAATATAAACTCTGAAGAAAAAAGCTGCCAAATCAAGTAAAAATTAGGCCCAGTATAAAAGGGAAGCACCAATTTGACATATATCTTCTTTAGTTTATATGACTACACCAGCAGGCAGGTTGTGTGAGAAAGTGTATTCTACTTTGGAGATATGAAAGGACATGATTAAGCCATCCAAAAAATGAGGGCACCTCATTTTTGTTCTATCAGCTAAGTTAAAATAATAGAAGAAGCAGAATTGAAACATATTCAACCTTTTTTTTTTTTTTTTTTTGGACCAATTATAACCTCAACTTGAAGATGACACAGGGCCAAATAGAGAACAGAAATACCTGAGTACATTGCTTTGGAGAGTGGGCTCTGAAGATTGCTTCAGGCTTCCCTGGTTTGCTCACCCAGACTCAGTTGAAGTCTCAGGACATTCCCCTGAGCTTACTATTAGACCCTCCTACAGAGCTGGCCTTGGATGTGTGGGGATTCCATCTATTTGTAGAGAAAATTGGTGTACCTAATGTGCCCAGTATGCATTTTCCTGCCACCCATCTTATTTATTTTTTCCACTCAAGCAACTTGTGCACTGAACACAAAACAACCTAACCAACCAGTTTTAAGTCCATGGATAGAATTCAAACCATGTCAGGTAAAAAAAGAGGAATCAGTACTTGCTTGGACAGCACACATACTAAAATTGGAATGATACAGAGAAGATTAACATGGCCCCCGTGCAAGGATAGCACGCAAATGGTCCATATTTAGTGGTCCATATTTAAAAAAAAAAATGGACTCAGTTAAGGAAAATTGGCAGCAGCTGTTCTGGACAATTATCAGTCCCAGATACTAGATACAAATGTTTCCATTCAATAATAATTTTCATCATCACCCTTACCATCTGTAACAACAAGCACAAACCCTACAAATGAATGAAAGACATAAATATTGCATGTAAGATATGTAGATGCTTTCAAAAAATATCTACTTAGTATAGAAAAATGAGTAAAATTTCCAGAGCTCTGTTTTCTTTTCTTTTCTTTTTTCAGAGCTAGTTTCATTGAGTGTAATATTGAAATACAGAATAGCAAGCCTCAGATACTTGCTACCCTTGGGGCAAAATGCCACCTTAGCCTGTGATGGTGCAAGACAAGTTTGGTCATTTCTTCCGATTTTATAGTTCAGATACATACTACTAAGACACAGAAGCTGCATTTCCAAAAGTTCATAGGGTTACAAAAATATTGCTCAGAATTGTAAATAGTTTGTCTGATTGATTATGGAGTATGTGAGAAATAATGTTGAGCTAAAAGCTGGAAAATTAGTAGATGATCATCTCTGAAGGAATTCTGTTGTCATTATAAATAACTTGACTATTTCTCTTATAATTGAACAGGAGACTTTGAAAGATTTGAGGTATGAGAATTCTACAAACTGTGTTCTTACAGATATGAGAGAGAGGAGTTAATGGAGTTAATCGATCGGTGGGAGGGAACCCTAGAAGGGAGAATTGCTATAGGTCACCAAAGTAATGTCTTTGGGAGGCGGCTACATTTTGACTCTTAGGAAGGAGGATTTTGGAAATGGTACACAGGCAAAAAGCACCAGAAGAGATTAGACACTAAGTCCAGTTCAGCCTGACCTTTAATTACATTGTATTATTGTGGTTGGCTCTAAACTACATTAGCTTTGTGGTTTCCTGAAAAGAGCCCAGTTATCAAGAACGTTTGCAGGGGCGTCTGGGTGGCTCAGTGGGTTAAAGCCTCTGCCTTCGGCTCAGGTCATGATCCCAGAGTCCTGGGATCGAGCCCCGCATCAGGGTCCCAGCTCGGCAGGAAGCCTACTTCTCCTGCTACCAATCCCCCTGCTTGTGTTCCCTCTCTTGCTGTGTTTCTCTGTCAAATAAATAAAATCTTAAAAAAAAAAAAAAAGAACATCTGCAATTAGCTCACATAGTCACTGTCTAAAGATACCTTTTGTGAAGTGCTAGCAAAGCAAGAAAAGTAAACAAATAAATAAACAAGTCATTTACTTTGTTTCTTCCTCATGCAACATTCAATTTTGTGGCCAGTCCAAAATAAACAATGTATATAAAAGTCCATGCTGTATGAGACAAAATGCAAGTAGCATTTTGGGAGAAAGTGCTTAAAACATTTAATTAAAAAATATTGCTCTTAATAAGATGAACCAGATTTACAAGTTATTTTTAAAAAATGAGTCAATGAATTAAAAAATATGCCAAACATAAAAACTAAGGAAACCATAGTACTAAAATTTAGTGCCAATTAAACGAATGAAAATTAGAGCAAACGTGCTATTTTACTTTTCTTCTATGAGGTTATAACAAATAAATCAATAAAATTTAAGTCTAATAGCAGTCATTGGGAAAGTGAAGTAAAATACAGTATTTCAATCATTGTTTTAAAGCATATAACTTCTAGGGGCACCTCAGTGGCTAGTGGGTTAAAGCCTCTGCCTTCAGCTCAAGTCATAATCCCAGGGTCCTGGGATCGACCCCCGCATTAGGCTCTCTGCTCAGTGGGGAGCCTGCTTCCCCTCCTCTCTTTGCCTGCCTCTCTGCCTACTTGTGATCTCTCTCTCTCTCTCTCTCACTCATTTTCTCTCTCCTTGTCAAATAAATAAATAAAATCTTAAAAAAAAAAAAAGAATGTAAGTTCTGGAGCAATTTAGCCATACATACTGATGAAAATAGCAAGTGTAGGGTGCCCCGCAACAAATAAATCCCAATTTTAGGAATCAGTGCTTTGGAATTACATATGTAAGTACAGATGTACAGACAATAAAGTACACTTCAGATATCTTAGTAAAGTAAATCACTGAAATGACTACCTAAACTAACTATAAGCCTCGCATGTGAAGTAAAATATAGTGCTATGCTGCTACCACAATGTTATAGGAGGATAATTTACTGACATCAAAAGATATCTGGGACATAATGTCATATCAAAGGAAAAATTAAAAAAAACTTTGCAGAAAGCAATATATAGCAGAAAAATGGTTTTGTGTATATATTTGTTTGTGTGTATACATGTATTTGTATGCCTGAGTGTAGGTGTGTGAGTGAATATATACTTATACAGAAAGAGAAGGATAAAGCATCACAAAATTATATATATATTTATATATATATAATTATATATATAAAGAATATACATAAAGAAACTTTGTAGTTTCTTTATGTTACTAACTTTAGTTCTTTTACACTTATTTTGTATTTGAGTGCCACCATGTTGGGCACATAAATATTTAAATTGTTATATCTTCATGTTCGATTTTCCCTTTTATTATTACATAATGTCCTTCTTTGTCTCTTATTACAGTCTCTGTTTTAAAGTCCATTTTGCCTGATATAAGTATTACTACTCCAGCTTTCTTTTGACATGAGAGATATTTCTCCATCCTCTTACCTCCAAATCTACAGATGTTCTTAAATCTAAGATGAATCTCTTATAGGCAGAATGTAGCTAGATTTTGTTTTTTTGTTTTTTATCTGTTCTGTCACCCTATGTCTTTTATTTGGAGTATATAGTCCACTTATATTCAAAGTAGTTATTGTTAGATACGTCTTTATTGCCATTTTATTACCTGTTTTGTGGTAGTTTTTAAAGACTTTCTCTGATCCTTTCTTGTCTTTCTCTTTTGTGGTTTGCTGGTTTTCTTTAGTGATATAGTTGGGTTCATTTCTCTTTACTTTTTGTGTATTTATTAGCGGGTATTGATTTGTGGTTATCATTAGGTTTGTATAAAATATGTTCCACATATAGCAATCTATATTAAGTTGATGGTCACTTAAGTTTGAAACCATTCATTCTTCTTCTTCTCCCCACATTTTAGGTATATGGTATCATATTTTATATCCTTTTATTTTGTGAGTTCCTTGACTGATATTTTACAAAAGTATTCATTTTTTCACAGCTTTATTTTTCCTATTGTTCCATTTCTTTGAAATAAATTGATGGTATTTTGATAGGGATTGCATTAAATGTGTAGATTGCTTTAGGTAGCATAGACATTTTCACAATATTTGTTCTTCCAATCCATGAGCATGGAACATTTTTCCATTTCTTTGTGTCTTCCTCAATTTCTTTCATGAGCACTTTGTAGTTTTCTGAGTACAGATTCTTTGCCTCTTTGGTTAGGTTTATTCCTAAGTATGTTATGGTTTGGGGTGCAATTATAAATGGGATAGACTCCTTAATTTCTCTTTCTTCTGTTTTGTTGTTGGTATATAAAAATGCAACTGATTTCTGTGCATTAATTTTATATCCTGACATTCCTTGACTGAATTCCTGGATGAGTTCTAGCAGTCTTGGAGTGGAGTCTTTTGGATTTTCCACATAAAGTATCATATCATCTGCAAAGAGTGAGAGTTTGACTTCTTCTTTGCCAATTTGAATGCCTTTGATTTCTTTTTGTTGTCTGATTGCTGAGGCTTGGACTTCTTGTACTATGTTGAATAGCAGTGGAGATAGTGGGCATCCCTGCCGTGTTCCTGATCTCAGGGGAAATGCTGAGAGCTTTTCCCCATTGAGAATGATATTCACTGTGGGT
>CM053605.1:135720096-135768920 GCA_028646535.1 Procyon lotor
TCCTTTCCTTCCTTCCTTCCTTCCTTCCTTCCTTCCTTCCTTCCTTCCTTCCTTCCTTCCTTCCTTCCTTCCTTCCTCCCTCTCTCTTTCTCTCTTTCTTTTTCTTTCTTTTGCCAGTTAACTTTAAAAAAAGAGCTCTTTTAGTGCTTTCTCTTTCATCTAACTACTGGAATAATTTATTAATGAATGGGGCTATTTCTGTACGTTCATAAAACATTCCTGTGAAGGCTTCTAGGCTTAACTATTTTGGGTTAAGTTTTATTTAGCAATTCAACATATCTTTAATAGGTTTATTTGCCACTCAGATTTTCTATATGTCACTCAGTATTGAGTAAATATTTCTAAGTCATACAAATGGCTTATTCCATCTTAGTTTTTGTGGCACAGACTGCTACTCTTCCCTAGAAATAGCTTCATTTTCCTGGACACAGGGTCGGCCCACATGTTAACATCATGATACATGTCAGCAGACTATGAATAGAGGGATGGGTGTTACTACCACACCAAAGCATTTATGATGTGAGTGTGCTCCATCCAACCTCTCTTTCTGTTCTACCAGCAAAGTAAAGGTGACAAAACCCTGGTGGATGGAGGATGCACAAAGAGTAAGGAACCTGGGTACCTGAATCTACACCAACAGCTACTAGTTTCTAATAATAATACTCAATATTCAAGCTACTAATACTCAAATAATAAACACCAGTACTCAAATATATTTTTAGTTTTATTGGTTTATTGGTTTTATTGATTCTTGCAGTCCACTTTACTCTAAATTGTACAGTTTTAATTTTATTTTAATTAGTGTGTATCTAAGATTATTGGAAATTTTTCATACCATGGATTTTTTATTTTTACCTTCTATCATCCTTATTTTGTTAAATTAACCTATTTTTTAGTGAACTGTTTAATCATTTCAGATAACTTTTTTGTGTCTTATTAATGAATAGAGTAATAGTAATGGACAGTAGTTATTTAGAAAATTTATTTTATTAATTTTGCTCAGAAATTATTGACCTTGCTAAACATGAAAATTTTGGAAAAGCATTACTGATTTTTATGGAAATATTTCTTCCTCCTTACCTTTGCTTTTTCAATGTTCTCTTAGAGACTATTATCAAGGGCTATGTATTGGATCAAGTCTTTCCCTCATCCATATCTATAATTTCTTTATGTATTCCCTTCACTAATTCTCTCTCCAGTATATTTAATATTTTGTTTAAATGATATGTTAAACTTTAGAAATATTTTATTTTTACTTCTAGAAGTTCTCTCCATAAGAATTATTTGTATTAAAATTTATAATATTTTCATATCTACCTTTAAACTCATAGATACTTTTTTGCTATACCTTATATACTCTTTAACCTTGACTTACTAAAAATTTAAATAACTTTGAAAAGAAGTTGTACCAATAGGAATTATTCATTTTATAGAATTTTTAATTAATTCAAAAACATCAATTCATATTCCTGAGTTTTAATAATGTCATATTTTTTCTTTGATCATGGATTCATTTTATTTCTACTCTTCTGTCTTTATGTAACTTTACTACATTCAGGTTTTTTTTTTAACTTTTAAAAGATTTTCTTTATTTATTTGAGACAGAGAGGGCGAATATGAGTGGAGAGAAGGAGAAGCAGCCTCCCCACTGAGCAGGGATGCTGACCTGGGGCTCAATCCCAGGACACTAGGATCATGACCTGAG
The DNA here is from genome assembly GCA_028646535.1 of Procyon lotor. Taxonomy (NCBI): domain Eukaryota; kingdom Metazoa; phylum Chordata; class Mammalia; order Carnivora; family Procyonidae; genus Procyon; species Procyon lotor. The sequence continues at coordinate 135,721,802 of CM053605.1, forward strand.
TGCAAAGCAAATGGTTAATTGACTGAAACACTCAGGCATTCCTACCACATTCAGTTTTAATTATTATTACCCCAAAATAAGTATCTGTGTTCTCCACTTAATAGCAAAATTTTGAGAACTTCAGATATCTTTCTGAGAAAATAGTGTTTTATTTTCCTACACTGTAGTCTCTAATATTCAATGATAGTCATCAGTCTCTATATTAAAGGGATATTTTAATTCACTGGTGTATTTGGAAGACAGGCTACACAAAATTTGAAACTCAAATGTAAAAGTATAGGAATAAATAGTTAATCACTTTTCATTATTAATATGCTATTGCATAAGTAAAATTTAAGAGTGTATCCTTGCTAGTTGGAATATATTTTCTAACTTTATAATGTTACTACAATTTTTTTTAGATTTCTCCCCTTTTCATCAGTAATATAACATTACTATATATATAACATCAATATAAAAGAAAAGTTGTCTACTTTCAAAAATTCATCTTTCAAGGACAGACTATTTATTAAGTAAGAACTTTATAAACAGAATGCCTTTATTTTTTTCCATGCCAAAAAGTTTTTATTCCGGATTTTTTTAACCTATCGTAATTTGCAGGAATAGTTCCATAAACACCCGTTTACTCTACCTAGTTTCACCAAGTGTTAACATTTTGCCATGTTTTTCTGCATATGTGTGTTTATATCTTAGCTGCTGAATTATTGGATTACTCCAACCATTATATTTCACCCCTAAATACTTCAGCATGTGCCTCTAAGAACGAAGGTATTCTCCTACATACAATTTTACACTTAACAAAACTAATACAATAGTATCTGCAATGATGTAAATTTCCCCAAATATCCAAATAATGTGCGTTATAGGTTTTATTTTTAAATTCAGGATCTAATCAAGACTCACATTATATTTACTTGTTATGTCCCTTTGGTCTCCTTTAATTTATAACTGTTTTCCAGCCATTTTGTCATTCATGACATTTATATTAGTGAAGAATCCAGACTAGTTGTTTTGTAGAATTCCCCAGGTTGACAGAGTCATATTATCTCCCCATGATTACATTTAGCTGGGACCTTTTTTGGCAGGGACACCATATAGGTGATATGGTACCCTTTTCAGTGGCTGATACAGGAAGGTTCATGATATGAGTAGGTCTCGTGGTTGATGGTGTTAAGTTTGGTACCCTATTTAAGGCAGTGTCTACTAGACTGCTTCATTTTAAAGAAATTTTCCTTTATAATTAGTAATCTGCTGGGTGGAGGATAACTTTGCTTTCAAACATGACATTTCACCTGTAACTTAATATGTTTAATAGTTAAAGAATATTATATTTTATTTATGAGTGTCACTGACAGAATAAGACAGCAAAAGAATCTAAAGCATGCTTCCAAGTGTAGCTAGGGATTTAATGAAGAAAAAAGTAGGTAAAGTGGAAACAATAAATTAAAAGGAACAGTGTATGACAACAAAATAAAAATACTTTTTTATTATATATTAATTTCCACTTAAATTAGCTACCTAAAGTTTAGTTTTAATATAAAAAGGGACATTATCAATAATAAAAGTTAAAATAGTTATTTTTAAATTTTGACAAATGCAGAAGGATCCTATTATTCAGATATTATCAACTAGTAGACCATTGAGTATCATAGGTCAATTCAGCAGAGGGGACATTTGCCAATACAATTCTTGGATTGTAATAATAATTGTAATAATATTTCACATTATCATTCAATAACAATGTCAAACAAAATATTCACCTGAAGTTGAAAGATTCATACAAGCTTGAATGATTTTAAGATAAATTATGTCAGTGCAGCTATTGATATATATTTTAAGGTTTATGAATGTTATAGTAAGCACTAGAATGAAGTATTTTACAGGTTATAGAAACCGTATTTTATAGATTTTAAATGATTTATGAAATGTGTACCTAAACTTATAATAAAAATATGAAATATAAAGGAGATAACATGAACACATTAAAATGTTATTATTTATAATTGATCATATGCATAACAACTTTTGATAACATTTGTATCTTTTAAAATATCGCCATGATTTCAGACCTTCAGAGGAATCTGACCTACAACTTCCAGTAAGATTGCCAAAAAAATGGTTATATGCTTCCCAGCATGGGTTTTGTGAAAATCAGATAGAAGAGATAAATACAGATGTTATGGCTTTTATAGATTCCATTTTGTTTTGATTTCAGAACATTGGGAGAATAGCTTCCTTTAATTTTAACTAATTGTTTTCTGGTTTTTTAAGATCTATCTATCTATCTATCTATCTATCTATCTATCTATCTATCTATCTATTTATAAGAGAGAGCATGAGTAGGGGGATGGGGCAGATGGACTGGGAGAAGCTGAGTGGGAAACCTGATACAGGATTGGATTCCAGGACCCTGGCATCATGACCTGAGCCTAAAGTAGATGCTTAACTGACTGAACCACCCAGGAGCCCCGACTAATAGTTTTTAGTAGCAATTATGCAGAAAAAGATTAACACAGTAGCTCTGACCTACTATTTTTGAAAAAGCCTGCTTGTAAGATTTGGCCTTGATTGGTGTCTGAAAACTTAGATTTCAAAGGGGTTCCCACCATTAACTAATAACAAATGGCTCATTGTACCTAAAGTGTTTGTATAAACAATATGGCCTATGCTGAACAAGTGCTTTCCTTCTGGGAGTCTTGAATTTTGGCACATGCTAAGCAGATGCTGCCTGTGTGATCAGACCTCCATAAAAACCCAGGTCACTGAGTCTCTAATGAATTTCCCTGGTTGGCAACAATTCATATGCTTTGTCACATCTCATTGAAGAAGACATGAAGTGTGCCCTGTGTGATTCCACTTCGAATGGAGCTTTTGGAACTTTGTGCCTTGTTTCTCTGGGGCTTCACCCATTTCCCTTCCCTGACTGTGCACTGAATCCTTTTGCTATAATAAATCATAACCATTGGTATGATTATGTACTGAGTCCTGTGAGTCATCCTTGTAAATCACTGAACCTGGGAGGATAGTCTTGGGATAACCCACCACAACATTCTAATTAGAATTGGTGGAATGGTAGGTGAAGTTGGAGATATACTGTGCTTAGGAGCTGGAAAATATAACATTGTTAACATTTCAATTCACCCCAAATTAACCTATAGATTTGTTATAATCACATTCAAAATCCCAGCAGACTTTTTGTAGAAATTACAGAAATGATTCTAAAATTCATATGCAAATGCAATGGCCTAGAATAACCAAAACAATTTTGAAAGAGAACAAAGTAATAATGCTACCAGATTTTAAGACTTATTACAAGGCTACAGTAATTAAAATCGGGACTTGTCTAAATATAGACAGATCAATAGAAAAATAGACTTCAGAATTAGAACCACCCATATATTAATAATTAGTTTCTGCAAAGACACTAGACAATTTAATTGAGAAAGGATTGTCTTTGAAGAAATGGTCCTGATACAATCATATACCCATGTGCAAAAACTTGTATTTTAATCCATACCCCACATATTTTATAAAATTTACCCAAAATGGTAATTCAATGAAGAAACTTGACCTCTCTAACCACTGGTAGTGGCACAATTGGCTTTCTGAATGCAAAATGTTTAATTTAGACTCTGCCTCACACCTTATACAAAAATTAATTCCAAGGGAATAGTAAATCTTGATGTAAAATGTAAAACTATAAAATATTTGGAGATAATCAATGTGACCTTGGGTTTTACAATGAGTTTCTAGATATCTACTCATCTCATTATCATAATCTATGGTTTATATAGGAGATTGATTTTATTTGAAAATGTGATGACTAATATATTAACAATAGCAGATTATCTAGTTCATTAGTTCTAATTAATTCAACAAGTAAAAAACTATTCATTTTTTAAAATTATAGATATACACTATGTATAATAACACTACAATAATATCCATCCACAGAGCATCCCATAAAGAATAGTACACTTATAAATCAAATAGTTACAATAGTAATCATCTAGTGATCAATGCACCAGACCTACATTATCAATATGGATTAATCCAACAAAAATGAAGTTTAGGGAAAAAAGAGACGTGGACAAGTATACATGGAGTAATTTGCAGTTAATATATATATTGAGGGAACAATTTTGTGTAGGTAGAAATATAAAGATAGAAAATATATGAATTATATAGAGCTATGTATGGGAATAATAAATCCCAAAATCAGTATAGTGATCATATCTCTTTACAAGGGAGAAATGCATCCAGCATGACAAAGAGTTTTTATTTTGTTCATTTAATATTTTATTTCTTAAGCTAGAAAAAAGATATACAGCTTCCCATTAAAACATTCTCAGTAACTCTTATTAATTTGAAATGCTGTAAAATAGATATGGCAAATCGTATGTCCCTTCATGTTTAGCATTACATATGACTACTATTTGGACACGTTAAGTATGATCTAAGATTGACATCCTTGTTGGTCAGAACCTGAGTTAAGTTTTGGAAAGCAGACTTAGATGCCTTTCTAGAGGAATATATTTGTGTTCAAACTGAAGGCAGTGGGTACACAAGAGGACTTTCACGTAAGATAGAGCAGGTAGGGTAAAATGCATATATGGCCATAAATCTTTCCTTTCTTTATATCTTTGCCTTTCAGAAATACTCTTATACACTAACTCTGAGGTTGGCCATAGGAAATACCATGGGGAAAGTAAAGAGTGGAAAACATAAGGCAAGCAGGGCCATGAGAGGGATTTCCCCTGTTGTGTTTGAGACCATCATGTCATTAAGCCTGGGCAAGCCTGTTTCATCAATCTGACACCCTGTTGGTAGATAGTTATATTGCTGACAAACAATTGAGCATCAATACATTATTGAGCTTTGTTCCAAAACACCAGAAAAAAAATCATATGAATCATAGTCCTAAATGTAAAAACTAAAACAATAAATCTTCTTTAAGAAAATAGAAAATTTTTGTAACCATAAGTTAAAGATTTCCTAGATAAGACATCAAAAACATAATTTGCAAGAATTGTGAATTGGACTTGTCCAATTATTAAATTGGACTTCATAAAAATCACTTCAAATGACAATATTAAAGGGACAAAGAGATGAACCACAGATTGGGAAAAAAAAGTTTGCAAAATCATATGTCTGATAAAGTACTTGCATCCAGAATACATAAAGGACTCTCAAACTCAATAACAAGAAAAAAAAATTTTAGTGGGCAAATGATCTAAACAGATGTTCCATAAAAGGAGATACATGGATGAAAAATGCTCAACCTTATTAATGTTTCGGTGGATAGAAGCTAAAAGCACGATGAAATACGGCTACACATGCATTAGCACTAGTGGTGGAAATGTGAAATTGTATATCCATTTTGGGAAACAGCTTTGCAATTTCACCTCTCAAATGACTCAGCCATTTCACTCCTAAGTATTAACCCAAGAAACATAAAACGATATGTTTATATAGAGCTTGGATATGAATGTTTATAGTAGGTTTATTTTGTAATAGCCAAACACTGGAAACAACCCACATGTTCATTAACAAGTAAACGGATGAACAAACTGTAGTACAGTAGTTCCCTTTATCTGTGGGGGATATTTTCCAAGACCTCCAGGGGATGCCTGAAACCACGGATAGTACTTAACCCTAAGTTTAATGTATAAACTAGGCACAGTAAAAGATTTACAAAATAACCAATAATACAATAGAACAGTTATAACCATATACTATAATAAAGGTTGTGTGAATGTGGTCTCTCTCTCTTAAAATAACTTAGTGTGCTATACTCACCCTTCATTTACTGATTATGTAAGATGATAAAATGCCTATGTGATGAGATGAAGTGAGGTGAATGAGGTAGGCATTGTGACCTAACATGACCTTATTGCTGACTTTCTGACATGTCAGAAGGAGGATCAGCTGGCTTGGATAACCGAAACAGTTGAAAACAAACTGCAGATAAGGGGTGGCCACAATGAAATACTACTCATAAAAAGCAAAGAACGAATGATATATGGAACATCATGGTTAAGTACGCAGAGGGGAAAATAATTATGCTGAGTGAAACAAACCAGACCAAAAAATAAATAAATAAACCTTATGACCCAACTTAACTAAAATTCTTAAACATTAACACTATTATGACATAAATCAGATCATCAGTACCTGAGTATGGAGTAGGGGCAAGGAGGGGCAACAAGATGGATCAGAAAAGTGGGTGATGAATATATTCATTACTCTGATTATGGCAAGGGTTTTATGAGTGTATATATATGTCAAAAAGTCAAATTGTACACCTTATACATACGCAGTTTATTGTATGTTAACTATTCAATAAAGCTTTTAAAAAGAATAATACTTAAATGCCAGGAAAGATGAGTTGGGTGGACTAGTACTTAAATTTTCTGAAGGCTTTAATTCAAACTTTACTAGCAAAATCACAAAGATAGTATATTATAATTTAAAGAAATTGTGTGCTATGTGTTATTTTTTTTACAGTTTACAATACATAGAACATATTATAGTTACGGTAATTTCATACATGCTATGAAATTTCACATATGCTATATATTTCGAATGCTACCATGAAAAATACCTGATCAACATATTGTTAAAAATAATCTTATAAATGTAAACCTAACATATAAAATGGTGTGTGGATGTGTGTGCATGTTAGTATTTTACCTTCCCAGAACAACACTTGAAAAGTGATTCAGAGATGTTAAGTCAGTGTAATAAGCCAGAGGACATATAAGTTATTTGTTTGTAAAAACAAAGAGTCCAAATTCAAATACTGAATCTAGCATTATACTTCATAATAATTTAGATCATATTTTAGCAGGTACTTTTCTTACCTTTTCTGTAAAAAAAAGGAAAAAGGAGAAAATTTTTGGATTTTCACAGGTTATCTATAGACTAATTTTTTCAAGTTACTTATGGTAACTCTAGAGGCAAATTTGGAAAATACAAGCATTGTTTGTTTCAAAGAGTTAAAATAATCTATATTTTTCAACTTGGAATATATTCAATGAAAAAACCATTTGTAAAAGTCAGAAGGCACAAATGGAATATTAGTGAGTGTTGAGCTTGAGTGCACACAAATTGAGCTACTTCATGCAAAAATATATATATATTTATATATGTTATAAATATATAACATAAATAAATAAATAAATATATATATTATATATATATATATATTATATATATATATATATATATCACCAGGTCAGGTTCTATATATAGAACCTGCCTATTTCTGTGACAGTCCATATGGTAAAAAGGCAAAAATCTACCAAAGATTTGACTTAAAATTGAACCTAAAAAGAAAACATGAACATTGCTAGTGAAAAAATAATAATTGTACACATTCATTTAAAGTTAATTTCTAAGGCATAATGTTCACAAATGGCTTTAGATATATGAACAGGGAAAGTCTACACATTTTTACTTTCACATTTTACATTTTACTTTTAACCTAAGAAAATTAGCTTAAAAATATCTGATTTTTAATGAAACTTTGGATACCTAAGGAGTCTGTGACTATAATAACTGAAAGCCCTGAGAAAATTTTCTTAAATAATAAGGAAATAGTATAATCTCTTTTGACAAGTGCAGAGGACAGTTGTCTCCAGGAAAAATTAACTGAAAGGCTCAATACATCATCAGAAAGCAACCATCTTCTCAAATGCCTTATTGTTTCCCTCATAGGTGCCATACTTTCAAGCTTCGGATTCAGACAGGAAAACATCACTGAAAGAGAAACTATTCCATTCTGCATGTCTCTCTTGAATCAGTGAAGAAATCTTTACTAAAAGTTTCCCAGAAATCTTTCTTCCATGTTGCCTTGACAAAAATTGTATCACATGGTCATGCCTCACTCAATAATCACCAATGGGCTAAAACCCCAATAATTGATTTTGACCCTATATAAATTAGAATGATAGAATTAGACTCAACTTTGGGAATAGGAAGGGAATGCCTTTTGAATAGGGTACCTCCAAGTGCGTGGTACACATATGTATAGTCTCACTATTAGTAAATGTTAAAGCTACTGAGTATTCCAAATAGGTTATCAGTAGAGTTAAAGTGATTTTCTAGAAGAGAATATACTTAAATTTACACTGTATTAGAATGAAAATATGTAAAATAGGATGGGGAGTAAAAAGTGAAGATTATAGAAGAATGTGAATTTATGCTGCTGTATTTTTAATGGAAAAGTGGTATTCTATTACCAATTGTGCTATATAACCATATTTTACCTATAAAATCAGTTACATTTAAGAAAAGAGTGCATTTTACTAGATAGGTACAAAAATTACCTATAAAATCCATAAAGTAAATTAAATTATCTATCTATCATCTATTTATCTCTATCTTCAATGGAAAGAGAGTGAAATAATATCATTACCCTACTAGAATTGAAATAAAATTAAAAATTAGTATTTAAGAACATAGAATTTTTTAAAAATAAATTTTTTTAAAAAATATTTTAAATTTATAGAAAACTTGAATGGATAGTACTGAGGTCTCTCATATATATACCTATTTCCATAGTTACTAACATTTCACATTAGTATGATATATATGTTAAATTAATGAACCAATACTGTTATATTACTATTAACTAGATCCATACTTTACTCTCATTTACTTAGATTTTTTTTATCTATTGCCCTTTTTCTGTTTCAGGATCTCATGCAAGATAGCATATTTCATTTAGTCATTTTTGTCTTCTTAGGATCCTCTTGGTTGTGGAAATTTCTCAGATGTTCCTTATTTTTGATGACTGACAGTTCTGAGGAGTTCCAGTTAAGTATTTTGTAGAATGTCCCTCAGTTGAGATTTATCTATTTATGATTACACTGGGATATGGGTTTTAGTCTCATCACATCATATCACATCATACATACTAATGTGGGAAACAAAAGCAGAAGAAAAATTATTAAATTTTTAAATTATTAAATTATAAATTTCCTTACTATCTACAGCCTATTGACAAGTCCCTGACACAGGCAGAGTGACATTCCTCTAGGGACTCAGCTGCCTTGATGTGGACACATTGCTAAGGGCAAAAGGCAATACTAGCCAGACCCCTCATCCCCCACCTGAGGATCCTATAAGCCTACTTTAACATATACAAATGCTTTTGGAAACTTCCTTTATCTCTATCTCCAAGATACGTGTTGGCAATCATCCCCCAAGCATATGGTATGCTGATATATATATATCAGCACTGATATATATATGATGGGTCTCATGACTAAGATTTTATTAGACAGTAACAAATGACCCTTTCCCAACAATAGCTAGCCCCCTCAACATCCTGGGAACCTTGCTTCTGAAATTCCTTAGAGACTTACGCTATCCCTAACGCCATCCCAATTTGAAAGAGTCCTCATGACCCCAGTGCAGCTCTTTCTTCCCACAGGTCCTGTCCCCGTGCTTTAATAAAATCACCTTTTTGCACCAAAGACACCTCAAAAATTCTTTCTTGGCCACCGGCTTCCAACACTAACATCTTTCCTATGTCACAAACACTCAACCTGCTTATCACCATTGACATTGACTTTGATCACTAGAGGCGGCTTTTAGGCAACCAACTTGAACAATGGAAAACTGAGTTAGTCAAAGGGTCCGCAGTGACCTCAGGGCTGAATACAAGCAGGCCCATTAGGTGACCCACCTCAAAATATTTAGGTGAACAATGAGTTACTTAAACCTGGACACAGATACCAAAAAGGAAATTTCCATCTGTTTCCATACCTTCCCACCTTTCCTTTCTTAACTACAGTCCCCCACCACAGCTTCTAGGCAGGCAGTCTCTCCCTTACAGTTCTGCCTGCTGCTCCGGTGTATTCAGTAAACTTCTTTTTTAAAAAATTATCATTATTATTATTCAGTGAACTGCCATCTCTTTTGTTCTGCATTGGGTGAATTCTTTTACCACCTGTGTCTCTGGCCTCCACACAATCAGGTCACCCCACTGTAGAGGTATTGTTTCTCAGGTTTCTCCACTGTAAAATTACTCTTTTAGGTCCTTTTCCAGACTGTGATTTCTGGAAGGAGGTCCCTATGTATAGCCACACTTAACAAATGGGCCGTTATGCTCTATTTCCTGGAAGGCAGATTAATTACATAAATGATATGGAATTCTGCATGAGAGACTTGTATATTCTTGGTTACTTATTTACTTAATTATTTATTTATATCAACAAATTCCTACATTTTTTGAGGGTTTCAAAACAGGCTGGAGAGTTAAGAAAATTTTGGTTTACATAATTTTATTATTTTTAGTAGGCTTACATGTCTTTTTAACAGTTACCAAAATAAAGTGATTTTTACTGCACTTTGGACTTTTGCTATCATCAAATTATTCCTTATTCTAATATGCACCACATTATTGGTTCCTTGGTCCCTCTCTCCACCTCCCATGTGGAAGAAAATCCTGGTTACAAAGAAGTTTTAGAAAACAGAATGACAAGCTATGCCTGGAAAATTCTATCAACTTAAGGCTTTTTAATAAACAATGTCTTATATGGATTCCAGCCATAAGAAAAGCATGCTTTATGTTTTTCGAGCACTAAATATATCTCAGATTTTAAGACCTCACTGTTAGAAAAGTCAGGGAAATATCTATGCAAGGACCAGTGAAAAGGCAGTTGTGGTAATAAAACCCATCATTTTTTCTACTTCTATCTGCACACCTTTTTCTTTAAAAAGTCCAGTGGGTATCAGGTGAGAACTAAAAATTTCAGTAGTTCTCATTTGCCTAAATTGTTTTAAATCTAGTATTCTCACATGTATACCATTTGGAAAGAACAAGAAATTGTTTGCTGAGAATAATCTTGACTTTTGCTCAATAACCCCTTGACCCACATTCATACACAGGTGTTTAACTTACTTGACTTGAACCATAAAGTAGACCGACCCCTTATTTTCAGTATATCATAGCTTATAACTCTGTCCTTAATAAACTACATAGTTTTTTTTTCTACTCCCAGTACCTGCTATAGTGTTCAGTGTATCACGGGCTATTAATCAACACTCAAGGAAATTTTGGTTGTGAGAAAAATAAAAAATAAAAAGGATCAACTCATAGTTATACAAGTTATCCAAACTTCTACTGTAAGTAACATAATTGGTCAACTGGTAAATCAAACATACCACAAAAATGCTCTTTTGGCCATTACAGAATTTAATATTTTAGGATACCTTTAGGTGGAGTATGTTCTTGTGAGTTCAGCATCAGTAACACCAATCTTTCTCAGAGAGAGGGGAGAGTGAGCGAAGGTGGGGATGGGTGGAGGGGCAGAGGCAGAGGGAGAGAGAGAGAGAGAATCTTAAGCAGGTTCCAAGCACAGTAGAAAGCCTGACTCACGACCCTGAGATCATGGCCTGAGCCAAAATCAAGAGTCCAGCACTTAACTGACTAAGCCATTCAAGTGCCCCAATACTAACCTCTTTAAATTAAAGGTACCTTCAACCCAACTGAATTTTTTTTTTAACCCAACTGAATTTTATCTCTGCATTTTAATATTTTACCATTTGATGCATGAAATTATTAGTAATCTGTGTGTCTGGGCAATATCATTTGAATTTGAATCAGCCAACAGAAGAAATAAGTTCTATAATTCATTATTATATCTGCTTTGGCATATTAGTGGAGATGTCTGAAGTACATCATACAGAGTTTTACACATATTCAAATATTCAAAAATATTCTTCTCAGATTTCAGTATTAGAATCCTATGTTTATGTTGAGAAAAATCCTTGTTTTTATTTTACACCTGATTATGCTTCTTTCTTTACCTTGGTGTCTGAGAAGCTAAAACAAATTGATATATAATTTCTATGAATACAAACAGAATCTTAAGACTCTTACGGTGTAAATCATAACAGGGTGTTGTGGATTTGAATCTGAATGCTTCTTTCAGGTCTTCTTTACTTGAATTTCAAAGCCTTATATATCATAGATTCTGAGGCACAAAATTAAAACCAAATCAGTGTTGTGGCTTCTGTAAATGACTTTTTATATTTGCTCTTTATTGTTCTACTTTGGTCAGTAAAACAGAGGGAGATTGAAGTGAGTATAAGAAAATATATCTTCTGACTGGACAGATGTTACAGAAACATTATGGAGAAGAATGTTCTTATAAAACTAGGCTGAATTGAAGTTATCTACAAAGTTGCTCCATCTTGGGATGCTTGAAAATTTTATGCACTAACTTGGCGGGTTGTGATGTGGAAATAGAAAAGGCTGCAGTTTTGATATGTTATCACCTGGCAATCTGTCCAGATTGAGAGTTCTATCAACCTACCTGTGCAAGAGGCCATACTACCCACTTCCTCTGTTCTCCCAGGCTTCTGAGTTGCCAGATATTTTTGCATTTGTTTGTTGAACAGATAATTTTCTTTGGAGCACTATCCTGGCTCTCAAAATATGCTTAATATGCTATCTTATTCCTTTTCTGCCATCATTTAGGTCATTTTCGAGATTTACCACTTCCATTTTCTGACTATAAGCATTCATATTTTTCTTGAAATTCTCACATCTAACAGCTCATAATCATAATTAGTATTTCTTAGTCTCAAAATTGTTACAAAGTGTTATTGGAGGAATATACAGTTAAGTCTCTAATACATGTCAAAAAACTACCTACACATTATTGATACCGTATTTCCCTCTCCTAATGAATTTTACTTTGAAGTAATTTTGAGCCACTTTGTGACATGGCAAATTTAAATTAAAAACATATGAAAAATGAGGTTTGTGCTTGAGGTCCTAAATATATTTTCTTTAACTTAACTTGATAAGTAAAATAATAATTTGTCAAAAAATTTTAAAATGTCCTATCAAAATGCCCATTTATCAGAAAGTAGACTATATAGTCTAGGAAAACACATGAAAATAATTAATGGCATATATTTCAAAGTATTGTTTACACTTTGACATGAATGAATCAGAAATGAACAAGTTATAAGTTAAAGTGATTTTTACAATTCTTCACACAAGACTGAACTTCCATTACTAGTCTAGATTTCTTTATAGATATTTTATTCTGCAGTACCCCATCCCCCACTTCCCTACCCCCAACTCCCCACCACACAGACACACACACACACACACACACACACACACACACACACACACACTCTCCTAAACATCTCCTCCAGAGAAGAAGAAGAGACGGCTTGGGGCTTGGGGACAGGCATCAGACTCGCATGAATGTCATTTAGTGGAATATTTTCTCTGGCGGAGGAGTACAAGAGGACTACAGTAGAGATACAATGCGTCTAAGAAAACTCAAGCACACAGACTAAGGGGGTCAGAGATCAAGGTATTCCTTTAGGATGTTTTTGGCATACCATTCACTTCTGGCTGAAATGTTTTCCCTGTTAGGTAGCTCTTAGCGTCCTTATCTGAGGTAGACAAAGCATTTAAAATGAAAGTTCTTAGACTTCTCTTTATAAATTTCATGTCTCCAACATGAAGGGGAAGTCCCGCCTGAATGAAGGTGGCAAACCAGACAAAATGATGATTTCTGGAAGTCTTCAAAGGGGCAATAACTGAAGTTATTTCATTTGCTTGTTTTTGCTTGTTTATTGTTTTTTTTAATATTTTATGTATTTATTTGACAGAAAGAGATCACAAGTAGGCAGAGAGGCAGGCAGAGAGAGAAGAGGGTAGCAGGTTCTCTGCTGAGCAGAGAGCCCAATGTGGGGCTTGATCCCAGGACCCTGAGATCATGACCTGAGCCGAAGGCGGAGGCTTTAATCCACTGGGCCACCCAGGCGCCCCTGTTTATTGTTTTTAGTTGTTTTTTCCACCACATACTATCTGTGGAAAGAATCCCCACTTTCGAATTTTAAACACAAAGTATTGAGAAATAGTCAAAACACAACTAAAGTAATATTTTTAAAGATATGTAATATCCAGAGTTGCTTCATTTTTCCCAACTGCATGAAAAGCGGAATGTTATGAGATGTAACACAGATGTGTGTAAAACATCCTGAAAATGTTAAATGTTAAACATGTAGTGTTTATCATTCTTATTATTTACATAATAGTAACAAAACAAAATTAGACTTATATTTGCAAAGTTATGAAACTATGAATGTCCAAGCCTGAGGATCAGTGGTATAGTGCTAGGATCAATCACAATTCTCCATTTGTAGCATTGACATACTTTCTTCAGGTTTTTCATGATTTTATGGAAAAGGAAATTAATTGTAAGAAAAGAATTATATTTGATGGCAATTGGTACTAGGAAAATGGAAGGTGGTAGTTACATAAGTACATATAAGCAGCATTCCCATCATATTAATTGGACAGAAGGTAGAATACCTTCAGATCTAGCACAAAAGACATTGGAATGCCATTGGGAAAACTAGACTGTGCTCCCACATCCATGGAATTTTGTTGTCCTCTATATCAAGGTATTTTCATTTTTGTAACTGACAATAGGATTTGACTACTTGCTCATCTCAGAATGTTACTGTGTGGAATGAGATAAGATATGCTAAAATAGTAAAGGCAATATGTGATAAAAACATAATTAAAATATATAAGCCAGTAAAATTACAAATAGGTGGTTTAAAAAAATCACTAAAAATGTATACCAAATTAGATATATATGAGAGTTCATACTGTAATACTAACACACATAATAAATCAGATTCAAAATTAATAACTGTTGACAAAGTGATGATTTACTCCCCAGTTTTATCTCATCTTTTATATGGATTGTGCAAAGGATTTGATGGAACTTATAAAAACACCCATTACAAATAACATCATAATTGAGTGCTTACAATATTCTAAGCATTACACTAAACCCACATAATATTATTCATTATTATTTTCCTTTCTTAGAATTGAGTAATATTCTCTATAAAGCTAAGTAAGTTGACCAAGATCTCTAAGTATAAAATGGGGAAGTATAAAGGATATAATAAAAATACTTGAGAAGTAAGAAATAAGTACATGCCAATTAGAATAAATGCCCAACAATCTGAATGAATACTGGGCTGATACATCTCAGTGAGTTTTGGTTGAATATTAGACCTGTTGAAGGCCAAAGAAAACCCCACAGGTTTCTGATGTTAAATTCTACATACTGCCCCACAAGTACAACAAGATCAAGTGTGCAGATATTTTGGGATCAGAGTGAAGGTGAAGTGACCCTGAGAAAAAATAGTCAAACAGGAGATTCATGCACAAAATGCATAGCATGTGCTCTGCACACATGCTATGGTGACATAGGAGTCAGCGCCTGCCTTTCTAGGATCCAAAGCAAAATGTAGGACTCAAAGGACATGTAAACAGTTTTCATATACAATTCTTAGTACCCAAAGGAAAATGTCATCAATTATAAGATTGTAAGTAACAATAAGATAAAATCCAAGAAGATTTTTTTTTTTTAATTTTATTTATTTTTATTTGACAGAGAGAGAGATCACAAGTAGACAGAGAGGCAGGTGGGGGGGGAAGCAGGCTCCCTGCTGAGCAGAGAGCCTGATGTGGGGCTCGATCCCAGGACCCTGAGACCATGACCCGGGCTGAAGGCAGAGGCTTAACCCACTGAGCCACCCAGGTGCCCCAAGAAGATTTTTTAAGAAAGCAAAGTTGATGATAAGATGAGACCTGGGAGATTTTCCTTAATTGGGGACCCAGACAATAAATGTGAATTACAGGGCAGAAGAGACATAACTTCTCCTTTACCGCTAGTAAATATTAAGTTTCACATATCAATTTCTTCTTCAATCTATGAAATCCATTTACATGAAGCCAGAATGCAGTTCAGAGACAACAACAAAATGTTATAAAATATTTAGAAAATGTACATATTTTTTTTTCTTTAAAGATTTTATTTATTTATTTGACAGAGAGAGAGAGATCACAAGCAGGCAGAGGGGCAGGCAGAGAGAGAGGGGGAAGCAGGCTCCCCACCGAGCAGAGAGCCTGATGCAGGGCTTGATCCCAGGACCCTGAGATCATGACCTGAGCTGAAGGCAGAGGCTTTAACCCGCTGAGCCACTCAGGCGCCCCGAAAATGTACATATTTTTATTATCTATTTTGATACAATAATTGCCCCAAATTAGCTTACATTATTCATCATTACACACACACACACACACACACACACACACACACACACACACATATACACAAGCAAATGAAGGTTCTTGGGATAATGAAAAGGTAGAAGTAGGATGGCAATATGTAACTGATTTATCTTATTATTTTTACTTCTACTTTTTTTTCTTCTGGAATATATAGATTATGTTAGCATCCTATGGAAATTACTAAATCAATATTTTTAATTAATGGGTAAAATAATAGATAAAGCTAGTCTTTAAAGGCTCAATTTCTTAAATTGAGAACAGAAATTTTCCAACTAGTAAAAGTTCTAACTTTAAAACTAATATTCTGCTAATGTGCTTGCATAATTCACACCACTTGAATTAAGTCAGTAATAAAAATGAAACAATAATTTACTTTTAATTACAATAAAAAACTCTGAGGGGAGTTTAGAATATTCAGTCCAAGCTGACTATATCGATGTATACTTTTTAAATATTAAAGCAGAACTTTAAACATCTCGGCTCCTGTGTGTGTGTATTTATTTCGTTCAAATGTTTGGCAGTAAGCAGAAGCTATCTTAACATTTGCTAGCATGTACTAAGACTTTAATTAACTTCAGTGGCACATAAACCTTTTTTTCTTTATAAGGAAGTTAACTCTTCAGTATGATTAAAGGTTTGCCATTTGGCAGTTTAATTTTCTACCTTTCTTCTTAATACTACTGCTAGATGGACAGTGTCCTTTATTTAAACTGTGTCCTTATCAGTTCTCTACAGGGCCTGACACTTGGCTAGTAACCCTGCAATCCCATCTCCCATATTTGTTAGAACTCTATTTCCTTACACATCAATGAACACAGTATATTTTCAAGTATGTCCGGATAGTAGGGACTATATAAAAGATAAACCAGAAGGAAATTTCTATCAACCCGAAAGCAACGTTAAAATATAGTGAACTCCAGAGGATCCTTTTCAAATATATTAAATTTCCTCTTTTATCTTTACAATATGATCCTCAGTTTGGGCCAGAACGGAAGTACTGAAATATATAAATATATTATATGTATTGGGGCACCTGGGTGGCTCAGTGGGTTAAGCCTCTGCTTTCAGCTCAGGTCATGATCTCAGGGTCCTGGGATTGAGCCCCGCATCAGGCTCTCTGCTCAGCGGGGAGCCTGCTTCCCCCTCTCCCTCTGCCTGCCTCTCTGCCTACTCGTGATCTCTCTTTGTCAAATAAATAAATAAAATCTTTAAAAATATATATATTATATGTATAAATAAATATGTAATATATATAATATATATGCATGTATGTGGTATGTGTGTACGTATATCTTTGTATATTTATTCATTTACATACACACAAACAACCAACATAATAGCCTTCAAAATTTGCTTTATACCATTCTCTAATGAAGAAATATTAGACTGTGTCTATCAAAAGTATGTTTATACAAAAAGAAGACAACAAAAGTTAGTTATTTTATATCCTAAACTCGGACGTCCCTTAAAGGCAGAAAACATGTGTAATTAAGTATATTGTCTTCCAGAGTGCATCATTGGGCACAGCACATAGTAGGCATCTAGTAAAACCTGAAAGACATTCAGTGCATTTACAGGACAAGGACTATTAGGCATTAATGTGCTTAAGTTGCTTGGTACCACTACCTTGTGTGGGGAACTAGCAGTAAGACTGGGAAGAAGCATGATCCAAACCTGCTGTAAGCCACTATACAGTAATGTGGCTGTTGATTTAAGCTACCCGAACTGGATGTGAGGGCGATCTGGCTGTGACATCTGAAACCCCATTAATTGCCAGGGTTGATTCGGTTGATCTGGCTGCCTAGGTAGGTGGGTTTCCACTTCCTCCCTCACCACTCCAAGTGCGTCCCTCCCAGAGCTGCATGCTCAGATGAAGAGGACGACCTTCACAGATAGAGAAGAGGACCGTTCTTCGGTCAAGGGTATAGGAGTAGCTGCGCTCCCCTGCTAGAACCTCCAAACAAGCTGTCAAGATCCATTTGTAGGAGAACATAGGGTAGTCAAGCTTCCAAGACACATCCAAATGAGGCGGCGCTGCACATGGCAGTCTGCCTTTCTTAAAAAAAAAAAAAAAAAGCTACCCAAACTATTTTGGTCACAAGCCACTCCAAGGAACTCCACATAACTGATAACTTGACAAAAGGACATTAATTCAGTAGAGAAAATGCCATTAAATGTGTGTTCTGATGTTTCATTCTAGTAATAGATTCAGAGTCTTACTATTGATCTTTGTCAGGTTACTTTATTTCATTGATGGACTGCCTGAAGAACTTCAGAGATTCTTAAAAGCTGGGAAAAAGTCTGTCTCCTCACATTAATTCAACAGATACCAATAAAGTTCTGATTTGTCTTGGATGATTTTTCAATGCTTATTTGAAATATCAAACATGTAATTCTTACAAAAAAGAGTTTTGGTGCCTCTGTTTTGCATCACATACTTAAGCCATAAGAAAAATGTTCATCTATAAAATTTACAATGTAAGGGATGGAATTTCTATAGTTCTATACATCTCAAACTTTCTAAGTAATATGAAAGTAGAATGATGAGAAACTGTAAATATATATATGTGTGTGTATATATATGTGTGTGTATATATATATTTTATATATATATTTTTTAATATATCAATAAACTATATATAAAACTATATATATTATATATAAAACTTATATATAATATATAAATAAAATTTATATATATAAAATTTTAATATATATTATATATAAATTAATAAAATATATATAAAATTTTAAAATTTTACATATAAAATTTTCTTCTTTGATTCTATGCTTTTAGGTATGTTCTATAGAATTATTCCAGAATAGCCTTGACTTCATGATTCAAATCACAGACTGTATTACAGATTCAACAAGTACTATATCAGGTCTCTTTTCTAGATCAGTAAAATTATAGAACAGAGGCTCCATTACATGTAGGAAAATATTCAAAAAGCTGTTTTTAATTATTTGACACTATATCAACTGAGAATGTCATAAAGTGGAAAGTGGTACACATATCTTACTGCTTTTGAAAACAAAAGTAAAGAGCTTTATCACTATGCTCTGTTCTAATAATTTTATTCATTACCAAATTTGATTAAAGGTTTATGTTATATCAACTTGTATCCATCTAGTCTTAATTTGTATTTTATCTTCTAGTCCCTACTGTGACTCTCATCATGCAGTGTGTTTAAATATTGTTAGCTGAATTATGGTTTGATTTTGAAAAACTGATACACAGTTTTATAATAATGTATCTTTTAGATTATAACTAAGAATTCAAATTTTAAATGTAAGACACCAGTTATAAAAGGAGACGATTTTATAAAATGCACTATTGATTTTGTACTTTTTGCTCTCTATGAATAGCTAAGATCATACTCAGATTTCTTGGTTAAAAACCATATAAAAATCCAATGGAAAGTTTTAAAA
This sequence comes from Procyon lotor, assembly GCA_028646535.1. Taxonomy (NCBI): domain Eukaryota; kingdom Metazoa; phylum Chordata; class Mammalia; order Carnivora; family Procyonidae; genus Procyon; species Procyon lotor. The sequence goes on from CM053605.1 coordinate 135,741,372, forward strand.
AGAAATTTTGAAACTACTTAAACAGCTTATTAAGAACTTAGAAAATTGATATGAACTTAATGTTAGATATACAATTATTTCTAACATTAATGTAAATTTTCATTTCCTTTCCATTCCTGAGCTATGACAATGTGTGAAAAAAAAATGACCTAAAGGGGCCTTTTATTTTAAGTAAAGAAGCTAATTTTGATACTGTAATAATTAGACACCATTTTTATTGTTGTATCTTAATACTTTATGTTTCTAGAACTGTTTAATTTTGTCAACATAAAGACCTTACTGGTTTTCTTTATGCTCTCTTACATATTGCTAGTATTAACCTTTTTTATTGTTACATGTTTTTCCATTAAAAATATTCATATTCCCTTTGAGCTATTGCCACCACTGCAGTCACTTCCTGTGTACCCAGGTCCCTCTTCCTAGTTACCAGAAAAATAAATCTATAAAAACTTGCCTTTATTCTTACTGAAGCTCCACCAGGCCCCTGGTCTCATTTTATTCTAATTTGCTAGAGTAGGAGGAAACAGAGGTAGATAGGGAGGATGTCTCCCATGACTTACTATGTACAAATTTTACTACCTGAAATTCTTTAAGGGATAATTCCTCGTTCTTCAAATCAAAGATTATTAAACCCTGTAATCACTGAAGCTTACCTTAGTCAAGAATTTATTGCAAGCTACTTTACACTTTCATTTTTTTCCTTAATGAATAAATTAGCTACATATGGTTTTTTCAAACCTTGCAGAACTTTCCAGATCTCATGGAAATTTTAATCTGTCTAAATCATTAAAGCAACCTTATGGATCTCTACTGAACACTTTACTTCTACAGCTAATAGTTAACTATCAATTCTTTACAGAGTTGATCCCCCTTAATTTCTCCAAAGCCTCTCAAACCTCAAAATTTAAGAATATATTATCAAACAACAGCTGACTCTTTATGTGTCTTTACTACTCATTCATTTTATCCCTCTTGTGTGATGCATTTTTTTTTAACCTACTACCAAGAAAAGTCTCAGGGACTAGCTAGCACACTACCTAAATGGACACATACACAGATTCGTCCTATTATTCCCTTTCTGTCATTGCTCACTTGATCTCTTTTATTGTCATGTTTTGTTAAAAAGATACATATCAAAAGATAAGGTATTTTATCTTATGCCCCAAATTCTCCCAATATTAGCTTGTAAATTATTTGCTCATCTAATATTTCTATAAACTAACAATCAGAAATTTATCAACCACGAGGGAGCTATGGATGTTGCACCAAAGGCCAAAGTAGCAGTGGCAACTGAAAAGCCACTTTATATCCTGTCTGCCCTCCATAAAGTTGAGCAAATCTGGGTCATTACATTCAGCAGGGAGCTCTGAAACACCTTCCAACTTCCTGCTGCACGATGATGAGTGTCTTTTGACCTAGTTTTGAACAAGAGAAATGCAAGGTTGCCAGGCTATGGAGACTGTAAGGATTGGATTTATACCTTTTTGTTCCTAGAAAGATCCCTAAAATATAGGCCTCATGATTCTTCTCTTTCAAGGGAACAATAATGTGGTTATGTTTATTCTCTTGGCTGGGAGGCCAAAGATCCTTTATGTTACTATTTCAGGTTGTATGCATATTGAAATTGACTAAGATGGTTTTAATGGTTCTTCAACTTGACAAAGCTATAAACAAGCTACTTGCCCAACTTTAGATCTTTGGTCTCCCTTTTCTTAGAGCATTTACTTCACAAAACTTGGACTTATAAATTCTTTCTCTACCCCTCTGAGATGTAAGTAATTTTTAAAGTCTTTTTGCCAGTTTTACAGCCCAGTTATCTTGTTTTCAAGGCCCCAGAAGCATTCTCTTTGAAATGTCAGCTTCAAGGATGAGACTATCTCTGTCTTTCAGTTTTTGTGGGAAAACAAGTATAATTTGAGTGAGCGCCTTACTCTGAGTTGTAAAACTACATTATGTCACAAAGAGAGGAAAATGTTTACTTTTCCTGTAGGTAAAGCCAAATGGTAAACACAGATGGTCTGTGTTCTCTCATTCTAATATTTAAAAATCTCTCCCTCTCTTTGTTTCAGCAGAATTAAATAAAGACTGAACTTTGTCTTTCTCCTCTATTGCAACAGCCTTGAATACATATTTGTTTACTCGCTTACCTTGGTCCAGTGCAATATTTGCTGGGACAAAATATAATTTAAAAATAACTGAGGTGGGGGCCTGAGTAGTTCAGTCAGTTAAGCGCCCAACTCTTGATCTCAGGGTTGTGAGATCCAGCTCAGTGGTGCTCCGTGCTCAGGGGGGAGTCAGCTTGAAGTTCTCTCTCCCTCTCCCCTTACCCCTCCTCCCTGCATGGGAATACACTCTTGTGCATGCACGTGCTCTCTCGCTCTCTCTCTCTTTAAAATAAATAATAAACAAATATATTTAAAAATAAAAATAAATAAAAATAACTGAGGCTTGGAAATGTGTACGTCTGTCCATCATATTGCTACTTTGAGATTCAGCATCCAGAGCTTGAGCATTTTTCTTTTCAAAGAGGCTTCATTTATTGATTAACTGTTATATTAGCAAATTATCCTTTGTGAGAAGCCAAATCCTCCTTCAGGAAGACAGATTCCCACTAGTCCCACAGCATTTCGGTTCTAGTGGCTGATCTTCACAATGCCACCTCTTGTTTCCCAGTAACCAAATATGCTACAAAAACACAGCTCCTTAAACTAGGGTCCTGCTGCTTTGATAATCAGGCCCTAACCTACCGCTTTTCTTATTTCATACCATGATTGAGAGTTCAGGCAAAATGAGCCACATGCCATTTCTAAAATATATTTATATATAAAATTTCAATTCATACTATCTACCTTGGCTTCTATCATAAGATTTTATTATAATGTCTCCCCTTACCACAATAATCTTGAAAATTATTAAAATGTTTTAAATGAATATGAGCCCTTATAATTCTTCAGAGAGCAGGTTTTATGCCTTCTAACTCTCTTAAGGTGTCACATTATATCAATATTTATTCCCTGATCTAAATCTTCTCCACTTGGACTATGAGCTTCTGGAAGGCTAAGACATCTTATTCATTAGTTTGTTCTCCAGATATACAGCAGACACTTGCACACTGAGAAACATTCAACAAGTGTTTGCTAAACTGGCAAACTTATTTGAATGCACTAAATATAGTGCAAAGGCCGTTAGAAAATGTCAACATAGTAGATCAGGAAGAAAAAAAAACCTCAAAAAGTAGTCATTTCCATAACTCTAAGTATCTTCATTGTCTCTTTCAGCTAGGTTTGTCAAGTCTACATTAAATGTTCTGTGACTATTTTAATATTAAAATAATAAATTTTAAGAAGAAAAGAGTTATTTCAACCCATACTTTCCAAAAGGATAGAAAATGAGAATCTATTTCCCTTCCTAATGTTCTCAGGATGGACATCAAAAAATTCATATTTGATAATTAATAACCTCTTTGTTCCTCTCCCAAGCTCATTCTATTGACGGTTTATTTTTATAAGCTTATTAAGACCTTTGTAGAAGGGAATAAGGTATAATGCATACGTATATACATCTGTGATTCCATGACAAATGTCGTCTGATTTTTCCCAGTTAGATAATCTTGCAACTGAAAAAGTGAAAGATGCAAACTAAGCACTTTTTAAGCTTTCAATTTTATACTCAAATTCAAAAATTCACAAGACATCAACATGAAGCTATAATTCTTTTACTGTACCTGTATATGCAAATTGGACAAGATCCCAGAGGGCATTGGGGTCTATGCCTTCCATCTTGATCTCTTCTTGCTTGGCTTCACAAACATCACTTGTAAACATGGCAGCAAAATAGTCGGAGACTGAGCTCAGAACAAGCCTGAAAGAGTCATAGGGTCCAATTTAGGTCACGAATACAAAGCAGACGATGCTAAGTGTCAATGAGAATGAAGTACAGGGGCACCTGGGTGGCTCAATCGGCTAAACTTCTGACTTTCAGTTTTGGCTCAGGTCATGATTTCAGGGTCATGAGATGGAGCCCTGTGTCAGGTTCCACATTCAGTGTGGAGTCTGCTTAAGACTCTTGCTCCTCCCACGCTGCTCATTCTTTCTCTCTAAAATAAATAAACCTTGGGAAAAAAAAAGAATGCAATACAGAGGTACTCTACCTACCTACCTACCATCTATGTATCCCTGTATCTATCATTTATCTCTCTGTTTATTACATTATAGATTGCACTTTTCAAAACTGAGATAGGAAATTTTGTTCCACCTTTGGTCACAAGAACATTCTCCTATCATTTTAAATACACATTTTTCCCCTCACAGTTTTCCCCTCACAGTTCTCCCCTCACAGTTTTCTTCTATCATTTTAAATACATTTTTTTTTCTCTCAAATTTAGTTCTTCCATCCTTTTGGATGGGAATCCAATTTTATTTCTGTCTATATTTTGTTGTATTTTCTTATCAGACTTTGAGTTAATATCACATAGCCTCATAAAGTGAGATGGCAGCTTCAACTCTTTTTAATTTTGTATAATGATTTATATAAGAAAGCTAATTTTTCCCTTAAGAGGTTCCAGAACTTACCTGAAAAAATATCTTGGTTTGACTATTTTGAGAAAAGGTAACATGATCTCATTTTAACTATTTAATAAACTACAAGGCTTATTTTTGTGCTCTGTTTCTATATTATCAGCTTTCATATTTCACATTTTCATAAATTTAGCCATTTTATCTCATTTCTAAAATTTATTGATGTATATTAGTATATATAAAATTATGTGTGGCTTTAATTCTACATATTTATTCTCTATTCTTTTGGGTGAATCTTTTTATTGTCTTTTTAAAAAAATCTCACTCATTAACATTTTAACTACATCTTTTTTGCCTGTTATAGATGAAGGTATTTTTTTAAGTTGTTCTTGAGAGGGATCAGAATATTTTTTTCTGTAAAGAGGCAGATATTACACATTTTAGGCATTGAGAGTCATATATATAGTCTGTCATATACTTCTCTTTCACAAATTTTAATTTTCAATTGATTAGAAATGGAAAATAACTTTTAGCTCATGATCTATGCAAAATAAGCTTCACACCAGATTTCACCCCTGCACAGAAGTTTGCTGACTTTGTCCAGAGATTACAATATTGATCTTTAACTAATAGCAGTATCATCAAATAAAATTATACTTCATGAATATTATAAAAGCCTTAGAACAGCATAATTCTGTTTACTCAATCCTGATCAATCAAGAATTTTTTTTAAAGATTTTATTTATTTATTTGACAGAGAAAGAGAGAGATCACAAGTAGTCAGGGAGGCAGGCAGAGAGAGAGAGGAGGAAGCAGGCTCCCTGCTAAGCAGAGAGACTGATTAGGGGCTTGATCCCAAGATCCTGAGATCATAACCTGAGCCAAAAGCAGAGGCTTTAACCGACTGAGCCATCCAGGCGCCCCAAATCAAGAATTTTTTAAAAGAAGATCATATATGTGAAAGTAAAAACATTATTTTATATTTGTTCCCTTCTTCACCTTTTCTGGGACTCTATTCATTTCTGAAGAAGTAGACTTCTATCTGGTGTCAATAACCTTAAACTGGAAGAAAAATTTCTTTAGTATTGTACTGCAGGTCTGATGACAATAAATTCTCCCGATCTTCATTTATCTTAAAAGGTCTTTATTTAGCTGCATTGAAAATATCTTGAAAAGTTATTTTCACTTGATATAGAATTCTAGCCTTTCGGATTAGGTAAATAACATTCTATTATGATCTAGGCTCCGATGTTTCTAATAGAAAATCAGCTTTCTTCTTATAATTGCTTTCCTGATTTACTACATCCTTTATAATCTAATTGTTGTTACTTTTATTCCTTCTTTATCTTAGGATTTTAACAATTTGATATGCCCATATGTGGTTACTTCGTATTTACTTTGATTATGGTTTTCTGAGCTTCCTAGAGCAGTGGATGGACATTTTTGATCAAATTTAGAATTTAGAATTCTCTTTCTCTTTCTAGGACTCTAATTACATGCATGTTTCAGTAACTGACAGTGCCTCACAGGTTGTTGGGTCTTAGTTCATCTCTCAATTTCTCTCTACTCTGTGTTTCACTGTAGATGAATTTTAGTGACTTGAATTTTTCTAAATCTTTCTTAATATCCCCACCACTTTATTCATTATATTCATCTTTTCCTATAGATATTTTAAATCATTTTTCATAGTTGCTTTAATGCCCTTCACAGATAATTTTAACACTGGGATCATCTTTAGGTTGTTTTCTACTGACTGATTTTTATTCTTGACAATGGAGTACACTCTTCTGTTTTTCCCCCTGTATTGCAATTTTGGTCATTTAAAAATAATGGCCATTAAAAAAAAAAAAAAAAAGTTGAGGCTAAGAAGGGAGTGTCATTCTCATTTTTAGTTATTTAAATCTATTTTCTTGTTATGCTACAGGTTTCTGATAGCTTTATAAAAAAAGGTATAAATATTTCATTTTCTGACGATTTCTTTTCATTTTAAAGGGAGTGAAGATTTTTCATGTACTTTAAAATCCTAAATGGAGGGATGCCTGGGTGGCTCAGTGCGCTGGGTGTCCAACTCTTAATTTCAGCTCAGGTCCTGATCTAGGGTCATGGGTTTAGTCCCACATCAGGCTGTGTGCTCAGTGTTGAGCCTGTGTCTCCCTCTCTTCCCCCACCCCATGCTCTTTCACGGTCTCAAAAATAAATAAATAAATAAAATATTTAAAATCCTAAGTGGAAATATACATTTCAAAAACATTGAATAGGGGTGCGTAGTTGGCTCAGTGGGTTAAAGCCTCTGCCTTCAGCTCAGGTCATGATCTCAAGGTCCTGGGATCAAGCCCTGCATCAGGCTCTCTGCTCAGCGGGGAGCCTGCTTCCTCCTCTCTCTCTGCTTGCCTTTCTGCCTGCTTCTGATCTCTCTCTGTCAAATAAATAAAATAAATTAAAATAAATTAAAAAAATGTTGAATAAAAATTTTGACAATATATTCTGAGTCCAAAGAATAAGAACTGTGAAAAAAATGCATTGTGGTTAAGAGGTTTTTTTGTTTTGTTTTGTTTTTAGTTGATAGTTTATTAAATACACTACATTTGTACCTTACTCTATTTTTTTAAATCATTCACACAGGGACTTAGTAAAAACAAACTTTATGGAAAATCATCTGCAAAACTAAAAGTAAGGCATATTTTACATGCATATTAGAAAAACTACTGGAAATGTTAGAAATTACTTTAGTGAAGGTGACTGGTAAACATGAAGTGCTTTGACCTTATCAAACGTGACACTAGACCATGACTTCAGAAGTGTTAATGTTGAAATGTGGCTGCAAAAGTGTCCATTAACAAAACTGTCCAATCTAACAGTGTTTGAGAGGTAGGACAAAATAAAGTAATATTTTTCTTCTACCGATACTTTTCTAAATCCATTCCCTATGCACTCTCTCTCCCATTAAGAGAATAAATTGTGAGGGCTGATGAGGCAAAAATTCCTCAAAAAAAAAAAAAAAAAAAAAAAACCAAAAAACTAGACCTTATTGACAAAACATGCAAAGAGAGAATTTTAAGTAGGTGTTTATTACTGTTTTTCATAGTTGTTTAAATTAGAAATTCTGATACCTCTTTCTGCATAAAATAGATTAGAGGAAATTAGTACATTCTTGAAGATAATCAGAGAAAGGTTACTCATTGATGGAAAATGGAGTTACAAATATGGAAATGGAGACTAAAATAGATCCTATGACATTGGACTGAAACCAGACATATCAGTGTGAGATTACAATTCTAAATTAAATAAATAGAAATATTCTTTGTTCATGTGTATGTATATTAAGGGATCCTTGGATAAAGAACAGACCACAGGACTGAAAAAGAGAAAGCACAAGATGAACTGGGAACATCTTCTGTTCTAGAAAGTGAGGAAATGCTTAAAAAGTGATGGGGGATATGTCAAAAGAACCAAATGTGATGTTTACATCTGTAAGCTAAACAACAGTAAACTTTGGATGCACTTTTCTTTGTTTTTTCTTTAAAGTTTTATTTATTTATTTTAGACAGCAAAAGAGAGCGTGCAGGAGGAGGGGAGAGGGAGAAGAAGATAGAGTCCCAAGCAGACTCCACACTAAGTGCACAGCCCAATGCAGGGCTTGATCTCACTACCTGAGCTGAACCAAAAGTCAGATGCTTAACCAACTGTATTGCCCAGGTGCAACAGATGCCCTTTTCTTTCTAAGAACATTGTAAGGGAAAGAGGAATAAAGGTCAACACAGGGTGTTGTTATCTAAAAGTTTTCATAGTTTTCAAATGTGGAGATATTCTTTTTCAATTACTTATTTTGTAATTTTACCAATTTTATATTTTATTTCTATGTAAGTGAATGGCACAGCAAAAGCTAACCTCAACAAAGAGAGACATTCCTTCTTTTAACTGAAAAAAATCCTTCAACAAATAATGCATTTAAAGAGTATTTTATGGGATTCATGATTTTAGCTACACTATTAATATTATTGCCTAGGGTGGAAACATGTTCAAAATACTTAAAGTTATCAATTTGTTACACATTTAATTGAATCATTAGTAACTAAACATGTTATTTCTTTATATTCTCAAAATCTGACAAAATTATGCAGACACAGGTATCTTCAAATATTTGTTATATACCAATAAGATAGATCAATGTCAAATCAGTTCTATCAAAAGAACTAAATATAACATTATATGCTATGAAAATAAGCTGTCATAAACCAGAGAGATGTATGTTATTCCTAGAGCACAAGTATATTGATATAAAGTTAACAAGTTTAATCTTACATACAGAAAGGCTTTATTTGTAACAGGGACACATCCATATCGAGGAAAATATGTGCACTGTAGAATTAAATCTTAATTACATGAAATTTTCTCAATCAACTATAACATACTTTCATTCAGTAACAGAAGTGCAAACAAGTTTATACTGCATTTAGATTAACTGACACATGAGCTGGGAATTAGATTTTGGAGGAGGGATTTAATGCATAACAGAAAGTAATATCTTTATATGTACATAGATAATTTATAATTAATGCAAGGAAAGCAATAGCAGAAAATGCATAAATATATGAATGCATGCAGCCATTCTGGAAAATCTTTCCTTGAGGTCATCACAAATTTATTTCCTGTCAAATCTATTCAACTTTTCTAGCCCTACTCCAATTTATTGGCGATATTTGACATTGTTGACCTCCTCCTCTTCTTTAAATCCCCTTTTTAGCTAAGGCAGTACAGACTTTCTTATCTCAGCTTACCTCTGATTCATTGACTTCTCTCTCTACTCTTACTTCTTGACCCTCTCATTGCCCTAGGTTTTTTCTCAGACCTCTAAATTTTTGCTCTAACACTCACTATTTCAGAATCGTCCTTGAGCATGGCCTTAATTATTACCATTACGGTGGTTTTAATTCTTGCCATGTATCTTGAATGCCTGCAGAAACTGCTCACCAGAGAGCCCAGCAATATTTCAGGATGCTCTAAACTAAACTCAGAGTCTTTCCTGTGAGATTCTTTTTTCATTTTGACTTCTCTGTTATTAATTGGTATACCACCAATATATTGAACTTTCAGAGTAGATATCATGAAGTCATTATTTATGTCTCCTTCTCCTTCATTGTCTATATCAAATATGACACAAAACCTATCTTTCCCTTTGTATTGGACTTTGTGGTTACTCTGGCCAGATTCCCTTTATGAGGCACAACTAGGTCCCCAATGCCAGTCATATCATCTAACTGGTCCCAGCTATCCCTTCTCTAGAATCACACTTGGCCCAACAGGAGCTGCCTCTGCGGGAGTTTATGTGTCCTTCTCCTCTTAGCTCATCCCCTGACCTCCACAACCTTCCCCTACTATCACTTGTAAGTGGGGCCAATGGCATAATAAAAGCAGAGTGAAAAATGTTGTCTTTTTCCTTGAAGTATGACTAACTCTGCAGCAAGTCATGTTCCAGAGCATATTGGGAGTTAAAGATGAAGCAAGGCTCCAGTTGACAGCTACCTCTTTAATTTGCTCCTTCCTCTGCCCTACCCTTTTCCCTTTCTTCTGAGGACATTCTTTAAATAAACCATGCATACTTGAATTCCAGTCTCCAGCTCTACTTCCAGGAAAACTTACTGATGACATGGTTCTCCAAAATATTTCTCCGCTCATCTCTTTCTCTATATTTATATAGTACTCATTTCATGCCTGGATTAAATCTAACAGCTTCCTAGACCATTAACTAGCTTTTGCTGTGCCCATTTTTTGTACATTTTCTAAAGTAGTCTCATTTTTCAGAGTTATCTTTGTAAATTATGATAGGCAGTCTATTGTAGCTATTAATACACTATCTCTACAGAACTGACTGGGTTTGAATTCTATTTCTACCTCTTACTAACTTGGGTGAATGTCTTAATTTTTCTGTTTCTCTTTTTTTTACTCTGTAAGAAAAAGGTGGGGAAAATAAGAATTTCCTTCCCTTTTAGGACACAATGGCTAAGTATATTCAAAGTACTTCCAACAGGATCTGCCACATAACCAACACATGAATGTTAACTAGCATCAGGACAATTATTATTATTACTGACTTAATTATGATATTCCCCTCTTCAGGAACCTACATGAACTTCTAATTATGCACTTGATTTCAAATCCAAGTTTCCCTACTGGTTTTCAAAATCTGTCATAATCATATTTGTTCTACTTTTTTGCTTAATTTCCCAGGATTTCTGATACAAATGACTCCACTTTAAGTAAGGCAGTATCTCAGAAGTTTCACAAAGTCTTTACTTCTCTATTTTTCCATATTATTTTCACTATCTGAAATAGCACATGTGGAAAAGTGTCATGTTTTATAATCCTATTGCATCACCAACAGATAATAGACCATGATATACATATTTGATATACATTTCTTTTATGCAAGGAAAGATGCTTTATGTGCTGAATACAAGTAGTAAGTATAAAGGAGGACGTTAAAATAATACCTAAGTGATGGGAAAACAAGTGAAATGAGTTTTTCAGCTTCTCTTATTTCTTCCTCTCAGTTTTATTGAAATATTATTAATATATATCATTTATTTAAGGTATAAATGTGATGATTTGATACATATATATGATGAAAACTGATTACCACAATGTATTTATAATTGTATTCTGTTGGCGAATTGATTCCGTTATCATTATATAATGACTATCTTTCTTTCTTCTTACCATTATATCTTAAAGTCTATCCTGTCTGATAAAACTATAACTACCCTTGGGGCACCTGGGTGGCTCAGTGGGTTAAAGCCTCTGCCTTCGGCTCGGGTCATGATCTCAGGGTCCTGAGATCGAGCCCCGCATTGGGCTCTCTGCTCAGCAGTGAGCCTGCTTCCCTTTCTGTCTGACTGCTTCTCTGCCTACTTGTGATTTCTCGCTCTGTCAAATAAATAAACTAAATTTAAAAAAAAGAAGATATGGTACATATATACAATGGAATATTATGCCTCCGTTAGAAGGGACGAATATCCAACTTTTGTATCAATATGGATGGGACTGGAAGAGATTATGCAGAGTGAAATAAGTCAAGCAGAGAGAACCAATTACCTTATGGTCTCACTTACATGCTGAGCATAAAGAAAAACATGGAGGGCATTGTGAGAAGGAAGGGAGGGGTGTATGGGGGGAACCAGAGGGGGAGACGAACCATGAGAGACTGTGGACTATGAGCAACAAACTGAGGGTTTTGGAGGGGAGGGGGGCGGGCGTTGGGCGAGCCTGGTGGTGGGTATTGAGGAGGGCACGTATTGCATGGAGCACTGGGTGTGGTGCTTGAACAATAAATCTTGTAACATTGAAAAAATAAAATAAACATATGTGGGGAAAAAAATAACAAAAAACAAAACTATAACTACCCTTGCTCTCTTTTTGTTTCTATTTCCTTGGAATATCTTTTGCCATTCCTTCCTTTTTGAGACTATGTATGCTCTGAAAACTGAAGTGAGTCTCTTTTAAGCAGCATAGAGTTGGGTCCTATTTTTAAATCCATTCAGTCACACTATACTTTTTGATTGGACAATTTAATATTTAGAATAATTATTGATAGGTTAGGATTTACAATGCCACCTAATTGTTTTCTGGCAGTTTTGTAGTTCCCTTGTTCTTTTTTTCCTCTTTAGCTATCTTCCTTGTGAATTAATAATTTTCTATAATGCTATGCTTTTCCTTTTTTTTTCCTTTTGTATATGTACTTTAGGTTTTTGTACTGTGGTTACCAAACAGGTTACACAAAACAACCTATAATATAACAGTTTATTTTTAGCTGATGACTTATTTTCAATCACATACAAAAACTTTTTTTACTCCCCACATATTTTGTTTGATGTCACAACTTGCCTCTTTGTATACTGTACATGCATTAACTCATGATGATAGCAATAATTATTTTTAAAACTTTTATCTTCTTTTTTTGTCTTCTAATCTCTATATTAGATTTTAACACATCATGACATTATAGTTTTAAAATATTCTGAATTCGACTGTATATTTAGCTTTACTAGTATGGTTTATACTTTCAAGGTTTCATGTTACTAATTAGAGTCCATTCATTTCAGCTTGAAGAACGACTTTCAGCATTTCTCCTAAGGCATGTCTAGCATGACATATTTTCTTAGCTCATGATCCTTGTGGCTTTGCATTATCGTCTATGCATTCAAGGAAGTAGGTGACTCTTCCAGTCTTTATAGACTGGCTTTAGCAGGCAAAGTCCTTCACCAATCAGCCCATCTGGAGACTCTGGATTGGCCATCTGGTGGTACAGGCTTTCTTCTAGAGTCCTTGGGTGGTGGGACTTGGTTGTAGGGTCAGCAGGTGGGTGGGCCTGGTACTTTGGTATACGTGGGAATAGACCCCTTGAGTCTTCAGGGGTACCTGGATCTCGGGATCACTGGAGTGAGCCTGGCACTTGAGTCTAAAGTGACTGGCTTGGGACCTGGACCTGCATAGGCAGATTGGGTCTTGGGTCTACAGGACCCAATCAGGTACCAGGGACTACTGGGTTGGGTTTGGTATCTGGGTCCATAAAGCCTGTTTTTGTCCTGGGATGGTTTGGGAGTCTGCTTCCACTGAAGCCAGACTGGAAGCTAGGGACATTGTGTCTACTTTGGTGCAGAGCAAGCATGGGGCCTGCGGCCTCTGGAGTCAGCCTATAAACTGGGACCTTGGGAGTTGGCCTTAAGCTTATTTCTACTGGGGCAGGTCTGGTGTTGGGACAAGTAGAGAGCTTGGATCCGTGGGAGCCGGCCTTAAATCTAGGTCCTCAAGGGCCAGTATGACACTGGGGTAGGCCATGGATCATGGGTACATGGGAGCTGGCTTGGTGCTTTGGTGGGTCAAAAGCCTGGATCTCTAGTAGTCAGCCTAGTTGGGCCTTGCCAGGAGTCTGGGTTCATAGGAACCTGCTTCTAGCCTGGGTTCCAAGCAACTGATTGGGAATCTGGGTCTACCAGGAGACTGAGCCATGGGAGAAGGCTGACATTGGCATGTGCTGTGAGCCCAAGTCCATAAGAGCCCTCTGGAAGCCTGGTTCCATGGGTCCTGCCTGGGATTGTGGCTATTATTTGGGGTCACTGAAGCCAGAAGACACTGAGAACTTCTTTTTTTATCCTGAAGTTGGTTCAGAGCTTTATTAACTATTAAGCTGTCTTTTTTTTTTTTTAAGATTTTATTTATTTGACAGAGAGAGAGCGCATAAGCAGGGGAAGCAGCAGGCAGTGGGAGAGTGAGAAGCAGGCTCCCTCCAGAGCAGAGAGCCCATTGTGGAGCTCAATCCCAGAAGACCTGAGCCAAAGGCAGTTGCTTAACCATGTGAGCCACCCAGCCACCCCACCTATCAAGCTTACTGAGAGACTTGGGTGGGTGTTGGATTTAATAAAATAGAAGAGATGAGTGCCTCTTTTGTCATCACAGAAAATCTATGTAAATAAACTTTTCCATCAGTACAGAGATAGTACTACTTTCCTAATTCTGAATATTAATATCAAAGTTACTTATGAAAGTAATTTCCTTTTATAGCATTTGTTTTTTTTTCTTAAGATTTTACTTATTTATTTGAGAAAGAGAGAGAGAGTGTACAAGCAGGCAGAGGGGCAGAGGGTGAGGGAGAAGCAAACTCTCTGCTGAACAGAGAGCCTGATGCAGGGCTTGATCACAGGACCCTGAGATCATAACCTGAGCCGAAATCAGACACTTAACCGACTGAGGCACCTAAGTGCCCCTAAGTGTTTCTAAATACATCATTTCAATTGCCACTTTTAGCTTCAACTATTTTTATGATACTAGTGCTCAGTAAAAAATACTGAAATCTTATACATATATCATATGATATATATATTCATATATATATATTCTTGAAATAACTTTATTCTCAAACATAGACAAAAATGAAAACAGATTATGATGTTAAATGAAATGCCCAGGGTTTTGAAAGTCTGTAAAAAAATCAGGGGAGGGGGATGCCTGAGTGGCTCAGTTGGTTAAGTGGCTGCCTCTGGCTCAGGTCATGATCACAAGGTCCTGGTATCTCAAAATTAGATGGAGTCTATGGGGTCTCCTGGGATGGAGTCCTGTATTGGGCTCCTTGCTCATGGGGGAGCCTGCTTCTCCCTCTGCCTGCCACTCCCCCGCTTGTGTGTTCTCTCTGACAAATAAATAAATAAGATTTAAAAAAAAAATGCCCAGGGTTTTGGTCTACAGAGGATTCTTTCTGTCTCCATCACATATCATTTTGTTTTTCATTTAAGTCTTTATTTGATCATGAATTATTGTATGCTCATTCTAAAGAGTTCAAAGAATATATACATTTATACATTTAAAAAAAATGCTAGCACCTCCTTTATCCTGCCTACTCCCACCCCCCCCAGGAATAGGCTTAACTGACAGTAAGTTATATATCTTTCCATACTGTTTCTATGCACATAAAATTATAAATAATACTATTTCCAACTCAGAGGATGTTAGCTATTTAAGATTTTCTCATTTATTTCTCTCTAATGCACTTACTCTGAACAATGGCTAGAGAGGGAAAAGACTTTCCCAGGCTAAATGGTATTTCATTCTACACCTGTACATTTTAACAAAGTAGGCCCTGAAAACCCCCTAAGTCTCCTAGCATTGGAAATTTGGCTGTCCAGGGAAGCCTGGGTGGCTCAGTTGGTTAAAGTGGTCTGCCTTTGGCTCAGGTAATGATCCCAAGGGCAGGGGATCAAGTTCTGCATCCAGCATCTTGTTCAGCGGAGAGCCTGCTTCTCCCTCTGCCTGCCGCTCCCTGGCGTACGCTCTCTTTCTCTGACAAATGAATAAAAACACAAGTAAAATCTTAAAAAAGAAAAGAAAATTTGCCTGTCCAATGATTAAAATTGATCTTGTCAGTCTAATTTTGAGCATCTGACATCCCTGATTACAGGAAGACTACCTAGCAAAAATACTCTATATTTAGTACTCCGGGATTTATATTCAGTTTTTTGGTTCACTTGTTGCTAATCAGTTATTCTGAGCTATTTATGAGAAGTTTATATTTATTTAGAATTTCACTGAAAACTTAAAGCACAGATGAATTCAGAATTTTGATTATTTTCCATGCCAAAAATATATTAGTATGTCATCTTAAGTATTATTAGCTTTTTAGAACTTTCTTAAAAATATGCTTAGCAGCAATCAAATGTATCTATATAAACATGACATTTCATACATACATTGATAGTTGTGACTTATATCGGGTTAAAAATATATATACAATATAACCAGAACAAAATCAAAGGGCTTTATGGAGAGCCTGTTAACAGTCACTCCATTAACTTAAACAGGGATTAATTTGAAACTTTTGAATGATCATTTTGAATGATGAGATAATAATAAGAAATTAAATATACATTATTTTATGAATGGATATTTAGTGAGTGATTATAAGATTAGCTTTCAATGTCTTTCCTAAAGGAGCAGTAGATCTTAATATATGTAGTTTCTTTTTTCATTATTTGAAATTATTATAATAGCCTCATGTTCCAGGGCTAATGATTGTAACATCATATATATTTTGCCCAAAGGCAATACTCATCTGTGCTAATCAAAATATAACAAAATAACTTCAAAATCCATTACTTTGTTACTAGTGCTTAGATGATTTGTTTAAAGCAAGAACTAATCTTGCATTAATTACTATCATTTTACTGTGCAAAAGTGTAAATAAGGACATGCAATGTATCTGCAATTACCAAAAATAGCACTTGCCTTTTCCTGGTGCCCCATAAATGTTTTCCCACATATTTGTTAATGTATGTTTAACTTAGAATCATAACTATATAAATTACTTATAAAATAGATAGTACTAAAGTCTTAAGTCATGGGGTAAAGAAAATATAAACCCTTATTTGCATGAATTTAGCAGATAGCCTTAGGCTAAATTTTTTCTTATCACGTTTAAGGAAAATGTAGATGGTTGACAATAATTACTTGCTTTAATATCTGCTAACTATATAAAATATTTAAACATTCAGAGTTATATGTATAAAAGTAATAATTACTCAGATGTTTTAGGATAATCTAAACTAACAAGCAATTTTATTTCTTAGTCATCTGGATTATTATAAAATAACTTGTATAATTAAATTATTTAGAAAATAATATTAATCTAGATAAAAAGAGCATCAAAGAGGGGCGCCTGGGTGGCTCAGTGGGTTAAAGCCTCTGTCTTCTGCTCAGGTCATGATCTCAGGGTCCTGGGATCGAGCCCCACAACAGGCTCTCTGCTCAGCGGGGAGCCTACTTCCCCTTCTCCTTCTGCCTGCCTCTCTGCCTATTTGTGATCTCTCTCGCTCTCTGTCAAATAAATCTTAAAAAAAAAGTGTAACAAGGAAAACAATATAGAATATAATTAACACAAGTTAATTGATATTGATTAAAAATGCTTCAAATGAGAAATATTAAATACTACCAATATGAGGCTATAAAATAAGACTATGTAAATTACATGAAACACTGCTCTTTTAAAATATGAATGAGCATTTGATGTGCTAATATACTTTTGAGTTGATTGAGTCCCTCCATCTTTTTAAACATATACACACACACACACAACACACACATAATATATATATAATTATTTAACCAATTTATAAGTTAAATGAAGTAAATCTAGTTACACTCTCAAATTAAGAATACCTCTTAAAATAGAATTTTTATCTAGATGTTATTAAGATGATAGTTCAGGATAATTTGCATATTTGTCACACATATTACAACATTAAATATCTCAATAATAATGAATATTTGTTAATGGCTTTCTTGCCAAAAATAATACAATGTCATAGAAATATTTGAAAATGCATGTGAATAGTATATTATCAGAATTGTTGACAGAGTTAGCCGATATTTTGAATCCTACCAGACCTACATTAGTTATTCAATGTAAAATGTTCCCCTTTTTGCATTTCTTGTGTATCAAATTCACTTTCACATTTTAATATTGCTATCATAGCAGAAATATAGCTTAATTTTTCAAAAATGTTTTCAAAAGTCAACACTTAGATGTATATATCATCTAAATAATAAAATTTAAATTAAAAATATAGGAAAGAGTAGTACATTGAAAATATTTTTTATACATTGATAACTTACACTTTCTACCAATTCATTAGCATTAAGAGTAATAAACAAAATACATCATGGTAGTCTAAAGCTATTTGCCAATACATTCAACTATTTAAAATAATAAAATGATAAATATCAAAATTAAATTCTTTTCTCAATTGCAATTTCAAAATAAAAACATAGAAAAACAAGTAAAAAAATCAGTATCAAATTCAATGACTTTTCATAAGTTAACTGATAAGAAATTAATGCACAAAATAATTGGATGTTTAGTTCATGTAACTTAGAATTATAAATCATAAATATATAAGGAAAGCTTAAAAGTATATTAGCTTTCGGGGTGCCTGGATGGCTCAGTGGGTTAAAGCCTCTGCCTTCAGCTCAGGTCATGATATCAAGGTCCTGGGATCAGGTTCCGCATCAGGCTCTCTGCTCAGCTGGGAGCCTGCTTCCCCTTCTCTCTCTGCCTGCCTCTCTGCCTATTTGTGATCTCTCTCTCTGTGTCAAATAAATAAATAGAATCTTTAAAAAAAGTATATTAGCTTTCAAATATATTGGACCATAAGAATAATATTAGTATGTTATATTTTTTAAAATTAATAAATGCAAAATAAAGATGTCAACATGAAATACTTTTTTTAAAAGATTTTATTATTTGAGAGAGAGAGAGCACAGGAGCAGAATAAGGGAGAGAGAGAGAAGCAGACTCCCCATTGTACAGGAAATCTGCCACAGGGCTGGATGCTGGGACTCCGGGATCATGACCTGAACCAAAGGCAGGCTTATTAGCCACTGAGCCACCCAGGCTCCCCAACATGAAATACTTTGAATTTCCTAGTTGAAACAAATAATATATACCCAAGAAAACCTAATTTTCTTTTAATTTTGGCAGAAACATATATATCATTTCAGATCTTAGGTACATTCTCCTAGGTTAAAATTGATTTCCACTTAGTGTGATTATGATTCACATAAAATGGACTATTTAGCAAGATTAGGTAGATGAAGTTTTATTTTTGAAGTATTTATATTTGCTTTGTTTATTAAAAGAGATTTAAAATGGCATTGCAATTCTCCCCCCAAAAGAAATAAAGAATAAAAGAAAAATAACTTAAGCTCTCTTAAGTTATCTTATCTTAAAAGCTCTCTTATCTTAAAAATGTAGATTCTCAACTACTATAAATAGCTTAACTATGATTATTTGACAAAGCTTAGTAGGATACATTTATATTACAATTTAGAATTCTGCAAATTTACCTGTATGCTTCATCTTTTTTTTTTTTTTTGCATTTAAATCATAGCATTATGAAAGATGACATGTGTTAATAGATGGAATAGCAAGTTGTTCTTGATGTTCTTATTGGAAAATCTTAACTTGCATTCACAGTAATTTTTTGATCATCTAATCTCTGAGCCTGACAACATTTGAGAGCATAACAATCACTTAATGAATAAACACATGGGAACACACAGACACAACATTTTTATAATGAAGTATCTCTCATATATACACACACACACACACACATATATATATATACACATACATATATATATATAATATGATAAAATACCTGGCAATTCATAACAAAATATCAAAGTTAAAATATTTCAAATTGCATTTGAACCCCTTTCTTTCTTCTATGAATCAAAGGCTTGAAATATTTAGTCCTTTAACACAGGGATCAGCAAATTATGGCCCATGGACCAAATCTGGCCTGCTGCCTATTGCATAACCCACAAGCTAAGAACAGATTTTACATTTCTAATGTGGGAAAAATCGAATGATGAATATATTCCATGACATGTGAAAAGTATATGAAATTCAAATCCCAGTGCCCATTAGTAAAGTTTTATTGTGGGGCACATAGGTGGCTCAGTTGTTAAGCTTCTGCCTTTGGCTCAGGTCATGGTCCCAGGGTCCTGGGATCTAGCCCTGCATTGGGCTCCCTGCTCAGCAAGGAACTTGCTACTCCCTTTTCCACTCCCCCTGTTTGTATTTCCTCTCTTGCTGCTTCTCTCTCTGTCAAATAAATTAAAAATCTTTAAATAAAATAAAAACTAAAGTTTTATTGTACCACACAAAAAAGTGGATTCTTAATTCTCTAAGCATAGAATGTTTCGCACTCTATATACCAGACTGTCACTTCTAAACATACCCATGTATCCAATAAAGACAGGTTACTATACCTGTGTGCAGGTATCTTTCGGTTCCCGACAATCAGAATAACATCACAGAGTTGCTGTTGTTTCAAGTAACTTTCCATTTTTCTGAAGGTTTGCTCAGCATGGTGAACAGCCTGATAGAATTCTTCAGAGCTACTGGAGTCCATATCACTTTGAGGTGTCAATGAATGGCTAGTTGCTGTCAGCCTACAAATCACACACAAAAAAGATGGTGTTTATAAAGTGCTAGGAATTGTCCAGACCAACACACAGAGTTTTAGAATTTTATAGGGAAAATCAATGCATGTCTTCTTATGTTAATCATTATTAATGTAAGTCAGAAAAATCTATTTTGGGTGAAATAATTTGCTCTAGGAAGCTATAAATGAACTGTTAATTATCTTTTTTTTTCTAGTTTAAAAATGATTTAAAAGATAGGTTATCTATATCTAGTAGGACATTAAGTTTAAAAACCCGAAAAAGTAACAGAAATAGTAAATTGCTAACATGCCTCTTCTAAAATTGACAACTAATAAAAAATTAATTTAATCCATTTGAAATTGAGGTAGATTATCTAATTATACTATTCTAAATTCTAGTTCCTGTGAGGTTATAGTAAATGTTCCTTTACAGAAGTAGGTGATGTTCATGATGAGAAATTATGAAACATGGTTTGTAAAAAAAGATTGGCAATAAAGTTGAAAGTAAATTATTGAGTTTCATATTCCATATGCAACTAATTAAAAAATATACAAAATGTAGTAGCTCAGTACTAACAAATATTTTAACCACATATATGAATGTATATGTAGTAAGCTTTAAAATTTTGAAAAATTCATGATACTTTAGTTTGGCTACTAAATCCATTACTATCATAGACTTTTTCACAATGAAGACTTTAAAACACCATACTGCGTATTAAGGAGAAGACTCTAAATATACGCATGATAGGCCCAGAAGAACCAATCAAGTATTCTGATGCTGTGCTAATTAAATCCTTACAACTTTAAAAATGAAAATGAATTAGATACATAATAATAATAATAACAATAATAATAATGAAATAGCTTATTTCAAGATAGAAAGTATGGAGAATTCTACTTCTAATTACAGGGCCATAACTTGTAGCTGACTGAACCCCTCACTGAGAACACCAGAAAAAAAAGTTACATATAATATCAAAATAACTAAATTAATTTAATAACAGCTACTAAGGCAACCAGAACTTGAAAGGCCAAGATCTTAGATTAAGAAAAAATCATGGAAGTCAGCTCAAAATTCTACACTGATTTTTCTTTCCCTCTGAAGGTATTTACTAGTTATAAGCAGCATAGGGTGAGAATCTGAGAAACTCAGCATAATGCAGCAGCCAACAGTATCAGGGAGCTTGGATGAAAAGATGGATATTGGAATTATGCGCTCCAAAGGTAGCCAGAACTTGAGAGACAAATGAGGGGCCATAAAGGAGGAAAGTTTGGGACAGGCTGTCATTGTGCACCACTTTTCCCAAAGATAATTGTGATTCCTAAACAGCGCTAAGCAAGCAGTAAATGGCTTACTGGAGATTGAAAAGTTAAATAGAGTTTGAAAGATAAAAATGTGAATTCAAGGACCAGGCAGGATGACAAACTCTGGTAAATACACAGGCTCTCAGCTGAACTCCCTTAAGGGCTCTATCCTAAGTGTCAAGGGAAATGGAAATTGACAAAGTAATACAAAGACAGAAACCTAGATCTGAATGAATGAAGTCTCTAAGTGCATCAAGGTGATGTACCCATCTAAATGTCCGCAAACAGTCAAAATAAACCCCTTTAGAAAAATATAACCTCATAGAAACTCTGATTTCTTGTGCATGTATGCAGTGTCTGACCTTAAGGTAGAAAAAGCCAGGTCTGTAAATAAACTAGACTTAGGGAGAAAAACTAAACAATAGAAATAGGCTCCAAGGTGCTACAGATGTATCTCTCAATAGAAGGATCATACTTAGTTATGGGTGTGAAAATAACCATCATTACTATATTTTAATATAGATAACAAGTTGGTAAGTTTCAAGAACATTAGGTGATATAAAAAATCAAGTGGAAATATAATAATTTAAGATTTTGATAGGGGAACTGAATTGCAGAATGCATGCAGATGAGGAAAACATAAGCTGAAAAATAAATAGAAAATATTGAAACTAAAATATTGAGATAAAAAGATAAAAAAGTTTCTGAAACAAATGAAACATGGTAAGAAATTACAATATTTATATAATTATAGTCTTAAAAACAGGGAGAGACATGATAGGGCAAAAGCCATCTAAAGATGTAATGGCTAAGAGTTTTCAAAAATGTGTTAAAGACATCAAGACAAAAATTCAAGATTCACTATCCATCCACAATAAAACAAAACTACACATGACAGTAAAACCAATGCAAAACTAGGGGGAAAAAAGGAAGAAAGAAAAAAGACTTTCTTAAAAGTTGCAAGTTAAAAAGAGAACTTTTCCTCCAACTCATTTAATGAGGCAAATATAACATGGAAACAAAGCTTGGAAAGGATGTTACAAGGAAAGAAAATTAAAGGCCATTCTCTCTCCTAAACATATTTGCAAAAATCCTAAGCAAAATACTAGCAACTAGGGGCGCCTGGGTGGCTCAGTAGGTTAAATCCTCTGCTTTTCAGCTCAGGTCATGATCAGGCTCTCTGCTCAGCGGGGAGCCTGCTTTCCCTTCTCTTTCTGCCTGCCTCTCTGCCTACTTGTGACCTCTCTCTCTATGTCAAATAAATAAATAAAATCTTTTAAAAAAATACTAACAACCAAATACAAAACGGTATGTAAAAAACAAATGTATGTATGGGGTTTCTGGGTGGCTCAGTTGGTCAAGTGTCAGATTCTTCTTTTTTTTTTTTTAAAGATTTTTTTATTTATTTGACACAGAGAGAGAGATCACAAGTAGGCAAGAAGGCAGGCAGAGAGGGGGGGAAGCAGGCTCCCCGCTGAGCAGAGAGCCCGATGCGGGGCTCGATCCCAGGACCCTGAGATCATGACCTGAGCCGAAGGAAGAGGCTTTAACCCACTGAGCCACCCAGGCGCCCCAAATGTCAGATTCTTGATTTTAGCTTAGGTCATGATCTTTGGGTTGTGAGAATGAGCCCTGCATTGGGCTCCACACTGGGCATGAAGCATGCTTAAGATTGTTTCTCCCTCCCTCTGCCTCTCTCGCTCTCCTCATTCTCTCTTCTAAAAAAAAACAAACAAACAAACAAAAAAAAAAAAAACAACCTACTATATAAAAAAGAAGAGTATCAAGATAATGCATCACAAGTAAGTTGTGCCTAGTTAAGGAACACATTTCAATCATATAACCACCTAATTCATTCATATAACAAACATATTTAATGGAAACCTTTCTTTCTTGAGACAGAAAATGAAATTTGTTAGTATTATCTCTAACATTTTTCTGGAGGGTCTCTCCAATGTAATGTAAACAAGGAAAAAAAGAAATAAAGCCCATTAAAGTTAGACCAAAAGCACATACATAACTGCTATTAAGACGTGTTTGTGCACATAGAAAATCCAAAAGAACCGCAGACAAGTTTACGAATCTAAATTCATTAAAATTACATTTGTTCTCTGTTACCTATAATATTTGTCTACACAATATGTAGACAAATACACAAAATTTTCATCAGACTTTACCAGTTGTCCTTTAAATATTTAAAACTAATAGAAATTTTGCTGTACCTTATGTTTGCCTTTCACGGGTTTGCAAATTACAACCCCACAATATGGTCATTTTCCAGAGTATTTTAGGAATTCAGGCTCGGGCATATGTGCCAAGAACATCCTTCTACACCTTAACAAACACATTGAACAGAAAAGTCACAAAATCCCCTGCAGGATGGTCTTTTAAACCTAGAATGAACATATCATTATTGGGTTACAGGTAATTATGGAAAATAGTCAGGAGTGCAGGTGGGAAGTAGATCAAAACTGCCCCACTGAGAACCTGATGTTTCTGTTCTGGTATCAGACTGCATGAATAAGGTCCTAAAATCAAGATACTAAAAACAGCCCTGCAGAATGGCTCCAGATAGGCTTAAAGGGGGGTGGGGATAAAGACTACATTCAGATCCTTATTTTAATATCCTACAAGTCAGACAACATACTTGGGGCAGAAAATTTTATACCTCACTAAGATTTTCATAGCTTGGGCAATGTTTAGCAAGAATTTAGTATAGTAGTTTATCTTCAAATCACTCAAGTTGGGGTGGACTTGATATTAGAGGAAATAGTGAAATACATAGAATAATAAATTTTTAGAGTTTGGTGAGACCACAGACAGCAAATCAAACAGGACACAGAATTTGACAAGATTCATTTAGGGCTAATTACTCTCAAGGTAGAACCTTCCTTTCCATAATCAAGGTATACTAACAAATCTTGACTGTAATACAGGAGAACTTGAAAGTAATCTAAAAGGATAAATCAAAGAACAGTTAACTAGAAACTAAGCTCCAAACTATTTTTTTCAGAGTTCTTATTCACTCCCAACTTTTCCCTTAAAAGTTCAAATTCTTCGAATTTCTCCCTATTAGATCTGAAAACTAGTTTTTTTTCTTGAAGGCTTGTTGATCTGTCAGAAAAATGATTATGTTGGTTTGACTTGATTTTCTCCCTATTAAGTCACTGTCACAGTGCTTGACATTTTCTCATAAGTCATTTCCTGATGCCAGGCTTGAATAGAACTCCTTGACCTTGAACTTTGACTCAGGATTTAAAAAAAGGTTTCCACATCAGAATACCTAGAATTCTTTTTCTTTTTTTTTTAAGATTTTATTTATTTATTAGAGAGAGAGAGAGAGCACAAGCAGGAGGAGCAACAGAGGGAGAGGGAGAAGCAGACTCCCCACTGAGCAGGGAGACTGATGTGGGGCTCAATCCTAGGACCCTGGGATCATGACCTGAGCCAAAGGCAGATGCTTAACCGACAGAGCCACTGAGGTGCCCCAGAATACTCAAGATTCTTAAACTACAGCTTATTATTTAATCTTCCAATCATATATCTTTATATGAGATATATTAAGAATCCTCAAGATTCTTAAACTACAGCTTATTATTTAATCTTCCAATCATATATCCTTATCAGCTTAACAAATGAGACTTTAAAATTTTAGGAAATAGAGATTATATCCTTATAATGTTTCCTATAAATATAAAGTAAAAATCTTGTATTTTTAATACAAATTTTTAATACAAAATTTTTGTGTATTAAAATTTAATATTTAATTATTGTATTTAAATTTAATATTAAATTTTGTATTAAGTTTAATGCATTTTTTTAATTTTTAATACAAAACATTGTATTATTTATGGTATTGTCTAATTTTTATGTCTTCAGTCTAAGCTTTCTAATCTCTTTCCAATCTGAGAGTGTCTCAGATGTTAGGATCTGACATTATATTTTTTATCTTTATTGTGGCCCAACAACATAAAGCTTCAAGTTCCTAGAAATGCAATTTTAAAAGGGCACTATGTTTTCTTCCTATCAGAATCTAAACATGTTAAAGAATTCACCAACCTGTGATAGACAAAACAATGCAAGTATTTTTCTTGATCTAACAAAATACTCAAGCCATATCTATTCCTTTCTATTTCCTTTCACAACCATAGGTCTTATAAGTATTGTCTGCACTCATTATCTTAATTCCTGACCCTCCAAATGTTCCTCAATCCATTGCAATCTAACTTTCCAACCACCCATGTAATGCAATAGCCTTTGCCAAGGGCACTAGTATCTTTTCTTGTGGCTTTAGTTAGGGTTTATTTTCGTTTCTTATCTTAATTGCTGAAAATTGACCAAGAAGCATTCCTGTTCCTATGCTAAAAGTTCAGGACTGAACATCACTTACTTTTCCTGTACCAAACAATTCTGAGATAAAGCATACTTTCTTATTTTTGTTCTAAATGGTATTGGGGTTGGGTGGAAATAACTCTCGCACCAGACAACAGTTGTTTATAGAAGATTAGATGGCGACTTAACTTCAAAAAAGCTATAAAAAATAACAATTACTCATCCACTTTCACTTTAAGACCCCCATCTATGTACCAATTTAAAGCTATTACATCATTAATTGTGCCCATTGTCAACCAAGTTCCAGCCTTCAATGTCTTCATGGTTCAAATTACATATTATATGTTATAAATGCCTAATGATCTGGTATTTTTTTCAACTTTTAGTACTCATCAGCTCTTTTAGGCAGTTAGGCATGAGGGAAAAGAGATTGAGCAGATGCTGGATGCACCCTTGGAGCCACCCCCAGGGTTAACAACCACATCTTCAGAGCCATCTTTAAGGGTTAACAGAATAGAAAAGGCCTAGCCACAGAGCTGGCTCAAAAGCCACAAGAGGACTGCTGAGAGCTAAGCATGTACACAAATGGTGCAGCTAGTACCTTTAAGGTCATAGCAAAAGCTCATTAGACACTCATAAACGTACAATACATAAATAAATACAATCATAACAGACAACATCATGGGTAGGTGCATGCATAGGCATTATTATGTTATATAACTACCAGCTGTCAATCAGAAATGTCAGTCAAAGCCAAATTTACATTTACACAAAGCAGGCTTAAAAGGATGCAGTTAGAGCTTCTTGGGGCCATCAACACTCTTGCTCCAGCAGTGGCCCACTTTCACTCTTGAAAGTGTAGTCTATTTATCTACTCTATAAACTCTACCTCCCCATTCTGGTCTTGGGTCTCCAATTCTTTGGATGCATTTAGATGGGAAGTGAGTGACCCAGTAACAGCTCAAGCTCTAATTCTAACCATGCTAAGTAATTTCAGTAGGTCATACCTCTTTCTTATATACCCTCCACACGTATATTTTTCTTAACCTGCAACCTTCATAATACTTTGACATCTCATGGATAACTTTCCTTCTTCAGAGATCAATTTAAATATTACTTCTTTCAGAAAGACTTTTAATTCTCATTGTTTGGGGGGGAACTCATGGTTTACCCTGACATACTAATTACCCAGTATAGTTTATGTACATCTTTGGCATGTAGAATATTTTAGGAATTCAATTATTTGTTGAATAAATGAGTGAGAATATTCTGTGAGAAGATGGTGTTGGCCAAGTACTAATCTTAACTTGTTACAGTTTTGTTTGTTCCATAGAACACAAAAATACACTTTTGGTAAAGGAATTTATATCCCCAAACCTGGCAGAGTGCCCGGCACACATAGGGTAGTTAGTAAATGTTTGTGTGAATTGCTGTTGTTGAATTTCAAATAGCTTCCAGAGCTTAGGAGAAAAAATGCATACATAACTGCTATAACTCAATATGGACTTTTTTGCATTCTCTGATAGTGCACTTATGTAAATTGTGAAAATACTAAAGAATGCACTAGAAAATAATTTTAAAAATCTTTTCGGGGCACCTGGGTGGCTCAGTTGTTAAGCGTCTGCCTTCAGCTCAGGTCATGATCCCAGATCCTGCTCGGCAGATAGCCTGCTTCTCCTGCTACCATTCCCTCTGCTTGTGTTCCCTCTCTCGCTGTGTTTCTCTCTGTCAAATAAATAAAATCTTTAAAAAAATCTTTTCTGTTTCTAAAGATTTATTTATTTATTGGTTGGTTGGTTTATTCATTTATTTATTTGAGAGAGAGTGCACACAAGTGGAGAGGGGCAGAAGGAGAGTGTCTTAAGCCAACTCCCCACTGACCATGGAGCCTGACA
>CM053605.1:135769420-135786435 GCA_028646535.1 Procyon lotor
CCTAAGGGAGATCTCACCTCACAAGTACTTCCTAGTGGAGGAAGAGAGACAGACTTCTGCAAGTCTGAGGACTGAGGGCATAGCAGAAGGTTGCCAGCTACAGGTAACATTGTAAATATCAAGGCTAAAATTTATCAGCATTTGAAAAGCAACATCTACCAAATATGCATTTGCCTTTAAGATGGTACCAACACCAAAAGACATCTCTACCAGCAGATAAGAACCATTCAGCACATTCTTGTCCCCTCCTCCCCATCCTCCCATTTGTTTCAATCCGGAGGAGCCCAGAGTAGCAGGTGTAGAGTTGGATAGGAAAAGGAAGAAAAAAAGGAAAAAGGAACAGTCTTTCCCAACTGCAATATTTATGGCCTGAGGCAAAACTGAGGAAGAAACTTTAAACTGAATTTATAAATTGGGTTTTAATATTAAATTAAAAAGGATAACCACTGAAATGACAGCCCACTTAAGATTGACATGGACTAGAAAATGAGACCTGTACAAAATTTCACTTACCCGCATCCCATCCAAAAAAAACAAAAAAAAAAAAAACAAAAAAACTAAAGCATGGCTTTAAAAGTCTTTGAAAAAATAAAATTAATGCCTGCTCACCCTTAACTAAATCCCACTTATTCAATGTGGTTACAAGTGTAAAGCCTACAGTGTCACATGAAACAGCTAAGCGAGATTCTAGAGAATTTCTAGGCATGAAGCTGGGTGTTAGGAGGCAATTAGAAGAACAATACATATATATTCACAACACATTATGCTAATTTCCAAATTTTAAATAGAGATAGTCTTCAATATGTGTTCAAGTTCTTTCTCTCCATTAAAAGATGGAAGCTAAAAACTATATCTCTATACTTGTAGACTCTTGACTGTTGAGCTATTCATTTCCTATACTGTCTTCTGCTCTGAGACACGTAACAAAGACCCTTAAATATCCTCATAGGATGTTCTCCTCTCTGTTCTCCACTACAAGCCACCATGTGCCTTATGCTATTCTCCATACTGCGTACATTTTTTTCTGATTCATTTACTAACTCTCCTTATATCTCTTTCTTATTACTCTGCTTAGCCACCCTCATTTTGCTTTATAAACATGGGTATGATTTCCTCCTTTTCTCTCTAAATGCTCTTAGTAACCTAGTAGCCTTTTGGCTTCAACTCCGTATACAATGGGCTATCATGCTGGGACAGATTAGATAGATAGATAGATAGATAGATAGATAGATAGATAGATAGATAGATAGAAGATACATACATACATACATACATACATACATACATACATGGACAGGTAGATAAATGGACCAACCTCTGAATCTTTTTAGCAACTTCATTATATTTACTTTCTGGAGAATAATCTGAGCATGGTTGAAACAGAAAGATAATTTCTGTTGCTAAATTAAAAGATGTTAGAAGTGCTTTGCTCCCATTTATTTATTTAAAAAATATTATTGATCACCTTCTCTGTGCCAAATGTTGTACTAGGCATAGGGGCTACATGCATAATGAATTCAATGAATAAAGCCCCTCCGTTAATGTTGATAAAGAAAGGAAGGAGAACCCAAATAACTCTCATAAAACAATTAACCACACATACACACACACACACACACACACACACACACAGAGTACAATTGTGATTATGACTCAAAATGAACATAACAGTGCTAAAAGACGGGATGGCCAGAAGGCCCAGATGGGGAGCCTCTATGCAGATGGTCTGTTCCATTCGAAACTTGAAGTATATGTAGGAGTGAGAAGGGTGAAAAGAAATAGCATCCCAAGAGAATTGATTGTCAGTGTGAAAGCTCTTAGGGAAAAGAATTAGGAGCTTTGGAAAAATTGTGAGGAAATTATGGATGAAACAAGTGTAAAAGGGGTGGAGTTAAGTGACACCGGATAATGACAGATAGAAAGGTAAGAAAGGGCCAAATCATTAAGGGTTTTGTCGGTCAAGATAAAGACTAAAATTTATGCTAAGTGCAGTAGATGACAACCATTGAAGGGTTTTAAATGGCTGAGTAAAATGATCAATCAGTGTTACATTTACTGATTTTACCTTAATAGTATCTCTCAAAAAAGTTCTATATTCTTTGTGCTTGTGGCCATTACTCCCAGAGTTCTAATAAATCCACAAATCCAGGTCCTTATTACTGCTCACCTGAATTATTATAGGAGACTTTTAAAAGACTTCTCAAATTTAGATTCCTGTTGAAGTACAACTTTGGTCCTCTCTCCTTCCTATTCAGTGATTCCTTATTAGCTAACGAATACTACCCTGTTTCTTAGCTGACATTCAAAACTCCCTATTCTTTGTCCCCTGTCTTACTTTATATTAAAACTTAGTTAGCAATCAACTTGAACTCCTCCACATTTCCTACACATACTTGCAACTAATCGTTCTCATTATTTTCCCTGACCTGTTTCTTATGCCTTTATGCTCTCTATGTTCAAATTTTCTCAATGCTTGAAAATGTAACCGTAAGGCTCCTTCTAATGCCTACAAATATTCTTTGACCAACTCAAAGCAGATATGTGACCTTCCCTCTCTCATATTATAGTTTAATCAATTAATTAAGCAAAAATATAGAGCTGTAATACAGAAGGCACTCTGCTAGGCACTATGTTGTTTGTTTGCTTGTTTTTCTTAAGATAAGTACAAGTTTTCTATTAGAGAAAAACATGCCTTTTCACCCAAATAAAAGATGTATCAGGCAGTGTTGTAATTTGATAACTCCTGTGCTAAGGTCTACAATATCACTGTGAGCTCAGAAGGCAAGCACTAAGTATTTCCTTGAGGGGTCAGAGGAGGCATCCAAGCTAGGTCTTGAAGAAGACAAATTTTTAGATCAAGTGAGGTCAAGGGCATTCCAGAGAAGAGGAATGTTTGCTTGTGTCTTAGTACTTTTGGAGTATACACACCCAGCTTTGGGATCTGGATCTACCTCTTCATATATTCAGCAGCCAGCAGTGTTCTGCCTTGCACAGAGCAAACAATAATCTATCTCTTTCCTGTCCATCCTCTTCAACTGCAGGTACTGAAGATCAGAAAGCACACAGAGTCTCCCCTGTAATGTCCTACCATATATCCTTAGCAGTTTTTACCATCATGGTTCAAAACCAAGCTCATCATTGTCATCATACAAACACCCATCACCCGCTCTGCCCAAACAGACAAGTTATCGGGGGGCTCTTGATCTCCACCCCTGTTATTCTTTTCCATGAGCGGAGCCACTCATTAACATTGTGGCCCTGGCCCCTGTTTGTCACCTCCTTTTTTCATGGGATGGGGAGAGTGAATTTATTGAAGTTGAGTTGAAGAGAAGAAGTCAGACAAGGATGACTCTGCCCTTCCATCTTTCTTTTTTCTGGGGAATTTAGCTAAGTGCAGGAAACATTCATTTTCCTCTATTCCTGTATATCAAGGGAAACCATGATGATCATACAGCAGCCCCAGAAAGCTGCCTCTGACTAGATGAGAAACTAGGTGAGAAACTCACCTAGGTGAGAAACCATTCAAATCTGGGATTCTATATTAAGGAGGCTGCTTTTTAATTTTTTTTCTCAATCTGTTTCGTTCATTTCTTCCTTCCTTCCTTCCCGTCCTCCTTCCTTCCTTCCTTTCTTCCTCCCTCCCTCTCTTTTCACTAATGTAGTTAATATACTCCAAAAGTCAAAAAAAAAATAGTTTTATTATGTTTTTAATGTGTCCTTCCAACCCTCACTAATATACACAGTGGCTGTCTTAGTTGAAATGAGTAACTATTCCCTCTACAACAAATTTTAGTTAGATAACATCCCCTAGCACCAACTGCAGCAAGTTCCAGTTTTTCCCAACGGTATGGTTCCAGAATGCCTATGTCTAATCCATCATGGATACTGACAAAGGTGGTATTCGGTAAATATTTATTATAAGTAAATGTCTTATATTTATGACTTTATAAAAGCAATATACTTACAACTATTGTCTTATCGTGCATGTAAACAAAAGATGCCAGGAAGCAATTTCTTTTGTGATCCTGCTCCATTAATTTTAGTGTTTGTGTTTAAAATGAGTTAGTGTCAGTGTCTAACTAAACACAATTTAATGACTAACAATTCACTATATTTCACTTAATGCAAAGATTCAAAATACACACATAGTTTAATGTTATGATAATACCTATATTTTCATATACAATGTATTTTTTTTAGATTGTCATAAAACAATTAAGTTCTACTGAAATATTTACACTGTGGCATCCAATAAGTGAACTGTCCTCACTTCAGACTCAGAAATAGTATCTGATGAAAATGTATTCCTATTTATTCTTTTATTAGTTGAGATGAATGTTTCTATTTTACATAAGCATTCATGTTAAAAACAAGATTCTAACTTCCATAATTCTGAGACAGAAGTTCTAGAACTATACCATGTCTTCAACAAAATCAATTCTGCTTATGCCTGGAGTCATTGTTTTTTAAGTTAAATTTAAGAAAATAAATTTTTAAAAACTCAATTTAAAAATAAATTTTTAAAAATTCAAACCATACAAAATTAAAATATGATAAATTTATCCTGAGGCCTTATAAATAATCCCATTTCTTTGGTGTGATGAAGTTAACCATTTTAACTTCCTTCTTTCATCGTTCTTTAAAAAAAAAAAAGTTATTTATTTATTTTAGAGAGAGAGAGAACATGAGTGGAGGGAGGGGCAAAGGGAGAGAATCTCAAGCAGACTCCCAGCAGAGTACAGAGCCCAGCAGGGCTGTCTCTCCAGACCCATGAGATCTGATCTGAGCTGAAATCATGAGTAGAATGCTTATCCAACTGAGCCACCCAGGGCCCTTCCTCTTTTATCTTTCTATAAATGTTCTACATGTGTACGATTGCATGTATATAACATATATACCTGCATTATTTACTTGAAGATACATCTATATTAATAGTAACTATATAATTTTACTAGGGCCTATTTTTATGGGTCTTATTGAAACCATTTTCTCTATTAGAGTGAAATATTATATAGACACTTTAGAAAATCATATATTTTCTTTTGCATGTTTTCTTAAATTATAAAAATAGCTATAAATTATTGCTAGGGATTGAGACACTTGTCTAGAAAATTCTTGTAAAATGTTAAATTTAGCTTTTAAAAATCTTGATTATAGAATTTCAAATTATAAAACAAAAGAAAAATTTTAAAGCAAAAAAGAGTGAAAATAATTTAGCCATTAATAATGCTGCAATATAATGTAATACATTCCTCTATTTAAAATCAGGACCAGTGGCATCTGTTTGAAACATAAAGAAGAATAAATAAGTAAATGGTTTTATTTTATTTAGATACATGGACACTGTATAAACAACAGCTTATTTTCTCCTGATTAGATGATTAGAAGGTCGTTAAGCTCAATTTTGATCATTCAAGAGATGTGAGACAGAGCTGGCAAGAAGAAAATATTGGAGAAAGTAACATGTGTTCTGTCAATATCATTAACACCAGCTAAGACAGCGAATGGGGACAAGTTCTATTTTTCAACAGATTCAAGATCCTTTGCACTTTATCCAGATTTAGAACTAGAAAAACAATAGAAAATTCCAATTAGACATAATCATTTCAAATAATACATCTTTCCTCTAAGATTTTGGCATTTCCTCTTAATTTCTTGTCACTGGGAGTTCAATTAGTGTGCTCATATTAGTTTTTAAAACATTGAACAAAACTTTTTTTTTCCCTAGAACTGAAATTCTTTTGGAAACCAAGTATCAGTATTCATCTCCCTCATTCCTTTGACATGTTGATTTTCACTCTTTTGGAATCCTTTTGTATCTTATTAGAAACACACCCAAAATAAGACAATGAACACATTCAATATTATTTGGCAAATCACTGGAAAGACTTTCAGACTTAATGAACATATCTTACATTAAGATAAATTGCTCTTACTACTTTTTTTTTTTGACATGCCATGACACCCTGCAGCCTCCCCTAACCCCTATTCCTGGGTGGGACAAGTGTGACTTTCTTCCAGGATTGTCCCAACTATTTTATGTTAATGCCTTGCTAGAGGGAAAAGCAACCTTAATTTGACAATTGCAAGGCCTTAGGTATCCTGTAGGTACTCTTTAGTATATGAAAGTTCTTTTGAAACCCCTTTTTCCTTACCTCTCCGAACCCCATAGTATATAATCAGTCACCCCTCACAACCCTGGGGCAGCAGCTCTTTCGGCCCAGGGGTCCTATACCTGCGCTTTAATAAACCACCATATTACACCAAATAAATAAATAAAAATAAATAAATAAATAAATAAAGTGTTATTATTAATTATTATTATTACTATTATCTGTATTTTATGGTTAGAAAACAGATGAACAGCCAACTAGATAATTTGTGGAGAGTTACTAAGTTCCAGGACTGAGATGTGGATCCAGGTTGTCTGATCTATTGTCTTTGCCCCTGAAGTTTTGCTGAAAGTGTCACCAAAAATGGTCAAGCAATTTAACAATAATTAAGGTTTCATTGAAATATTTTTTTCTAAAATTATTTTTAGCTTTTTTAGAATTTAAATATTTTTAGAAGAAAATATTTCATTTTAATCAAATACTGAAAGGGCAACTGAGTGGCTCATTCAGTTAAGTGTCTGCCTCTGGCTCAGGTCATGATCTTGGGGTCCTGGGACTGAGCCCCATGTTGGGCTCCCTGCTCAATTGGGAGCTTGCTTTTCCCTCTCCTCCCAGCTTGTGTTCTCCATTGCTATCTATCTCTCTCTCAAATAAATAAATAAAATCTTTAAGAGAATCAAATACTGAAAATAAGAATATTTGCTGTTTAATATATGAATATGTTATAAATCACATAGCAGAGACAAACCATAAAATGTTTTAAGATCATTTATCATTTCTGAATAAAGTTTCTTTTTAATTTCTTTAGCTTAGAAATATTTATTTCATATTGGCTATAAAATATTTCATGTGTTATTTATACAGTATGTTGTATTTTTTGGTTAGAGATACAGACATGAGAATGTGATTACAAAAGAGGGTTAAGAAAAAATGTCATGTGGTATGAAAAAGCATCTTGAATATTCCCATATCTAATGTCTTAAACATTATTAAATGATAGTCTGACTTTTGCTAAAGATCTCT
Organism: Procyon lotor; assembly: GCA_028646535.1. NCBI lineage: Eukaryota > Metazoa > Chordata > Mammalia > Carnivora > Procyonidae > Procyon > Procyon lotor. The sequence continues at coordinate 135,776,557 of CM053605.1, forward strand.
GGAATCATATAAATTATACTCTGATTCTCTGTAAATGTATCAGACATCTATGTATTTATTTAAGGTGTCTGTCTTGGTCCATTAGCCATCCAGCTTGCCCAGGACCTCCCTGGTTTAGTACCAGAAGTCCTATGACCCTGGAACCATCTTCATTAGGCAACTGGAGTAGTTGGTTACCCTTTTTATTTGATAAAATTAGAAAATAGAATTGTAGGAAAACAGCCCACAACTCAAGAGTAGTTTTCACATAGAAATCAAATGAGTTACCTCCATGTCAATACTTACTTTGGTCAATATTTGGAAAGAGCCTAACTGTAAATATATTGTAATCGTTGCTTTACTTCAATAATTGTTTGTTATGAGAACATTCCATATCAGACTATATGTCAGATTGTTGAGTATAAAAATAGATATATTGGGGCGCCTGGGTGGCTCAGTCGGTTAAAGCCTCTGCCTTTGGCTCAGGTCATGATCTCAGGGTCCTGGGATCGAGTCCTGTATCGGGCTCTCTGCTCAGCAGGGAGCCTGCTTCTCCCTCTCTCTCTGCCTACTTGTGATCTCTCTCTCTCTCTCTCTGCCAAATAAATAAATAAAATATTTTTAAAAAAATTAAAAAAAAATAAAAATAGATATATTGCATCCTCTACTCAGAAAAGAAAAATAAGAAAAATCATTACTCAACTGGGTTGTTATGGCAAAACACCAGCCTTTATATGCATGTGATAAGAGTTCAAAAAAAGGAGTAATTCTATTTGGTCATGTTGAGCACACAAAGAGAATGAATTCCCAGGTGACCAATACACATAAAATAGAATACAGTCACTGGGTATGAGCCAGATGGAGAAAATTGTATTTTACTAAAGTACAAAACAATGTGATAAGCCTCTTTGGAAATGGGATGGGCAAAAGTACAAAGGATAACAAGCCACAGAGGGAAATAATTCTGGATAGCAAGAAAAATATAAATACTAAAATCTAACACCTAACAAGTTCTTATATTTTCTAGGGACTGTATTCTGTGCTTTACCTGAATAGTCCCAGTTTCTGTTCACAACACTATTCTGGGCCAAGTTTATTTCCTAATAAGAACTAGTTGAGGCATAGAATCAAATGATCTGACCTTTTAAGTTACACCCCAACTACATGAAAAACACAGATTTTGGAAACAATTATTTTTAACCCTTCAATGTATCATTAAAATAAGTTTAAAATGCAGCTTAAGTGTGTTCATACCAACACACTCTATGTAAAGTAGCTAATTTCAGTAATTCCTAATTTACTTAGAAGAGTTCCTATATATAAACTTTTGTTTTAATTTTTAATTTGAGTATAGTTGACACAATGTTACATTAGTTTTAAATGTACGGTATAGTGATTCAACAACTCGATACGATATAATATGCTCACCACAAGTGTAGTTACCATCTGTGACCGTACAACAGTATCATTGATTATATTCCATACATTATACCTTTTATTCTAGTGACTTATTCATTCCCAAACTGGAAGCCTGTATCTCCCACTCGCCTTCACCCATCTTGTCCAACTCCTTATACCCCTCACTCTGTCAACCATCAGTTTGTTCCCTTTGTTTATAGGTCTGATTCTACTTTTTGTTTGTTTATCCATTTGTTATTTTTTTTTAGATTCCGTATATGAGTGAAATCATATGGTATTTGCCTTTCTCTGTCTGACTTAGTTCACTTAGCAAAGTATCCCCTAGATCCATCCATGTTGTCACAAATGGCAAGATTTCATCCTTTTTATTCCATTGTATATACATCACATCTTTATTAATGTGTTGATGGACACAGGTTACCTCCATATCTTGACTGTTACAAATAATGCTGAAATAAGCATAAGGGTGCGCATATCTTTTCAAATTAGTGTTTTGTTTTCTTTGTGTAAATACCCAGTAGTGGAATTATTGGTTCATAGGGTATTTCTATTTTTAGTTTTTTAAGGAAACTTCACACTATTTTTCACATTGTACAAACTTACATTCCCACCAACAGTGCACAAAGGTTCCTTTTTCTCCACACCCTCCCCAATAATTGTTATTTTTTTAACTTTAGCCATTCTGACAGGTGTAAGGTGATATCTTATGGTTTGAATTGAATCTCCCTGATGATGAGTGGTGTTGAGTATCTTTTCATGTATTTGTTGGTCGTCTGTATATAAACTTATTGTTAGAGAGATCAAACACTAAAAATAATTTCTGCCATAAAAAAAATTCATAGAGTCCCAGGCATGTACATATTATGTAGTTTTCCTGCACTGTGCAGCCAAAACCACATGTGCCTCTTAGATATAAGGTAGATATGAGGTATCTCAAAGCTCAGCCCTGATTCTCTATGAATAAGCAAATGTACACATTGGACCTCAGAGGAAACAATTTGCCTCATCTTATCTATGAACTCAGTTTAAGTTTGCAGAAAGCATTCAGTAAGCGAATTTATAATAAATCCTAATTCTCATCTGGTTTAACCACAGAATATCAATAGAGATAAGAGAAGTAAGTTTACAATTATTAATTAATTGAACCAAATTCACTGCTTAAGTTGTTTCATATTTATTGCTGAAGCCTTGGAAAGTACATCAAGAGCAATAGGTGAAATTCTCCGGGTGATACCTGAGAGCTGCAAATATTCTGGAGAGAGAGGGAAGGGGGAGGAGACAAAAAGGGAGAAAGAACAAGAGACAGAAATCATGTTGGAAACTTTAGATAAATCAGAGATCATCAAAAAGAAGGATGTAAATAGGAAAATAAGTCTAATCTTTCCAATGTAATTTGTCATGATTACTTCTTTCCAAATTGGTAAATTATCTTTTAAGAATGAATTAGAAAAAAAAAGTGAATTAGATGCATTAACATGAAAACACTTGACATTTTTTAAAATACCAGATGTAGTTAATAATTTATATTACAATCTAGTATCTGTTCATATCTGTTCCCTTGAAAAACAGTATCACTGCCTTATTAAAAGCATAAATTGGCGAGATAATCTTGTCCAGAGCATGAAAAGACTTTCTCTCCTAAGATTTATGCTATCTAATTAATCAAGAGCATTGTCTAATAGTGAATACCACAAAATGCAGATATAAAGTCATGAAAGTACAAACAGGGTTTGAGGTATACCTTGCGGATAAACTCATACAAGTTAATAAAAAAAAAAACCACCTTACTATTTAATGGCTAGAGTACTACTGTAATGAGGACTTTACAAAGAAAATCCTCCATATCCTTCTTCCTGAAGGACAGATTTTGAATTGACTATATTCAACAGTATAGAAAATTATGTCCCTCTCTATCCCCTTAAAGGGAAATGATTGACATTACTAAATGCAATTAAATGTTAAGAACTGTGGAAAGCAGGGCTCCTGAGTGCCTCAGTTGGTTAAGTATCTGCCTCCGGCTCAGTCATGATCCCAGGTCCTGGGATTGAGCCTCACATTGGACTTCTTGCTCAGTAGGGAGCCTGAGTCTCCCTCTACCTACTGCTCCCCCTCATTGTGTTCTCTTTCTCTGTCAAATAAATAAATAGAATCTTAAAAACAAAAACAAAAATCTTAAAAACAAAAACAAAAAAATAACTGTGGAAGGCAAAGTTTCAGGCCAAAGCCCAATAGACACACAATCCCAAGTTCTAAATAAATTTATCACATGATTTTGTTCAGATTTCTCTCTCACAAACACGTGCATACCCTACAGGCACAAACAAATACTTGTACTGTGTAGATGCTAACGTACATCCAGAGGACTCAATCATGCTGGTAGTTTCACTGTGCTGTCCCTATAAAGCATACTACTTGTCTATAGTATAAGTAGCATTTAACAAGCACTATTTCCCATAAAAACAGTATCCTTTCCACAGGAGTTTTTAACTTCAGGGTCTCTTAGTCTCAGCCTAAAGATTATCTCCTGACTGTCAACTTTTGGAACTGCTCAATCCAAATTAAACTCTTTTCGCATTATTTATCCTAATATCTTATGTAATTGTCTTTACACTTAGTACCCCATGAAATTATTTTTTCAAATTTTAAAAATTTATTTGTTATCTTTCGCTTTTCCTTTACTTTGTAACCTGTATGAGAGAGGAGGGTTTGCCTATAATTTTTACTACTATATTTCTAGCATCTAGAATAATCCTTGGAACATAATAAGAGCTATTTTTGGTGAGTGAATAAAAACGCTATAACCACTTTCTGTTTGGGGCAGGAAAGGATCAAGGAATGATAATACGGTAAAGTCAAGAGACTTACAATTATGCATATTACATATATTTTTTCCAAAATTGGTTCAGGCATTACAAGTTTTCTTCATGTTAAGGAGCAATGCATTCTTGTTGTAATCTGCAGAAAATAAGTTCTAGACAGTTAAAAAATAATAGTGTTTCAAAAATATATTTGAAATATTAAACATTTTGCAGTTATAAATACTTGAATTACACCAAATACTATTCAAGTGTAAAATATATGGTAAGAACCTATAAGTGGCCACATATCATTGGGCAAGCTGCACACTGTTCAGCATGTAAGTTGGTACTGTTTACATCAGAGACATTGTGGATTTTAAACTTATTACAACATATTTCCAGGAGATCATGTCTTAACTGATAAAAATCAGTTTGTTACATCTGTCGATCATCTATCAACAGATGAGAGAGAAAAACATTGAGGAAAGATCAGCTTTTTCTCATTCACACAGAGGTACCATGAAAACTAGGGCAGTCTTGAGGATCTACAGCAAGAAGATGTTGTGTATGAGGAAACTAAGTCTCTGAACTCATCACTAAATAGATTAATTAAAAATAGTCTTGTACTATCCAGTATAATGCATTTATTTAATTTTATAACCTTTTACCACTATTAAATGGCTCATCTGTGACAAGACTGAGAATTTCAGCAAACATATTTTTAGTTCTGAAGCTCTGTTTATCTACCTTAATAACTGATCTCCACAAAAAAGGAAGTGGCCCCCTATGATCCTGTTCATAGTCAATAGCCTTATCTCTACTGACCGTAGTTAATTTGATCCAAGATAGAAACCCATCCCTGGGGTGGGTGGGGGGTGGAGAACCAGCTCATAGAGTGAGGCGAGACACTGAGCATTTTTGTTGTTGTTCTTTACTTCCAATAATGTAAAATTGAGATTATTAAAACAGGATTAGATATTGGATGGTATTAGGAAAATGGTGTGGAGATATTTTCCATTAATACCTAAAAAAAAACAAGGAAAGCCAATCTGCAGAAAGAAAGATGAATGGAGCAGTACTGAAAGAGGAGTATGTGGAGAGAGAGAGAGAGAGAGAAAGAGAGAGAGAGAGAGATGGAAATTTACCACGGAAATTAGATTTTCCAGTTCTAGTCCATCAAGCCAGGAAGTTCTGCCTGTCCTTCAGTACATCTATTCATTGAATAAATTATTGGGTTTTTTTCCCCTTATATCAATGAACATATATTTCTGTTACTTATAACCAAAGATAGACTGACTTGACTTCATTTCTTTGTATTCCACTTATTTCACATATCTCTTGTTTCAATCAGAGCATTTGTCATAAAGTGCTCCAGTTCAAATTATTAAGTGCCAAGTTTAAAATGAGAGTACATTTTTCCTTGTATGGGGAGACTATAATCTATAATATGTCTACATAAAAATATCCCAAATTTTGAGACTAGAGTAAGGAATTCATTGACTATCAATAATTCTATACTTTCTTTTTTAGAGAGAGATAAAGTGTCAGCAGGACGAGGGGCAAGGGAGAGAGAGAATCTTAAGAAAACTCCATGCCATGCCCAATCCGAGCCCAGTGCAGGGCTCAGTCTCACAACCCTGAGATCATGGCCTGAGTTAAAATCCAGAGTTGGATGCTTAACTGACTGAGCCACCCACGCACACCAATTGTATACCATTTTCAATGAAGCTAGAAGAAGCGACCTTTAAAAGGAAGAAAAAAAGCATTCAATCATTTAAATAAGATATATTAAGCTCCTTCCATTGGGAATAAAATGAGTAATGTATAATTCATACTGGTTAATACACTAAAAAATTTGTGAGTGCATTGGTGGATGCAATTTGTTTCATAGATGTTCTGTTTGAGGAAGGCTAATGAGACCTGAGAATACACAGGAGAGAACAAAAAAACCCAATCTGATATTTTTGTAAGAATTTATTGAAAAATCAATGCTTAAACTGAATTAGTAAATAAAGGCAAATAGGGTAAGGGAGTATATAAAATTAATAATAATAGCAGAAATAACTCTAGTAGTTTCTGGTAGTGGTGAGGCAAGATTGTTTAAAATGAAGCTCCAAGGTCAAGCGGGATAGTGGGAGTAGGGTAACATAAATAGGGTGAATAGGGTGAATCTCTCAGTGGAAGCAGGGAGTCGGAGAAAGCAATATGAATGTTGGGGAAAATGAGGGACTAGAAAAGAGTATCATAAACAGACACATTGGAGTGTCTCAGAAATCACAAAATAGAGCAACAGATCCCAATATAAGATTGGGGCCAAGAACTAGTTATGATTTGCCAAACATAATAGGTGCTGCCACAGTTCAAGACATAATTTAAGATAGACATTTTAAAAATACCAAGTATGCAACTCATACTCCATTTTAAAATATATAGCCAGCAAAATTGATCAGTGATCTCATGAATATCATTGATTAGGGAGAGAGTAAGGTAGCTAATGTGGCAGATCCTGAATTAGGTATGTATCCCCCATTAGTCTTTTCAAAACTTCAGTCACTGAATCTTCCCCTGTAACTGTTTGGTACCAGTTATATGAATTATTAATAAGACTTCAAAGGGCACCTAGATAGCTCCGTCAGTTGAGTGTCTGACTCTTGGTTTTGGCCCAGATCGTGATCTCAGGGTCATGGGATGGAGCCCCTTATTGGAATATGCGCTCTGCTGGGGAGTCAGTTGGCTTGAGAATTTCTCCCTTTGCCCCTCCTCTCACTCAGGTTCTCCCTCTCTTTCTCTCTCTCTCTTTTTCTCTAAAATACATGAATAAATAGAATCTTTTAAAAAAAGAATTCAAATTCTTAGGTTGTTTTCAATAAAATTTTAAAATGTTACTTCTATAAGGTAATAAGCACTTAGTGTACAGAAGGTGTATAAGTATACAAAGTATAAATTGATATTAGAATAAAATGTAATATGTTCCTCTCCTGTCTCTCCTGCTCTTGGAATCAAATTAGTGATTAATTTTTAAATTGATAAATATTTAAGTAGTATTATTGTGGACTGTGAAAAAATATGCCAAATATTTGTGTCTGTTGTGTTTCTTGATGAAACTCCAGCACCTAGAACTAGGGACACTTGATAGATATTTCCTGAACACAAGAATATTATTAGATAGGTTTATAGGACCTAGATTTAAAAAGAAAACAAAATAAACCCCAAAAAGCACAATTATCTTTTAAAGTTGTAAATTTTTAAGCTTGAAATGAGAAAGGATCTAATATAAAGAGAACAATTTTAAAATTTTAAATTTAGGTTTAATAGCTTGGTAAAAAAGTGAACCTGGATCTGATTACAGAGTCTGGATCAGAACCATCCAATCTGAAATACCAATTTAAAACACAACAAATAACCTAGTTAAATTAATTGAATTGTTAGAGCAAGATGAAGGATTTCAACAGTCCTGAAAAATGCGTAGTTTCACAGGGAAAGACATTGTAAAATTTAAGGTAATTATTTTATAATATTTAATTGCAAATGTCATAGCTATTGAGCTAATTCTCAGGGTCTTCATTAAACCTGCTTCAAAACAAATAGTGAATATTAACAATCTTGGGGCCAAAAAAAAGCAATTATCATTGACTTCTTCATTTTAGAATTAGAGATATTTTCAGGAAATGTAAATTATCCAGAATAACACAAATTCAAAACAATCTATTGCTAACAGACAAATTCTGATTATCTCTATTTAGCTGATCCTTCCAGTTCATCAAATTCAGGATAAATTACGGGATAAATTTAGCTCTATCAAACTAGAAGAACCATATGAATGAAGAAAATCTTTTAAACTATGCCAATGTCTTCATAACAAATAATATGGAATAGAAATAATATACTGCAATAAACTGAACCATGTAGAGCTGTTTATATAGACACACTGTTGCTTTTCATGGAAAATATAGTGATGATTGTGGTGCTTAACCTTGGAGATACTTAAAGAAGTGTTATGTACTAAAAGTGAAGCTCCTAAACATTTTAAATGCATTAGAGCGATTTCCAGAATTTTTTTTATCAGATTTTTTTAAAAAATCAGTTAGTGACTACTAAGTATCACTCTTTTACACTGACATTTATTAGTAACGTGGGCAATGTTCTGGGTATTTTATTTCAATTTTTTAGAAAAGTTATTTATTGAGAGAGAAAGAGAAAGAGGATAAAATTATTATAATATTAGTTATATATATAATATTATATATAACTTATATATACAACTTATATATGTTATATATAACTTATACATATATTATATATTATATATGCTATATAATATATATATATATATTAGTTTTCCAGGGCTGTCATAACAAAGTACAACAAACTGGGGGGCATAGAACAAGATAAATTTATGATTTCATGGTTGTGGAGGCTGAAAGCCCAAAATGAAGGCATTAGCAAAGCCATGCTTTTCCCTAAGCCTCCAGGTAAGGATTCTTTCTTGCCTCTTGCAACTTCTGTCTGATGGCCCTAGGCATTCCTTGGCCTGTAGTAGGGTCACTTCAGTCTCTTGTCTCCATTTTCACAAGACCATCTTTCTTCTCTGTATGTGTGTCTCTGTATCTTTACATGGCCTTCTCTTCCTTGTGTGTGTGTGTGTGTTTCTCTTCTTAAAAGGACACCAGTCATATTGGATTAGGGCTTATCCAGCTTAACTTGATTTTATCTGCAAACATCCTATTCCCAAAAATGTCACATTCACAGGTACTAGGCGTTAGAACTTCAACATATTATTATTATTATTATTATTATTAATTTATGAAGTATAGTTGCCAATATTATGCTAGTTTCAGAAGTACAAAATAGTTCTTTGACAATTCTATATGTTGCTCAATGCCATTATTACAATATTATTGATTATATTCCCTATGCTATACTTTTCATCTCTGTGACTTATATATTGTGTAATTGGAAGTTTGTACCTCTTGACCTCCTCTACCTATTTTGCCCATCCTCCCACCCATCTCTGCTCCAGAAACCACTAGTTCGTTCTCTGTATTTAAAAGTCTGTTTTTATGTATGTGTATGTGTGTACATGTATGTGTGTGTTTGGCTTTTGTTTGTTTTGTTTTTTAGATTCCACATATAAGTGACATCTCATATTCAACAATAAATTAAAAGGATCATTTGCCAAGATTAAGTGGGGATTTATTCCCAGGATGCAAAGGTAGTTCAATATTAACAAATCAATCACTGTAATACATCACATTAACAAGAGAAAGGATAAAAACCATATGATCAACATATCCTTCTGAGAGACTCAATTTAACCCATAACAATTTCCCATTCATTACTTAAGATTTTGCAAAATATATTCTTCCCTCCAAAACACAAAACTTACAATTTTGCAATATATCTTCTTGTCTGCTCTTTCTGAAACATCCCTAAACTGTCTTCCCTGCTCTTTTGTTTTTTATTTTTATTTTTATTTTTTTTTAATTTTATTAACATATAATGTATTATTTGCCCCAGGGTACATGTCTGTGAATCGTCAGGCTTACATATTTCACTTACCTCAACTTTCTAATGAGAAAACTGAGACTCAGAAAGATAAGTGGCTTGCTCAATGCCACAAAACTAATAAATGACAGCAGTTAGATTAGACTCGATCTCATATCTCTTCTAGCATTACCCTCGT
>CM053605.1:135786935-135809387 GCA_028646535.1 Procyon lotor
AAAAAAGTAGGGGACAGAACTGGCAGAAAGCTGCAGGCCATGTCAGGGTTTTGTTCCATATACTAAGAGAGATAAATAATATAGTTGTATTTGCAGTTTGAGAATAGAGTCCCGCCTACCATTTGGAAAGGGAAGAATTGCTCCAGAGAAATAACTCAGGAGACAGGTATAGTATTATTTCAGGTAAGAGATATTTGTAGCTTGGACTAGAGATTTAGAAATGGAGAGAAGTAAACGAATTTGACAAATATCTAACATGTGTAGCATGCATACACTAGGATATAAATGTGAAAAAAACCATTTGACTATTTCCTATGCTGTATATTGCCTTTCCTTAGAACACCATTCCTGCTTAATGGTATATCAGTGCCTATGCCTACTCCTATACATATATCAGGGGAAGTAAGAAAATATATGGATTAGGGATAAGATAAAAATTGCCAATGAACAGTTGTTCAGTGTACCTTGGTGTCACTTCTAAATTATCTTTGGGCTATTCAGTCAATTCAATGTTCAAATCCCAATAAGTGCTATTTCCTCTCTGTCAGTATGTATTCTCTTTAGTTCCTCTGCATTTGAAATGAGAGGTCTGGATACACACTCTCTGGTTCGGGGAGGATCATTTTTGTGCTTTGCTCTCTTCTCTATGCCTTCAACAAGTTGTCTTTCATTTTGCCTAGTCACTGAGGTCCCGAGGCTGAAATGAAGTCTGTTCTATGGGAAAATAAAATACTTGTCAGGAGTCTTGGATTATCTCAGATCTATCTAGATGATTTTCCTCCTGATCTCCATGAGGTTTGGATTGTAAATTGGAAACCAGAACACTTTTTCAATACTCCTAAACATTCTTGTTTCTCCACATCACTTGCCCATCTCTCCCCCGATTCACACCAACTCTCAGAATCTAAATGGTCTATCCTATTTCTTCTAAGAAGGTTTTTTGCCTACATCATATCATGCATTTCCATATCATACATCCTTCCTACAAAAGCCTTTCTCAGAATGAAATTAGTATTTTGTTCTTCCAAGTATACTTTATACTCTCCAAGCTTTATTCCTGGTATGTAAATATAAACTTTTGGAATTAGAAGGCCTTTGCTGATATCTATAATGCCTGGATTTCAAGATTAACATTTTACACACACAAAATAAATTCTAATATGAAAGTCAAAGTTAAGCAAAGAACTATTTATTCTTGACTATATCTGCCCTACACAGTATGCAAAGATCCAAAGCTAGAAAATGTGGGAGTCCATAATGGAATTATATCTACATGTAATAAAAAATTGAAATATGTTTAGTATCTTGGCATCTGTGTCTAGTTAAAGCTTTTCCTCTCTAAGAATATCATTCTCTTCACAAGATGGTATCTGAGTACTTAGTAAAGTTTAGATATTTTCGAGTAGTAGGGGAGAAAATCCATGGTTCATATGTTGAAATTAAGTCCTGGCTAGTTTAATGTCCTTTGCTTCAATACCATTGTGATCACTGAACATGAGTCAACTAATATGTGACCGATCCATTGTAGTAGTCTTTGTCATCTCCTTCTGCTTCTTGTCTTTTTTTTTTTTTGTATCCAGTAGGCACTGACCATGCACCATGCCATTATCTCTAAGCATATCTTGATGTTTGTACTTTGTTCCCTTCTCTATTCTGCTCCACTTTCTTCTCATTAATACACACACTCTGCTAGGAATTTTGTCATTATGCAAAGCTACCATGATTAAAGGAGAGAGAAAATTCAGGGAAAGACATAAGGAGACACATAGAAAATATTTTGCCATTCTGAATATATGATAAAGTAATTCTGGTATGAAGAACATTCTAGATCCTCTCAATAAATGCAGAAAAAGCATTTGACAAAATACAGCATTTTTCTTGATAACCCTGAAGAAAGTAGGGATAGAAGGAACATATCTCAACCTCACAAAGACCCACAGCTAATATATATATATATGAAAGACCCACAGTTAATATCATTCTCAATGGGGAAATTCTGAGAACTTTTCCCCTAAGATCAGGAACATGGTAGGGTGTCTCACCACTATTGTTCAACATAGTACTGAAAGTCCTAGCCTCAGCAATCAGACAACAAAAAGAAATAGAAGACATCCAAATTATTAAGGAAGAAGTGAAACATTTATAGTTCACAGGTGACATGATACTCTATGTAGAAAACCTGAAATACTCCACTAAAAACTTGCTAGAATTGATACATGAATTCAGCAAAGTCACAGGGTATAAAAAAGTCAATGTACATAAATCTATTGCATTTCTATAGAGCAAAAATGAAGTAGCAAAAAGAAAAAGCAAGAAATCAATCCCATTTAAAATTCTACCAAAAACCATAAGATAGCTAGGGATAAACCCAAAGAGGTGAAACATCTGTACACTGAAAACTATAGAACATGTATAAAAGAAATGGAAGAAGACACAAAGAAATGGAAAAACTTTCCATGCTCATGGATTGGAAGAACAAATATTATTAAAAGGTCTATACTACCCAAAGCAATCTACACATTTCAATGCAATCCTGGTCAAAATAACATCAGCATTTTTCAAACAAACACAAAAACAAAAACAAAATCAGCATTTTTCACAGAACTAGAGCAAACAATCCCAAAATTTGTATGGAGCCAGAAAAGATACTGAATAGCCAAAATAATGCTGAAAAAAAATCAAAGCAGGATGCATCACAATTCCAGACTTTAAGCTGTATTATTAAACTGTAATAATCAAGATAGTATGGTACTGGCACAAAAACAAACACATAGTTCAATAGAACAGAATAGAAAACCCAGAAATGAACCCACAACTAAAGGGTCAACTAATCTTTGCCAGAGAAGGAAGGAATATCCAGTGGAAAAAAAGACAGTCTCTTCAACAAATGTGATTGGGAAAACTAGACAGCCACATGAAGAAGAATGAAACTGGACCACTTTCTTACCACATACACAAAAATAAATTCAAAAAGGATGAAAGACCTAAATGTGAGACAGGAAAGTATCAAAATCCTAGAGGAGAAAACAGGCAACAACCTCTTTGACTTTGGCCACAGCAACTTCCTACTAGACACATCTCTGGAGGTAAGGGAAACAAAAGCAAAAATGAACTATTGGGATTTCATCTAGAAAAAAGCTTCTGCGCAGCAAGGAAACAATACAAAAAATAAAAGGTCACCTTTAGAATGGGAGAAGATATTTGCAAATGACATATCAGATAAAGGGCTGATATCAGGAATCCATACAGAACTAATCAAGATCAACACCCAACAAATAAATGATCCAGTTAGGAAATGAGCAGAAGACATGAACAAACATTTTTCCAAAGAAGACATACAAATGGTTAACAGACATGTGAAAAAATCCTCAATGTCACTCATCATCAGGGAAATACAAATCAAAACCACAATGAGATACCATTCACACCTGTTAGAATGGCTAAGATTAATAACTCAGGAAACAGTAGAAGTTGGTAAGGATGCAGAGAAAGGGAAACACTTGCGATGTTGGTGAGAATGCAAATTGGTGCAGCTATTCAGGAACACAGGATAGAGATTTCTCAAGAAGTTAAAAAATAGAACTGCCCTACTATCCAGCAACTGCACTACTAGGCATTTATCCAAAGGATACAAAAATGCTATAAACATGCACCCCAGTGTTTATAGCAGCACTATCAAAAATAGCCAAATATGGAAAGAGCGCAAGTGTTCATCAACTGATGAATGGATAAAGAAGATGTGATATTTATACAATAGAACATTACTCAGCCATCAAAAAGAATGATATCTTGCCATTTGCAACAATGTTGATGAAACCAGAGGGTATTATGCTAAACGAAATAAGTCGGAGAAAGACAAATACCATATGATCACTCATATGTGGAATTTAAGAGACAAAACAGATGAACATGGGAGAAAGGAAGGAAAAATAAAATAAGATAAAAACAGAGAGAGAGAGGCAAACCATAAGAGACTCTTAACTATAGAGAACAAACTGAGGATTGCTGGAGGGGAGGAGTGTGGAGGAACGTGCTTAATAGGTGATGGGCATTAGGGAGGGCACTTGTTGGGATGAGACTAGGTGTTATAGGTTAAGTAATGAATCACTAAATTTTACTCCTGAAATCAATACTATACTATATGTTAACTAATTTGAATTAAAAAAAATTCTAAATGTATTTTAAATACCCAACACACATAGAGATATTAACATATTCATTTATCATGTAAAAGACCACATATAAATACAGATTTTCTCAGGTAAAGGAATTTGAAAACATTAAGTCTATCAGTTAAATTTATTCCATTATCTTATATTAGATACATTGACTAAAGGGGATCATCTTGCATGTATATATCCAGAGAGGCAATAGTATTAGAAGGAAAAACTTGAGTGTATCAGAGAAAGAAAAATTTGCACATTTCCTGTATTAGTGAAAGTGTACTGCACACACATACAGTTACACGCAGAGTAAATTATAAGCACTGATTTTGTTTTTTTTTACTCTAACAATTTATAATCCAAATATGATAGCATTTTAACTCTATTAACAATACACTGATCCTTCAAATAAAACTTTATTTTGAAAATCACCAGTTTTAAATTAATAATTGTGATAAGTGACCATTATATTGGTAACTTTAATATATTTGACTTTCTGAAATATAGTGCACCGATTGGGGAAAAAAGTAATCAAGACAGGCCTAAGAGCTCTTTCTTGGGGCCGTATCTATCATTTTAAGGCAGTATTTCATACAAAAATGCCCTCTATATCCAAAAGAAATACATGGATAAAAGATTTTTAGGGCATTGGGAAAGAGAATTTCAATATTAGAATATAGAAACAATATTCACCAGAGTGAATTTTTGCAACAAGGAGAACTATGCCAGTTGGTAACACTTATTATAGTAAATAAATGTTAGCTCTTTGAGCTATGAATTTCTATCTGAATCAATAGGTCTGAATCTTTGAAATTTACTACTGTGATTCTTGCTTTTTTTATATTTATATTCAAGTCAATACAGATTAAATGGGCCCATAAATCTTATTATTACTTCTAAAGTAAGGTGTTTAGTTTTCCCTATCACCACCACCTACCCTCTCTTCCATAGTATAAATACAGCTTAAGAATTTTTTTTAATTCCTTCAATAGAGTCAAGTGAAGGAAGCAAATGAATTAAATTGTAAAAGACAGTTATGGAGCACTAATGTTCAGAGAGAACAGTAGGTATGAACATCATTTAGCTACCCAACAGCTAAAAAGAATCTCAGTAAAGTGGACCCCAACTGTGTTATTCCACATGCCCATTTTTTACTTATTAACCATTAGAATGGGCAACAAAACAATTAGTGGATCTATGACATGAAAGTAAAAGCTGCCAGGTAGATCAACTTTTAAATGTCTAAATTTGTAAAATGATATTAGCAAAAATATGATAGAGGCAATTTCTCAATTAATGTTAACCTTTTATGAACATTTTTCAATACTAACTTGCCTCTAGCCCAATTTATATGTAATTTAATAAAATATAGCCACATGAAATCAGAGCATCTTAATGTAGGAAAGGGTGCTAGGGACAACTATCTCACCCCACTACCACACATCCTCCTAAATCAAGAATTCTCTCTACAGTGGTATGAACATATAACAATTTAGCCTCTGGTTGGATAACTAAAAACCCAAACTCACTACTTCATAAAAACAAATGTTTCATTATTTGGCAGTATTGCTTTTTAATAAGTTATTCTTATTAATGGCTTGAAGTGTGCACTCTTCAAACCCCTCCACAAAATTGTAAAGTGTTCTGTGATGCAAGGCAAAAGTCTTACTAATTTTCATATGATAGACCTCCAGATATTTAGTGCATGGCTGTGTTGGGGGAGGTGACATAGGGATTTCTCTTTTTCATTTGTTTTCTAATACAAATATTCCCAATACCTTTAAAAATTCCTTGTGTAAAATGTATATAATGGAAATTATACTCATAAACTTTGACATTCATATACCTCTACTAGTTTATTTCTAGAATACAAAACTAATTTATTATGACTATTTACATGGATAATTCCCCATACTCTTGTCCACAGTATTTAATAATTAAGACTGAATTAAAGGACATTATCGACATCTTACCATGATTGGAAATATTCATATTAAGAGTTTGCTTTTGACCTCATTGATTAAAGAACAGCTAGTAATACTCTCACTTAAATGACATAGTTAATAGGGTGTAGATCTCCTACCTTGAATAATTTTTGACTCCTTAGGTCATAACTATTTTAGAAACTGAAGCATATGTAATTGATAGAAAGAGTTAGATGACATAAAGCAGAAGATAAATCATTAAATTATAATAAATTGGATTTTTTTCTAATTTCAGTTTTGGATCTTAAAATTGCTTAATAAGTAGAGAAGTAGGTAGATACAGATAGATACATAGGTAGGTAGGTAGGTAGGTAGGTAGATAGATGATATAGACAAAAAGAGAGATTGTCTATGTTAATTAGCATAATTTAATGTAAGATTAGAAATAAACGAATAATGAATTGAATTAATAGATCAGATTTGAATGCTCTGTCTACATTTTGTCCTACCATGAATCAGAAAGAACACATGTATGCAGCATTTATCTTTTATGCCATAAGAAAGTGATAGAAAATTATCTATGAAGATATAGATGTATAGACATATAGATATATCTATATAACATATGTCTTTGTATTTATGTATGCATAATCTATTACTGTGCTTATAAGGTATCATAAACAGGAAATAAACTTTGAGAAATACTCAAAAGGCAGAAGGAGGATGAGCTTACAATGACCCAGAGACAACCAGATCTTAAAAGTTGGTAGGAGTGTTTGTGATGGTGGTATTGGTGGGGAGGGAGACTTCTAGGTATGCTTCACGCATAAATCCATGGAGGTCCTTCATGTAATTCCCAGGATGACTAACTATGAACCTGCACTAATGGAACCAGAAGATTTGGCTCCTTCCTCTTCTCTTTAAACCATGTGTCCTCAACTAAAGTGGCCATATTCGCACCTTCTCTCCATTCAGCCCCATACTCCTTCTCAAGGGTAGGGTTTGGGAGCAATTGAGGTAGGACAAGTATTCCAATAATGAGTAATGTCTAAGAAGAATGTGAAGCCCTGAAATTCAGAAGTCACCTGCACATTATAGAAAACAGCATACCCCACCCTACCCCATATGAATGGAGGTATTTCTGGAATCAGTATATGCAACTGATTGACCAGGGAGACAAATAGGGATTTTCACACCAATGAAATATCATTTGACATCTGAGCATAGAACCAGACATCATTAAATATTCCAGAAAAATCAACATTACCTAAAAGCCAAAATCTCAACCAAATTTTAAGGAAACAAGATGACAAAAATGAGTAGTAAATAAAGATAATTAAGTCCAAATCTTATAAAATGTGGATCTTAGGAGTTTAAAATATGAGCATCAATATTTAAAACTTAAAATGGTATGAATATTGCTTGAGTACCAATTGAAACCAAAAAACCTGGCAACCCTGGTTGATTTGAATACTCATTGAATTTGTGATACTATTGTTTATTTTTTGCTTGATAATGGTATTCAATTCATTTTTTACTGAAATATAATTGAAAGTATTATACTAGTTTCAAGTGTACGACATAATGATTTGATATTTATATATATTATGAAGTTATCCCCATTATAGGTTTAGTTTACACCCATCACCACACATAGTTATAACTTTTTCTTGTGATGAGAACTTTTAGGATTTACTCTTTTAGCCACTTTCAAATATGCAATACAATATTATTAATATGGTTGCTATACTATACATTACATCCCCAGGACTTATTTATTTCACAACTGGAATTTTGTACCTTTTGACCCCCTTCACTCATTTCCCATCCCCCAACATCCTGTCTCTGGCAACCACCAATCTAATCTATCTATGAGCTTGTGTTATTTTTTGTTTTTTGTTTTTGGGTTTCTTCTTTCATTTAGATTCCACATATAATGAGATCTTATGGTATTTGTCTTTCTCTTTCTGACTTATTTCACTTAGCTAATGTCCTCAACTTCCACCCATGTTGTCATAAATGGCAAGATTTCATTCTTTTTTATACCTGAATAATATTCATTGTAAATATATACCACAATTTCTTTTTTTTTAAAAAGATTTTATTTATTTGACAGAGAGAAACACAGTGAGAAAGGGAACACAAGCAGAGGGAATGGTAGTGGGAGAAGCAGGCCTCCTGCTGATGTTTTCTTTTAAGAGTTTTATAGTTTCAGGTATATTCACTTCTTATATTTACAACAATCTTATTCTTTAGATATAAATTAATAGATATTTGTACATGAAATAATGTCTGGGATTTCCTTCAAAATAATCCACAAGAGAGTAGGTAAATAATGTAAATGTAAGTAGAGATGAAAAAAAGATCCACGCATAGGATAATGAAATTCAGGCGATGGGTACATGAGACCTTATTATGCCACTCTCCCTATTTTTGCATATGCTTCCAGTTAACAGGAGAGCAGAGGATACAAAGATAGGGAACAATTTAATAAGTTGGAAAGATATTTGAAAAAATTAGGGTAATTTGGCAGTATATGCTCTAAAAGTTTAGCTGTGAATGAAACACCCATAATTTATAACTGACTAATTGACATTCTAAGAGGAGGGAATAAAATATATATGAAAAAAATACAACATTGTGCTGAAGAAAAACTCATATGTACTGAACACACCACTGAATTGAAATGAAATGAATGCCAGAAAGAAACCAAAAAACAAAGAACAACAAAAAGTTAGGTACATTGTCCAAGAATTTAACATCACATAGGGGATAAATAAGAAATTCAAAACTAGGGGCACCTGGGTGGCTCAGTGGGTTAAAGCCTCTGCCTTCAGCTCAGGTCATGATCTCAGGGTCCTGGGATCGAGCCCCGCATCAGGCTCTCTGCTTGGCAGGGAGCCTGCTTCCCCCTCCTCTCTGTTTGCCTCTCTGCCTCCTTGTGATTTCTCTCCTCTCTGTGAAATAAATAAATAAAATCTTAAAAAAAAAAAAAAAAAAGAAATTCAAAACTATTTTAAATGAGATGAAATAGATTATCAGCTTTGCGAGCAAAAAATATGTATGCACTTATAAATATATAAAGTTGCTTTATTAGCAATCACAGTGCATGCTGAAGGCAGAGAAGAAACAAGAACCTAAGAGAACTTTGTGTAACAGCTAGACCACCGTTAGTGTAGAAAGGTAGATGGCAGAAATGTAATTCCAGCCCAAGAATGGTAGAAGGGAAAAAAAAGGCTGAATGAGATGGTGAGGCTTGGGGAAAGGCAGATTCTAGGGCAGAGGGGAATTATAACAACAAACAAACAAAAGCAAAAACAAAACAAAACAAAAACAAGAAGACAGTGTTGCTGAAATTTTCTATCACTAGGGATAACAGTTAATTGAGTCATCCGTTTAATTATTTTTTTTACCCCATTTGTTGTTGCTCTAACATGCCAAACACATGCCTTGGAGGCTTTTCACTGGCCTTTTTTCTGCCCTGATGACTATTGCCCTGGTAACTGTGAGCCTCCCTCCAACCCTCCCACCTTTTTATTCAGGCCTCTTCTCAAATGTCATTTGATCGGAGAGACTTTCTCTAACCATATTATCTAAAATAATTGTTGCAGCTCCCTCAGCATTCTCTAGTTCGTTCGTCACTTACTTCATTTTTCTACATAATAATTAAATCCCCATGACATTGTTTACTTATTTATTTGCTTGTTTGTCTTTTCCCACTAGGATGTAAACTCCACTAAAGCATCTAGAACAGGGTTTGACACTAGTATGAAACAGAAAACATTATAAATTATTTAACGTCTTGGAAAGGAAAACGCTGAGACCACCCCCCCCCCCACCGGTGCTTCTTTGGGAAATGATGGTTACTTGCTAATGTACAAAGGCAGAAAATCATACAGGAAAAATACATTATTTATATCTTTTTTAAGTGCTAAGGAAAGAATAGGAACAAAAGTGACATATGAAATTCAACAACAAATGCTTTTCACTGGATTTAACATTGTGTCTCTAAATATATTTCTTACAAACTAAATTAATGAAATAAATTCAATTCTGTTTGTATTTTATCAAAGAAAATCTTATTTTCAAAATGCCTACTTCTTGTCTTTAACATACTCAGGTGACATTTCAGCAATTTGACTGTAAATTGCAAATAACCAAAATTATATATTCTTTAAATATTGTGATCTTAAATAAATATAAGAATTCAACAAAGTGGGATGCTTAGTGACAACCTCAGGCACTGAGTTAAATATTTATTATGATTTTCTATGTGCTAATAATTTATTTCTCCTGAGATTTCTCTTTTTGATATGTATTCCCCATTATTTAGTGATGAATTCTTATTGTTCTAACACAATATATTTGGAATCTCTTCTATTACCCAAATGATTGCCATTTGGGTCCCTCAGACAGACTATGGGGCTATTTCTTGTCAGTGTCATCTTCAGACATCCTTTAGTCTGAGAGAATGATAGTGTTGGAGCCTTTACCATCTGGCCACTGACTTCCCAAAGTGATCCTTGGTGCAGGTCATGTAAAGTGAATATGGGTAATATTAAAATTTGGTAGTATTTTTGACAGTAAATGAAACTTTGCACATTCCTCACAATCACTCTCAAGATCACTCTGAAAACTGTGATCAGTGAACAAAATTTTTGATGACGCAAATCTTATCATACTTCACCATTAATTAATATAATAACTTGCTATTAAAATCTTTATTGTTAAGTCCATGATTGTTCTTTAAAGTCAACTTCAAAATATCCAGTTTTTCCTTATAACTTATGGACATCAATACATTGTCTTACTATTTAAACAGCAGTAATATTTTTCATCTATAATGTCTGATTTTCTTAATTATTAACTAAGAGTTTCATACTTTATTTATTAACTAGAGCTCATTTATGGTGAACCACCTCAACTGAGATAAAGGGTGTGGAAAGACAGAGATTAATATTTGTTGAGTTTCTTCTTATGCTAAGACTTATGATAAAAGATATAATTTAATTTATATTCCCCAAATCATTTTCCAGATTAGGAAACAGAGTCTCTGAGAGGTTTTAAAACAATGTCAGGTTGACACAATTAATAAGTGCCAGTGTTGGAATTCACAACCAGGTCTGGTTGCTCCAAGAGTAAGCTCTGTCTGTGTCACTTTACTTTGGATAGATTTTGATCATGCTCCTATCATACAGTGAAGACTGAAGATACATCAGTGTATGTCTCCTCTTGAAGCCCTTTCTTGTTCCCTTTGTTATATGTTTTTACTTTCTGGACTTTCTCCAACTTGATTCTTTTCAATACACTGTTTTGAAAGAATCCCAAATCATATATATTACAATTTTATAAAAATGTGCAGATATTTTGTTTTTCATTCTACACAATTTTAAAAATGCCCATTTTTGACTTATGGAGAGTTTCTATTTTTTATGAATCTTTTTTTTTTCTCCAAGCTAATATTTATGTAGACCCTACAAAAGACAGTAGACAATGGACAACATTAAATGTTTTATTAAGTTAATTTTCAGGAATTCTTGTGTATTTACAATCATGTTTTATTCAGAACTGTGTAGCTTTCTGAAGTTAAATCATAGGATAAAATGGATTAATTATACTTAATGTTAGAAAAATCGCAAACTTTGTGCTCAGGAAGTGCAAATTGCAGATGAAATGCAGAATACTAGATGAGCAGAAGACAATAAAAGTGAGTTAATCTTCAAGGCACTTGGAGCTAGACTGGTGAAAGAGTAGAATTGTAGAGATCACCCGGATACAGTTTCTGGAGTACATGTCAACAGACCTTCTACGCTATAACATAAGTTTAAAATCTGTAGATTTACTTGGGTTCGTTGGTTATGAATATTTCACCTCAATATTTTCAGGAAGGGATTATTGTGCTATGGCATTTTCAAAAGATCTATATCTTAATTCTGAAAATGCTGGAGACTAATACAAATTTGTATACATTACATCATAGTTTTCACCTTTAGGTTAATAATCTAAAAAAATACTAACTACCTCTCCTGTGTTGCAAAATTACTTCTTCCCACAATATCCCACAATATTGAGCAATATCCCACAATATCAATTCAATTAATATGCCAAGTAGTCTCCTCACCAAAACACCCAGAATGTTTGCATCTAACAATACTTTTTCTTCTTGCTTTTCCTGTGGTTTGCTTTCCCTATTCCATCAGATCTCAGCTTTACTATCTGAGCATAGAGCCCTGTTTGCTTCTTGAAAACCAAGTTGGTTTATAATGTGATAAAACATGTGAAAGTGTTTTAAAAATACAAAAGTCAGCACTGTAATTTACATCATTTAATAAGATGATAAAATTCCTAAATTAAATTAAGATGGCACTACTCGATGAAAGCAAGTTTAATACTGCCCAGTTTTTTTATTTCTAAAATTTATCTCTGAATGATCCTTGTTGACATTATTGGGTCTTTCTGTTGGGGAAGAAAATATTCCTCGATGATCTATCTCGTTCTTTTGATTTTTACATTTTTCCAATCTGTTCAAGATAACTTTTTTTTTTTTTTAAGATTTTATTTATTTGACAGAGAGAAACACAGTGAGAGAGGGAACACAAGCAGAGGGAATGGTAGCAGAAGAAGCAGGTTCCCTGCTGCGTAGAGAGCCCGATGCAGGGCTCGATCCCAGGACCCTGGGATCATGACCTGGGCTGAAGGCAGACGCTTAACGACTGAGCCACCCAGGCGCCCCTCAAGATAACTTTTAAAAAATATCTTAAATTATACATTATCTCCCTGCTTAAAAGCCTTCACTAACTTTCTACCGTAGGTGCAATTGAACTTGAAACTCTATGCTGTGAATTACATAATCTCTTGCCCTCTCTTCCTCACCTATTCTAACAGTGGCCTTTATGTTCCTCCAATACCCACTGCATTTTGCTGCTGAAGTGACTTCCAGCAGCCATTCTCTCTCTGGTTCGCTTTTCCTCTGCCCTTATATCAATCGTTTTCCTCTCTTTCTGCATTCTCTCTCTTCTCTATCTCTTCATCCATGTGCTATGTATACCTCTTCTATTCTTTGGGTGGGTTCTAATGTCATATTTGTGGGGAACACTTCTTTACGAATTTCTGTGCAATGCCATTTGCTACTCACCATGTTGATCACCTCATAAAACTTAAAATGTTTAGTTTTGGTTTTAGTTCATTTAGTTGTTTATATTTTTTTCTCCATAAATGAAGTATAAGCTCTGTGTGGACAATGAGAACCCCCTTCACAATGCACATTTTTTTCCTTTTTTTAAATTAACATATAATGTATTATTTGCCCCAAGGTACATGTCTGTGAATCATCAGGCTTACACATTTCACAGCACTTAACATAGCACATACCCTCCCCAATGTCCACAACCCAGCCACCTTATCCCTAGCCCCCCCCCCCCACCTCCCAGCCACCCTTAATTCGTTTCATGAGTCTAGGAGTCTCTTATAGTTTGTCTCCCTCCCCATCCCCTCCTGTTTCATTTCTCTCCCCCACTCCCCACAAACCTCCACCTTGCCTTTCAAGTTCTTCATATTAGAGAGATCATGTGATACTTTTCTTTCTCTGACTGACTTATTTCACTTAGCATAATACCCTCCAGTTCCATCCACGTCATCGCAAATGGCCAGATTTCATTTCTCTTGCTGGCTGCATAGTATAACATTGTATAAATATAACACATCTTCTTTATCCATTCATCTGTTGATGGACATCCAGGGTCTTTCCATAGTTTGGCTATTGTGGACATTGCTGCTATAAACATTCAGGTGCACGTGCCCCTTCAGATCACGATGTTTGTATCTTTAGGGTAAATGCCCAATAGTATAGGCACATATACTTATGTGTTTAATAAACATTTGTTCCATGGTTGAATAGATTCCAAAAATTAAATAACACTAAGTCAAATATCTAATCATTTCTACCTAACAGTCTAAATTACTAGTAGAAATTTAGTTATTTCAATATTGGACAGTCTTGGTCTAACTAAATGGCATTTTAATTAAATTGCTTGTTGAAGATCATGAGTAGGTCTTTTCTTACTGATATGTTCACTTATTTACTGTAATTGTGACACCATTGAAATTATTGTGTCATTGAAATTTCCTTCTCCTTTGTCTTCTGTTCAGATACCCTATTGAAAGACTAGAGGTTGTATGTGTCAGTGACACCCCCCAAAATGCCCTACCATCAATAGCACTAACAAAATAACAACAACAACAATGTAAAAATTGCATCTGTGTGGAATTCAGTGACTTCTGTAAGTTGACTCCACTTAAAGTTTTGACACTATGTTTTAACATCTACTAAATATTGTTTACCACATAAGCTAACCTGCTCTCTGTCAAAAAGAAATAAATGTCCAACTGTTCATTTTCACTTTAATGTCATTGACTACATTTTTCTCTCTGACTTGAATCTCTTTCATACCCCGTGTATTAGGCATATAAACATACATACATATGCATATGCTATGTGTTTGATTAGGAAATTATTAATTCACACTGCAATAACTGCTTTCATCTATGGCTTTATTAGAAAACAGTACCCACAGCAAAGGAAAAGAAGTTTTAAAAGGGGCTAGTGATACACAATCTAATGTGAAGGAAGTAGGCAACTCTAGGAGTTATGTTGCGTATGAAAATTAAAATTTTACAACTCTCTATGAGCTATAAAAGTCTCTCTCGTTAACCAAAGAAATAGGTTCAGGCATGGCTTACTAGGAGTCTGGGTAATTGTGTGATTGCTAAAACTTGACTTCTCTATGCTTTCTTTTTGCATGTTTGGGAAACAGGCATGTGAAATGATTGTGAAAAAGAAGCTGTAAAGCCTGTGTGAATATATAAGAATTTGAGAAAATGTATAAAAACATCTTATGTTGTGGAATAGTCATAATTTAAAATCTTCCTTCCTAAAATCTTTTCATGTTCTCTACTAAGTACTTATACTCTTCACTGCACAGGGCTAAGTACACAGCCAATTCTCAATACTAATAGATCGATTGATTGAAATATCCTGTAGTTTCAATTAGTCTGCATGGCTAGACATTTTTGTGAGTGTCAGAAATCCATAGTCTGGATTTTCAGTGCTTACATAGAAGTATAGATTTGTAGCAGTAGATCAGAAATAATGAATGAGTCTTCTGGTAAGCTTGTTCTGTTGGATATAAGTGTCAATCTTAGACTCCTCAGGCAAGAATCTAGAAAGAGGAAATGTGAATTGTAATGTAAATTGTTCTAGTAGTCTATTCTATTCATTCAGACAATTTTGGTAAATGAAGAAACATTCATTTATTGAAAATTGGTTTCTGCAAAGCAAATTAGGTTTTTAAAAATTGTTTGATGAACTAGGATTAACATTCCTATGCAAACCAGCAGTTTGACTAGCACACATACTTTCTTCATTTGACTAGAAGTTTCTACAAATAAAAACAAAATGATGTCTCATAATGCATCAGATCTGGTTAATATATGTAAATTCCATATACACGATTCAATAAATATTAAAGGACAAGTTTCATAATTGGCGAAATAGCTTCTAATTTCCTTAGTAAAATTATTGTTTCACATACATTGTCAGGAATTTACTTAGTGCACTAGGATTTTTCTTAATTCCTCACAGTTCAATGCCAATAATAGTTTTTGTAATTTCCAAATTACTTTATTTATTCATTAACTTCTCATTATCCTTCCCACTCGTATGAGAAAGTAAAAGTAAGTGATTTATTAACTGAAACAAGGATTTTTAATATATTTCTCTACTTAAAATGGTTTTAGAATATATCTTATATATGGACATTTATGAATCTTGGCCATTCCTGCAATAAAACTATATAAAAGATCAATTGTCAATTTTTGTCATTTACTTGCAAAGCTGCTAGGTCACCAGAAGAGCAGGGCTGTGATTAATCAGAAAGCATTTATTCTTGTCATGATAGGAGAAAAATTACAGCTATGGAAGAGTATCTAGGATAGATAACAAAAAAGGAGATATCTGTAGCAAGTGGTTTTAAATTTATTTCTCTTATATTAAGTATCTTTTATAATATGTACCTAATAAGATTTTTAGAAGGATTAAATGAAATAGCTGGCTGGCATTTAGTAGGATGTTACAAAATTTTAGCCCTCATCTGAGTTTCCCAGTTCATTATTTAAGAAGAAAATAATGATTTTTTAAAAGGAAGAAAATAATGATAACAGTAAAAATCTGTATCTATATCTGGCTATTGGAGAAAATATTCTGTATTTAATCTGAGAGTATCTAGTATGAATAGATTTAAAGAATCTAATATAATCTGCAAATTCATCTTTTATTTTCCCACTCTCATCTTCTTTTATAATTTTTCCTAGAAATATACTCTAAAATTTAAGTAGACTACAATCTCAACAACTCTATGTAGTATTATGATCTTCAGATTTATCTATCCTAATATTTTTCAGACCCAGTGTACCTATAATCAGTACATGTCACATTTCCTCTGCTCTCCAAAAAAAGTGACAATTTCCATCTTTCATGATGGTTAACTAGAGAACTAGAGAAGTATAGCTAGAGAGAGGTCACTGTAGTTGGAGAAGACAAAGTCTAGGGCAAAGGGTCCCTTGGTTAGCTTTTCCCAAGACAGAGAAGTAATATTCTTTTGGACTGTGGCCTGAAAGACAATTTGACTTGTAGTAAGAGTCATGAAAAGATATTAAATACCTTCAGTTTTGATATGCAAATTAGAAGTTAGAGGCTTATTTACTTATAGTAACAACCTTCAGAAGGAATTTGATTTCTCAGAATAAACTCCTTGAAGGTCTTAAATATATAATTTACTTGAATAAAAATCACAATACTATTTCTAAAGCAGTGTGTATAAAATGTTCTCAGCTGTTATAAGTTCACATATTACTTACACATGAACATCTGGAAAAAAGAGCATTGGTAAACTATGTGTAATTTATGTTATATCCCTAATCCGAATTATATTTGGGAAAATGGGGTCCTAGCTTCCTAAGCCAGGCTTTTTTTTTTTTCCCATAGATTTTTAAAAGATCTGTTAACAATGCAGATGAAACCAGGTCTAAAGTTTGGTAAATGCATCTCAGGACGGAAAGAAAGATGGAAGTGTAGAAATCTGACATGTGTCCAGATGAGACATGAGACAGTAAAATGTCATCCACAAAGTTCAATTTAGGTAGGCTTATAAGAAGAGGGTATTTTCAGGTCTCCTAAGCAGAAAAAAAAGCAACCATATTGAGACTAATATTGTAAATTTCGGTTATTTTTATCCATGCTTATATAGACATCATATACATTTTCTTAAAACTTCCAAATGTGTATTTTATGCATTACAATCTTACTGTTTTATTTTGATATTAATGGTTAAAATTTCATGGGGCACACATTATCTCAAAATGATCCTGGAAAATTTAAATGTGTAAAATAATGAATTTACTTTATACTATGGAATCATAACATTTGGGAAAATATAAAGTATTAGTTAAGTAGTTTTCGCTTTAGAAGATTGCTATATTGTACAAAAATAAGTAATATAGTTCCCCCAAATGTTTTCTACGGTAGAAAGTATTCTTAAGGGGCACTTGGATGGCTCAGTCAGTTAAGCATACGCTTCAACTCAGGTCAGGATCTCAAGGTCCTGGGATTGAGATTGAGGCCTGGGTCCAGCTCTGTGCTCAGCAAGGAGTCTGCTTCTCCCTCTCTCTCTTCCCCTCCCCATCAATTGTGTGCTCTCTCTCTCTCTTGCAAATAAATAAAATAAAAAAGATTCTTGAAAGGTAATTATATGTATTAAATATATCAATATCTATATTAAATATGCTTATATATAAAAAATCTATATTTATATATTTGTGGAAATATTTTCATAAAAGACATAAAGTTTCCTTTAATCATATCATACTGCCCTGAGCAGTGTGATTAACCAAACAGGACCTAGTACAAAAGTCAAAATAATGAATTTTCCCAAACCACCTTGGACATTCTGCATATGATTTTAGGAAATAAAAAGGTACCTAACAAAAACCTGAGTCATCATAAATATGAATGCATTGTTTTAGTGCCATCTTGTATTCCTACATTCGTGCAGTTAACCCAGCGATTTGCATATGAGAATTTCTCAAGTATATACATTTATTGCTTGATTCAAACCAAAAGGTCAAATAAACCAAAGAGGTAGAGTGGATTAAAATGGCCCCTGAGGCTCAATTAACACCTACAAAGGATGTTTATTAAACAGTCACTCAATTGCTACTTAAACAAACTATACTTATACTGTAATGAAGATTAATAGACTTTGAATAGGTTATGTTTGTTTTAAGAAACAGTGGGAGTCCTTGATATTATACATAAGATCACTTACTATTAGAGTATGTGTTATTGTGTTTCATGCATTTTTGGAAAGAAAATATCATTACAAAAGAATCTTCATTTAATTTCCACTTCCACAATGTTGTACACTCATTTTAAATGATACACACTTGTTTAAGTGATATTTTCTAGTAATATACATAAATGTCATTAAAATAAAACAAAGATAAAAATAAAAACACAAGTGCTATCATAAGGCATGATCATTCTAATTGGATTGTAATTAATCGTTTAAATGCTTTTGTTGATTGTTACTATGTAGAGGCAACTTCTTTGACATTCTAGAAGGGCTATCAAAAGGAAGAGAATCAGAATTTACTTCTGGATAAGCACACATCTAACTCTGTTTAGAGAACAATTACTGAAAGGGAAAATTCCTCCACCAAGAAAAGCTTGCGTCTAAATCCAATTTTGTTTATTAACTTAAATGTTTGAGTTATAGGAACATTCAGTGTGGCATATTCAATATCCATGTTGGATTTAATAATTATATAAAGAGTTTTGCACGTGTGTATAGTTATAAATGCTTGAACCCCCTCCAGATTTTTAGTATCCTGATTGATCTTTTCGCTAAAGTTGTGTCAGGGAATTATGACAATAATACGAACACTCATTTGAAAGATCCTGATTGACTAAAATGACAGTTCAACTTAATTAAATAGGATTGGAATAATTGAATTGATTTTGTCTTTAAAATAAAATATAATGCGATTATTAAAATTCTTTTAAAAAGTGATCTTTATTATGTCAGTGTCCTCTTATAAACTTGGTTATCTTAGCTCTTAATTTACTTGACTTATAAGTCAATTATTAATTATGACTGGCTAAACAAATCTTTTTTGTTAGCTCTTCCAGCCAGTTGCAAGTCACCTGATTCTTCATATATGCTAATACTTGGCATTGGACCCAGTACATAGTAAATGTTCAGTTAATTTTTTAAAATTTTGAATAGTGAGTAAATAAATTAATGAGTGCAGTATTTCAAAGGCATAATTTTTCAAGGATTTTTTTCTCATATGTAAAGCTAAGTCATAATGTCTTAGTAAATTGATTCTTTTCTTTCCTTCTCTTCTTTCTTTTATTCTTCTTTTTTTCTTTCTCTCTTCCTTCTTTTCTTTCTTTGTGTTTCTTTCCTTTCCTTTTTTCTTTTCCCTTCCTTCCTTCCTTTTTTCTTTCTTCCTCTGTCTTTTCTTTTCCTTTCTCCTTCCTTTATTACTTTATTTTTTTCCTACATCTCCCTTTCCTCCTTCTTTCCCACCAATAGTATAATAATAAAAATTAATAAATAAATACTAAATTTTAAGAATATAATCAAGCATCTTCTTCAATCATTCCACATTAACATAATTTCAGGCATATTCTATTTTCTAAATCCTGAATATTTTACTTGGTAAATTAAATGAATTATGTTTAAATATGTTCCTGAGCAAGAGTGATTATTATATACAGATTGGTTAATATAGAAAAGTGGCTATTTTAAATAATAGCTTGCAACAGTGTTTTCAGCACACAAAATAGTACTACAAGACTACCAAAGCCTAAGAAAAAGTACTGAATATCACTACCAGAGTAACTGTATTAGTCATCATTTGTTAAATATGCCTTAATATTTTAATTCATGTTCCTTTATAAAAAACTCAAAATTACAGTATTATAATCTCTTTTGGATCATATGAATTATTGACCTTTAAATAGATAACTTTTAGCTGTATAATAGTAATATCGGGGCACCTGGATGGCTCAGTGGGTTAAAGCCTCTGCCTTCGGCTCAGTTCATGATCTCAGGGTCCTGGGATCGAGCCCCGCATCGGGCTCTCTGCTCAGCGGGGAGCCTGCTTCCCCCTCTCTCTCTGCCTGCCTTCTTGCCTACTTGTGATCTCTCTCTCTCTGTCAAATAAATAAATAAAATCTTAAAAAAGATAGTAATATCAGTATTGGAGAATAAAAGGGGAATACAAAATGGAATTTCAGAATACCAACAAAAATGAATTTTATATTACAGTTTTTGAATGGTTACAGATATCAATACATATAATGAATTTGTATTATTTTTGTTATTTTTAAATTTTAATTAAATTAAAAATTGTATCAAGTTAGAAAATCTATGAAGCACCAATTTCTTTAGAAATCATTTAATTAGGTGCATCTGAAATTTCTACATTACCTCTGATGGAAAGTTTTCTCTGTCCTGTTTGTGATGTGTAATTTCATACACTGTTTTCTTCCCTGAGGGAAATACTTACTTGATTCAGTTCTTGGATAAAAATGATCTGTCACCACTGTTTGCTTTAAAGGGCTTTTTTCTTTTCTTTCCTTCTTTCTTTCTTTTTTTTTTTTTAACACTGAATACTGAAAGAAAAATCAAGGCACTGGGGATTGCAGTCCAGCTGTTGTGGCATAAATCAATATTTAAAATGCACAACAGTGATTTTTCTTTCCCTGAAAGTGGAAAAAATGCATGTTTAATTACTTATTTTATTAAAATATCCAGCTTTGTCTAGGAAGGACTTCATATTTAGCTTTGGTTTCTATATAAGAGTACTGCTTAATAACAGGGCAACAGTATAGTAATATATCTGCACTTTAATATTTGATTCTTAAGCCCTGTTGAGGGTTGCTGAAGCTATGAATTTCATGAATGGACAACAACCACATTCCTGGTGGACTTGGGGACCTTGCTGCTTCTCTGACCCCCTTTTGCTTTAGCAAAGGTGACTGGGTTCTATTTTAGTGGCTCATTAATGGAAAAAATGAAAAATTTCTGAGTCATAGCTAGAAAGGCATCATAATCCTCATCATTCTAAATATAGGTATAAAGGAAAACACATCTTCCCTTCTTCAAACAGGAGATTTTTGCAGGATAGTAGCCTTTGGATATATTTGTTCATTGCCTAAACTCTCCTATGCGTTCAATATCATGATGTATGCAACGGAAGGTTATACCTTGAAATTTTCTTTTATCATTTTATTCCACTGCTTGGTTTACACCGAGAACAGCTTTCATTCTAAGGCTACACACCAAATGCACTGATTTTGCAAAAGTCGTCCCCTGTCCTCGGATGCCCATCTTCCAATTTCTACCGTGTGCCTCTGGCCCCCAGGGTGAAGTGCTGCCTGAGTATATTAATGGCAGAATCACAATGTAAGTGTCAGAATGGTGGCATTATCACACTCTGACGCCAGCGTCATTGTTTCTTCTGTGTCTCACTACAGGGAAACTAAGGCTAAAGGTTAAAGGATGTGGTTTATTAAATAATTCAAACCATTAACCTGCAACCTGCAAACCGATGGCAGCTTATTAAGTTTACGCTGCCATGATTCATGTTTGGTGTTTACTGATGCTAAAACATAATGCCTGTTTGCTTTACTTTTATTGCTATACAGTAATGTAGTGAGGAAGGGGGATGAAAAAAGGTGACAGGACCTAGCAAGGGGACAATAAGAGCGGCAGACTCACTTGCATAAAGAAGATTGAAGCCTTCCCTCCCTCCCTCCATCTCTCCGTATAGGCCCCAGTGCACATCTGCGTCACTTGCAGGAGAGGAGGAGGCGCTGAGGCAGAGAGAAAATTGTACTGTGAGGACCTTGACAGCTTCACGGGCGGGCTTTTCCTTTTGCCTCCCTATATTTTCTGGAATATCTGTTCTTCTCTTTTACAAACTGACTATATAAAACCACCCCTTCTCGCCTTGCAGAAGGCATCTGACTTTCTCAAAGATACCAGGCAAGCTCTCAGAGCATCCTCGGAGAGGCCAGGGACAGGGGCGCAGGTGCACCGAGAAGACTAGGGGGTGCCCTTCTTCGCGACTTGGGGCTCTTTCTGTCTCTCTCTGCGCTCTCCAGGCACTGAACTCTGGGCTGCAAGGACAGAGAGCCGACACCTTCTCGGCTGAGGCTCTGCTACCATCCCAGGGAGGTGTATCCAGCTGCCGCCGCCTCCCGAGGTTCCGAGCGCGCAGACCTCTCATCTTCGCGC
>CM053605.1:135817389-135873695 GCA_028646535.1 Procyon lotor
CAACAATATTTTTTTCAAACTGAGGGTTTTGGAGGGGGGAAGGTGGGGGGTTAGGCGAGCCTGGTGGTGGGTATTGAGGAGGGCACGTACTGCATGGAGCACTGGGTATGGTGCATTAACAATTAACCTTGTTACACTGAAAAAATAAAATAAACATTTATTTATTTTTTTTAAAAGATTTTATTTATTATCTGACAGAGAGAGAGATCACAAGTAGGCAGAGAGGCAGGCAGAGAGGGGGAAGCAGGCTCCCCGCTGAGCAGAGAGCCCAATGCGGGGCTCGATCCCAGGACCCAGAGATCATGACCTGAGCTGTAGGCAGAGGCTTCAACCCACCGAGCCACCCAGGCGCCCCATAAACATTTATTTTTATATAAACATATTAAACATATATTATAAACATATAAAAACATTATTTTTCAATAATTTTTTCAACAACTCTTTGTATCAACAATAAAATATACAATTTATTTTGTTTCTTTAGTAGATTCTAATCTTACTAAAATATCTAAGATGTGTCTTTAGGTCAATATTCAAAGATTTCAGAGCTCCAGAGAAAATGGAAAAATAGCTTTTGGAAGGAAAACTATTTTTAAAAACTATTATTTTTAAATTTATGAATACCAAACATCCTGACCTTATAATTCTGAGATTCAACCTTGAACTCTACTATTTTGAAAATAAATTTGGAGTTGTTTATGTCATTTGTAATAAAATTTCAAAACAATTCCCACTTTTTCAGTTATCTTATGTTTGATATACTGGTATGTAATTTTAGTAGAGAAGTTTATATAAATTAGTACCTAGATATTTGGCATTTGGTGATCCCTTGATGATTTTTAAACACTTATTTGTGTATTTTTTTCCTCAAAAGGCATGACATTTTTGTATTATAATTAGTTTATGATTCTGGTTTTGGTTAGATCAGTACACTGTTATTAGCTGTGGGAATATGCCCATATCATCTGTATATAAATTATGGATTGTAAAAAAGCAATTAAGATAAAAAAAATCCTGGACCAAATAATATTCTAATCATTTTATTAAAGTCACCATGAAAGAAATGGAACTCTTTCCTCTGGCTGAGATAGAATAATGAGGACTGGATCTACCCTCTTACCTGAAACAGCAACAAAGAATGAAAGAAGGATGGAAGGAAAAGAAAGAAAGAAGACAAAGGCAAAAATAAATGAAGAAAGAAAGAGTGAAAAATGCGGAAGGCAGGAAGGGGTTTTACGAAACATTTTTCAAGACACTGGACATCAGGTATTGAAAGAGAGTGATTCTTGAAATGTGAAAAGCAAATATAATGACCCTGTAATTGTCCTAGCTTACTGCCCTGAGAGAGAGTTCAGCCACTGATACAGGTTAGGAGAAACCAGGAAAAATGTGATAACTACTTTGAATTGAAGAGATGAAGCTGAGAGTCAGAGAACCCAAGGCGGTGAGATCTCACAAGACAGGAGGGTCATAAAAAAGAACTGCCAGGGGAGAAAACTCCAGAAATCTGTGGAGGCACCCCTTGAGTATTCCGCAGATCAGTATTCAGCAGAATAATGACACGTACATGTATTTAGGAAACAACCCAAGTCTTGGGAAAGAACTATACCAGAATTAGAGGCTATAACACCTGTTCCTAACAATCAGAATGGCATGATTCATGGAATTAGATAAAGTATTTGGATGGTTATTATATTAGTAATAAGAAATGACTAGCCCTAGTATAAACAGTGGCATGGTTTCACTTAACAAATCTTAACAGAATATCCAAAAGTATCAAACTGTTTCCAAGTAATGTTACCTGAGCCTTGGAACAAAGTTGAAGAATAATTCACATATTCAGAAGCATTTAATACCAAACAAGATAAATTTCGCAATGTCTGACATCCAACCAAAGGTAACGAGTCAACAAAGAAGTAGGAAAACATGGACCATGATGAGGAGCAAAATCAATCAAAACTGACTCAAAACTATAGCAGACAAGGTCATCAATGCAGTTAAACCATATTCTGTATACTCATGTAGTTAAATAGGGTCATGATATACAGGAAAAGATCAATGTCAAACTTCCAGGCCAAAATAAACTGTATTGCCTGAGATAAAAAAAATATATATATATATACTGGGTGAAATTAATGACAGCACAGATTGCAGAAAGACAGGGCACAAGAAGGTGCAAGGAATGGAAACCACCAGAAATGATAACTACATGAGTAAAAAATAAGTTTTTTTTTATTATTCAAACCTGGAACATTTGAAAGATATATGATGATTAAACAAACAAAACTACTATAATATGAGTATAGGATAAATATATGACAATAGCATTAAGACAGGGAAGGGAGAAATAAAAGTACAGTATTGCAAGGTTATTATACCAATGTGAAATGGTATATCATTTGAAGGTATTCTCAGAAGTATATTATAAATTCCAAAACAACCACCAAAATAACAAAACAATGATAAACAGCTAGTAATCCAACAAAGAAAATAAAATGCTCTCATAAAAATTATTTAATTAGTCCAAAAAAAAGAGGAAATGGGAACAAAGATGAGGCAAATAGAAAATGCACAGCACAGAGGTGCCTGGGTGGCTCAGTGGGTTAAGCCTCTGCCCTCAGCTTAGTTCATGATCTCAGATTCCTGGGATTGAGCCCCATATCGGGCTCTCTGCTCAGCAGAGAGTCTGCTTCCCCCTCTCTCTCTGCCTGCCTCTCTGTCTACTTGTGATCTCTTTCTCTCTGTCAAATAAATAAATAAAATCTTTAAAAAAAAAAAAGAAAATGCACAATTATAATGTTCAACCTAATGTTCAACCTAACTGTATCAGTAATTGCATTAAAAGCAACTACTCTATGCATCCATAATTAAAAGACAGATTATCAGGTTGTACAAAAAGCCCAATCTAAGTATATTCTGCTTACAAGAATATTCACTTTAAAATTCACTTTAAAAATAAACACAGATACTGGTTAAAAGGAAAAGAGTAGAAAAAATAGTAGCATGCTAAGACTAATCAAAAGGAAGCTGAAACGAATATATTCGTAATAGACAAAATACAACTCAAAACAAAGGATATCTGATGACAATCTTGAAAAACCTACAGGTAACATCATAATATTGAAGGACTAAATGTGTTTCCTCTAAAAGCTGGAGCAAAATGAGAATGTGCTCTCTCAACACATTTTATTAAACATAGTACTGGAGATGCTAGTCAGTTCAACAAAGAAACAAAAAGAAATAAAAGGCATTTATATTGGAAAGTAAGAAATAAAATAGTTACAATTTGCACAAGAATTGATCATCTATGGAAAAATGAAGAAATAACATGGTGTTTATTTGAAGACATCATTTGTTTATTAGAAAAAAATTTATAGAATCTTCAAAACAGGTAATGACTTTTTAAGGTGACAGGATATAGAATGAACATACAAGATCAATTATATTACTGGAAATTTAAAATATATAAATTATAAATGTCATATTAACATCAATAAAGTCTGAAATACTTCATGATAAATATGACCAAAAGCCATGAAAGACTCATATGCTGGAAACAATAAAGCCACTCTGATAGAAATTAAAGACCCAAATAATGGAAAGATATACTATATTCATGGATTAGAAAAATTACTATTAGTTAGATGTCAATTCTTTCCCAGTTCATCTATAGATTATACACATCCTCTGAGAA
This sequence comes from Procyon lotor, assembly GCA_028646535.1. NCBI lineage: Eukaryota > Metazoa > Chordata > Mammalia > Carnivora > Procyonidae > Procyon > Procyon lotor. The sequence continues at coordinate 135,821,084 of CM053605.1, forward strand.
AATCTCTGCATTTTTTTGGTTCAAATTGGCAGACTTATTCTAAAATCCATTGAAAATTTTAAAGGATATAGAATAAACAAAACAACTCTGAAAAGAATGAGCATATTTGAGGACTAACACTTTCTGATTTCCAGACTTGTTATGAAACTACAGTAATTAAGACAATGTGGTATCAGGATACATAAGTAGATTAATGGAGAATGGATAGATAATTTTGATAATAGCCATATTATGAAATACAGTATGCTATTAAAAAAATAAACATCTGGGTGCCTGGTTGGCTCAGTGGGTTAAAGCCTCTGCCTTCCGCTCCGGTCAGGATCTCAGGGTCCTGGAATCAAGCCCTGCATTTTATTTAAAATTTATTTTATTAAAAAAAAAAATAAACAACTGATCCTCAAACACCATAGTTAAATAGAAAAAAATGTTACAATGAGCCAAAAAAACTCACTTTGTGGTATATTTTGTCCTTAACATGTGTCTATTATAAGTGAGATAAACTTATTCATTTTATTCATAATTCATACTTTGAATAGAAATTTTATTCTAACTCGCTTTGAATCATTTATTGGATTCAAATTTATTTGAATTTATTGGAGTCATTTATTGGAGTCATTTATTGGAGTCAAATACCTCTTGAGTTTGATATATGGCCTAAGAAGTTATCCATTGACATCTTGCAGAAATTGATAATGAAATATTCACACTGAATCTTTTGCTGCCTCTTGCTACCTCTTGGCATCAGATGAGAAAGAAAGGAAGGCTAAATAGTTTTAGGGTAAGTGTTTCTCAAGGAAAGTTCAGAAAGCCTTATCATATGACCACAAGAGACTTTTATCTTGAGGCAATGGAAGCATCTCCTTTGACAGAACTTAAAGAGCAGCAATACTACCCATGAGCTTTACCTTAATGATACAGAAAGGAATAAGCTATGTCCTGTCTTCTTCTCTGACCCCTCTTTGTATTTACCAGATGACTCGAAAGTACCACAGACATATTTTTCCACAGAGAAAAAAGGGGCTCCTTTTTCACTCCTTCTCGTTGTCCTAATGGATATCTACATGTAATTATTCTCCCTAACAACAGCCTGTGACTTTTAAGTAGATTTCTTATCAAATACTTTTTCAGTAGTAAAATTAAATTTGTATTAGTACAGAGCCCCTCAAAGACACAATTTAAAAATATTTTCTGAATGTAGTATTTTTTTTCTTTCCCCAGATTGATACACCTATTTGAAATCTTAACTAAAGTTTAAGATGACTTTGTATCTGTTCTCACTCTTAGATACTCTCTTTGCCTCATACAAAAATTTTCTCTAAGTATTGTAAATATTTTTATTTTTCTTCTTCAATAAACTCCAGAAAAATCTTTCATTTTTACAGTAGCACAACTGAAAATATGTATGGTCTATAAAAATTGATAATTTTGCATAACAGGTGTTACTATAAATTAATATTGTTTGCCTTCAAATATATCAGCCTCCACAGTTGCATGCTACAATAGAAAGAAAACTGGATTTGGCATTAGAAAACCTTAGTTTTAGAGTAAACTCGGCCTATTTTCAAAAATGTCACCATTGCCACTTAAGTTGCTTTTTATCTCTTTAGAATATGATGGGAAAGGGCAAGAAATATATCTAAAGTCCTCTAGCCTTGCCACCAGAGGGATTTTTTCATGGGTAAGAGAGTGGGTTGGGCACTGTCATTATGAATAGTCCCAGGACAGACTGTGTCATCTATGGGGCCCAAAGCAAAATGAAAATTATTAATTATTAATAATTAAACAATTATTGATTGTTGTTAAATATTAGTAGGAATTTGGGACACTGGGTGGCTCAGTCAGTTAAGCGTCTCCCTTCAGCTCAGGTCAGGATCCCAAGGTCTTGGGATCCAGTCCCACATTTGGCTCCTTGCTCAGTGGGGAGCCTGTTTCTCCCTCTGCCTGCTGCTCACCCTGCTTGTACTGTCTCTCTCTCTCTCCCTCTCTCTCTGACAAAAAAATAAATAAAACCAATAAATAAATAAATAAATAAATAAATAAATAAATAAATAAAACCTTAAAAAAAAAAATTACTAGGAATTTAAAGACCAAGATGGTAAGGCATAAAACCAAGGGCCTTTCTGAACGTACATCTCTATATGACTATGGAGGTCCACATACATGAAGCTGACCTTGAATTGGAATGTGACCACAGAATATAAAATGTTGGGGGGTGCCTGGGTGATGTAGTCAGTAAGCACCTGACTCTTAGTTTCAGGTCAGATGGTGATCCCAGGAACTTGAGATCAAGCCCTGTGTCTAGCTCTGCACTTAGCATGGAGTCTGCTTAGGAATCTCTTTCCCTCTCCCTCTGCCCCTCCTGCTTGTGTTTTCTTTCTCTCTCTAAAATAAATTAATCTTAAAAAAAAAAAAAAGAATATAGGGGCGCCTGGGTGGCTCAGTGGGTTAAAGCCTCTGCCTTCGGCTCAGGTCATGATCTCAGGGTCCTGGGATGGAGCCCCGCATCGGGCTCTCTGCTCAGCAGGGAGCCTGCTTCCCCCTCTCCCTCTGCCTGCCTCTCTGCCTACTTGTGATCTCTCTCTCCCTGCCAAATAAATAAATAAAATCTTAAAAAAAAAAGAATATAAAAAGTTGACATAATCCATAAAGTGACCTCTTTTGCACAATACTAGGGATAAGATGCATTTTTGGAAAGCCAAGAAATGAAAAATTACTTCCAGCTTAAACAGCTGCATCTTCAATGGGTTTCACCAAATAAAATTTATAAATGATCATATGTAAGTAAAAAGCTCACAAAATACTCACTAAAATGCTTTTTAAGTTATTAATTTGAGGTGGTAAATAACTTCCCCAAACAATACTTCTAAAATAGCCAACATACTATTACACTTGAAAGGAAGGCTATTGGAACCAAGAAGTTAGTATCAAAAGCTTGGGCTTCAGGGAAGTTAAAAGTATGTATACTCAACTCTACTTCAAAATAACTTTTCCATATTCACACACATGCCTATAATCTCTCATATTGAGTTTTACATATTAATAAAATTGATTCCTATATTCTTTAGAAAAAAAGAATTTATGAGGAGCTTTGTATTTCATTCAGTTTTATCCAGTTGTACACTAGATTGAAGAATTGCACTGGTGCAGGAGCTAGTCAAGGAGAAGCATACCAGCATGAGCCAACCTATCATCATCATCAATCTATATACATGTACATCAAAATAAAATATTCATTTCTGAAAAATCAGTGATTGCCACAATCTCAGGATACTTCCTTCTTATTTTTTATTGATCACAATTATATTATGAGGTTAAATATAACTTTCCTTTTAAAAAGTATTATATTTGGGGCACCTGGGTGGCTCAGTGGGTTAAAACCTCTGCCTTCGGCTCAGGTCATGATCTCAGAGTCCTGGGATCGAGCCCTGCATTGGGCTCTCTGCTCAGCAGGGAGCCTGCTTCCCCCTCTCTTTCTGCCTGCCTCTCTGCCTGCTTGTGATCTCCCTCTCTGTCAAATAAATAAATAAATAAATCTTTTAAAAAATAAATAAATAAAAAGTATTATATTTTATTATATTAATAAAAAGTATTATATTTAATACTTTATATAAGCATATGTAAAGTATTTAAAAGTATTATATAAAAAGTATTTTTATACTTTTTATAAAGTATTATATTTAAATAAAGTATTTAAATAAAAAGTATTATACTTCAATTAAATTTGTAGTAAATTTAAATGGAGATATAAAAGCAAATTGGCAATTGTTTTTGACTTTATTTTCTTCAGACAGAGAAACTCTGGTAGTTAAAAATTGGAAGAAAGGGACACCTGGGTGGCTCAGTTGGTTAAGCAACCGCCTTTGGCTTAGGTCATGATCCCGGAGTCCTAGGATCCAGTTCTGCATGGGGTTCCCTGCTCCGCAGGGAGTCTGCTTCTCCCTCTGACCTTCTCCCCTCTCATGCTCTCTCTGACTCTCTCCCTCTCGCTCTTCAATCAATCAATCTTTTAAAAAATTGGAAGGAAGGATGACACACTTGAAATTACAAATGTAGGATTCCTTAAAATAATTATGAATGCTTTATAATGGAAAAGGTTAATCTCTCTTTAATAGCAAATATAACTAAAATGGAAATTATGTCATGATACTCAAGTGTCGATTAAATAAATGGCTTAACTTTATGGCGTTATAATATATAGGGTTAGAGATAATTAGGAATATTTCATTGCTGGTAGGAATGTAATTTGCTGTAGTATGGGTTGTGGAGGGAGCAATGGGACAATATCTAATGATATGAAAGAATATAAAAGGCTTTTAATTCAGGAACACAAATTTTGAGAACATATCTTTCAGAAATAAAAACACTAGACATTAAGGAACACCGATTATCCATACTTGCTCATCAAAATAATGACAAAAAATTACTTCATGTTTATCATGTAAAACAAATCATATAAAACATGATATAAAATATATACTGTAGGGGTGCCTGGGTGGCTCAGTCGTTAAGCGTCTGCCTTCGGCCCAGGTCAGATCCCAGGGACCTGGGATCGAGCCCCGTATCAGGCTCCTTGCTCAGCAGGAAGCCTGCTTCTCCCGCTACCTTTCCATCTGCCTGTGTTCCCTCTCTCGCTGTGTTTCTGTCAAATAAATAAAATCTTTAAAAAAAAAAAATATATATATATACTGTAAATCTGTAGAGGTAGGAAAAAATAATCAAATGTAGAAAGTCTTAGATAACACCAGTGTTCAATGCATAAAGCAATTTGAGATATGGGTATAAAATAATGGGAGAAATATGACTACTTTATAGTAAAAATTAAAATCAGAAAATATTCACATACATATTTATATGTGTAAATTCCTTTGTAAGATGAGAAAATAGTATAATTGAATCAAATACCACATTTTTACATTTCTTACCTAAGGATTATCAGATTGTTTTCTATGTTCTTGATGTGTTACATTGAACTTTATTGCTATTTTGTAAATTAATAAGGTAAGAAAAGGTTGCAAAAAGTTCATTTATAAAACTTTGAGCATGTTGCATATAATCAGTGTCAAACTTTAGTAAATGCCTGTTGGAGGTGTTCAAAGAGAGTAATATTGCCATCTATTGGTCATTTATTCACATAGAAGATACATGGTCCCTTGAAAACAATGTGAGAGATGATTGAGCAGTTAAAACTATATATAATAGGGGCGCCTGGGTGGCTCAGTCGTTAAGCGTCTGCCTTCGGCTCAGGTCATGATCCCGGATTCCTGGGATTGCGCCCCGAGTTCTGGGATCGCGCCCGGCATCGGGCTCCTTGCTCGGCGGGAAGCCTGCTTCTCCCGCTACCATTCCCTCTGCTTGTGTTCCCTCTCTTGCTGTGTTTCTCTCTGTCAAATAAATAAAATCTTTAAAAAAAAAAAAAGACTATATATAATACACCAGATAAATAGGAGTGTCAGAATATCTTAATATGCTAATATACTAATGAATTGATATGAAATATTTTCTTCTTATTCTTTATATTCAATTTTCACTACACTGTCAAGGAAATGATAGCCTTGTAAAATGAGTTTGGGAGTGTTCCCCTCTCCTTGATTTTTTGTTGGTTTCTATATCTTTATTGAACTTCTCATTTTACTCATGCATTGTTTTCCTAATTTCATTTAGTTGTCTGTGTGTTCTTGTGGTTTACGACACTCCTTTAAAAGGATTAGTCTGATTTACTTGTCAGTTCACAGATCTCCATTTCTTTAGGACAAGTTATTGGAACTTTATTAGTTTCCTTTGATGGTGTTGTGTTCCCCTTATTTTGTGATCCTTGTATCTTTGTGTTGGCATCTGTATTTGAGTAAGTGATCTCCACTTCCAGTTTTCAGGTTCATTTTTTTTTTTTAAAGACTTTTTATTTATTTGACAGAGAGAAACACAGCGAGAGAGGGAACACAAGCAGAGGGAATGGTAGCGGGAGAAGCAGGCTTCCCGCAGAGCAGGAAGCCCGATGCGGGGCTCGATCCAAGAACTCTGGGATCATGACCTGAGCCAAAGGCAGACGCTCAACGACTGAGCCACCCAGGCGCCCCTCAGGTTCATTTTTGAAGGAAAGTCTTCACCAGTCTGCTCAGCTTGAAATATTAGATAGATCAGCAGGTATTGTCCACAGATAGGCAGGGCTTACTATGAAGTTCTGTAATTGGGTGAAGCCTCTGCCCGCCTTCTGAGGTTTATAGTGGGGGGTGGAAGGGTGAGGGGATAGTGGCCACCGACTGAGCTCCATGACTGTGTAGGGCTTATATTCAAGTGGGCTGCTGGGGGCTGCTGGGTAATCTCCCTGTTGGGTAGGGTTCCTGATATGCTCTGTGGTCAGGTGGAGCCACTAGCTGGACTTTGCAATTATTTCTGGGCAGGTGAGGTCACAGACTGTGTTCTCTGGCATGGCAGTACTTCTAGTGAGACTTTGTGGTGCACAGGGCTCCAGGCTGGGCTCCACAATTGTTCCTGCTTAGATGAGACATCAGACTGTACTCCTTGACCAGATGGTACCACTGGCTATGTATGCTCCAGGGCCATAGGCTGGGCTTCACAAATGGATAAGCCCTTGGCCATGCTCTGCTATTGTGCGAAGTTGCTGTCTGGGTTCTCTAGTTGGGCAGGGCCTTCAGCTATATCCTGAAGCTGGGTTGGGCTGCAGACTGAGCTCATGTTTGAGCAGGATCTTGCCCAGGCTATTGGTTGGAGGGGGCTGCATTCTATGTCCTGTGATTTAGCGGACTACTATCTGGGCAAAGCCTGCTTGGACAAGGCCATAGACTCTGTTCAACAATTGGGCAGGCCCGTAGGTGGGTTCTGCCACTGGGTAGGATTGTAGGGTAGGCAGTACTGGAGGATGGGCTCCCAGGCTGCCCAAGTTCACTATTCAGGCTTCCTGGCTATGCAGAACCAGGACTTATGCTCAACATCCAGGAGGCTGCTGCCTTGGTTCCTTGCCAGAGCAGGCAGGTCTGTAGGATGGGTTCTAGGCCTGCCTAGATTCTGTGGTATAGTGGGACTGGAGGCCATGCTTAGCAGTTGGGTGGGGCTGCAGGTTTGTTTTTCTACCCTGGCTATAGAATGCACTTAGTAGTTAGGTGGAGCTTTGAAAATGCTTCCCTGTCCAGTGGGTACATAGAATGGGCTTCATGGACAGTACAGGCTGTCCGCTGGGAACTTTAATCAGTCAGAATGGCCAACTGAGCTCCCTGGCCAAGTGGAACCACGAGTTTAGCTCTGCAGATGGGCAGAACTACTGGCTGGGATTTTTGTTTGGGTGCTGCTGTTAAGCAGGAGCTCAATCCTCCAAGATCTGAGCACTCTTTGCTATAAGGCCCACCTTCTTCTCTATCTCTGTCTGTTTCCCAAGTGATTGAGCTCCCACAGATTTCCCCTCATGATCCTTGGGCAGTGAGACCTGGGAGTCCACATGGGCCTCACTTTTCCCAGGAGAAATCCTGGGGCAGCCTCTTGTTGAGGTGCTATGCTGGCCTGGGGCAGGACAGATGTGGTCAAAGTGAAACTAGTGAGGTACTTCTCAATCTTTGTGGTCCAGGAGGGGTCTACAGCTTCAACCTCAGATTCTGGGATTTCCACAATAGTGTTTTGTCTGGATAGTTGCTTGTCAGTCTTCTTGTGAGGGGGACTGAAGTCAGGAGTGACCTATGTCAACATTTTCATAATGTCACTCTCCCCATTTTTTTAATCTCAAAATTTACTTAAATTTTTTCCAAAGATACTGAAAGAGAATTAAGAGTGTCTACCTCATAAAATTCAATAATTTCAATTACTTAAAACTATATATAAGTATAATGTTTAAGTGTAATGTTAAAAGAGTACTACCTATAATTCAAATGAAATTTTGTATTTGAGGGGCACCTGGGTGGCTCAGTGGATTAAATACTCTGCTTTGGCTTAGGTGGTGATCTCAGGGTCCTGATCTCAGGGTCTAGCCCCTCATTAGGCTCTCTGCTCATCTGGGAGCCTGCTTCCCCCACCCCCACCTGCCTCTCTGCCTACTTGTGACCTCTCTCTGTGAAGTAAATTAAAAAAAAAAATTCTTTATAAAAAAAGAAATTTTGTATTTTAAAAAGGCCACACGTTCAAATAATGCAAAGCAAATTTATGGAGTTTTGATTTGAAAGAAAAAAATTAGCCTGCTAGTCTTAGGTCTGTGTCTTATTGTATTACATGAGGTTCCAACTCTGCCTTACCACCTCACGTGCAGATTTCTTGAGTGAATTATGGCAGAGTATCTGAGAGCACACGGAGACTAACACATTATACCATAACAGTTGAGCTGGCAATGTTGGGAGTGTGGTCCATATACCAGAGTTAATGAAGCTAGATTGAAAATGCTGGCAATATGTCACTTTTTCCCATCAGACCAGAGCTTTTCTAGGCTTTATTATTGCCATGTGTAATTTGCTAGAGACTTTTTATATAGAACTTACCAATAAAGCATGTAACCTTTCAACCAGCATTACATATTAACCTGACAACATTCTCCACAGTGGTCCATTGGCTATTATAAAGAAAATAAAGGAGGAAAAAGAAATCTGAAAACAAACCAAACAACAATCAAACACTGGGCTCTCTTTAAAGTAATTCTCTGAAAGTTTCTCTGAGTTTCTGAAGTACAATATCAGGACAACTTTTCAGTCTTTATAGCAGCAGCATGCTTCAATTCTAACTCTAGGTATATTTTTTCAGAAGATCATTTTGCCCTGAAGCTAGTAATTACAATTAGAGTATTCTCATTTAGCTAATTATTGCCTTAATAATTCAAATTAAGTTTTGTCCTCACTCAGACTAGATAATCTGGCAACTGATTTTCCTCTTTATTCCACCTGCTTCAAAAGAGACTGTATATTGATAATTCTACTGCTAATCATATCCCTCGCCAACCTAGAATGTGTAGTCAAGTTATAATACACAGAGCAAAGAACTTTTCCACTACTTTGAGGTTTGCTGCTATTGTTTTTTGTTTTTAAGTCTATTTTACCACAACACTCAGAAGTCTAACAATTGGAGGGTTTTTCTTGTTAGGTACAAACCCTGGTCAGGTCCTCAAATGGAGTTGTTCTGAAAAATCACTTTGAATTTTCTCCTTAGGATATTGTTTGAAAATTCTCAAAAGTCCAATAGTGTATGTTAATTACACTAGAATTGAATCATCCTATTGGGAATGTCATTAAAATTCTAATTTGAAGATTACAAAAGAAAATTTTCCCTCCAATAACTTACATGGCATTGGAATCAGGGACTCATTTTACACAGTATGAGAAACAGGATCTAACTCAGTTCCAAATCCCTAATGGTCTTCTGTGACCTGTGGAATCTAGACCACACTCTTCCCATCCTTCCAAGAGCCTTTAATTGATTATCATTCCCCCGCTTTATCTTGCTACTGTCCTTTGATTAGAAGATTTCACTCATCCTTAATCTATAGTAAGAGATAGCAAGCCATGTTGTAATTACTCATCTTCAAGCCTATCTTAAAATAATCACAAAATAATAGTATATTTTTAAGGGATATTACTACTGGCAACAGGAAGAAAAGAGAAATGACTTAACATAATAAGAAAATTACAAATTGGTACAATGTCTCAAAAAAAAAAAACCTAACCATATTCAAGATAGCACCAACTTCATGGACATGCAATCTGCCAGTCTCTCAGGCCCCCATGTTTAGGAGGGTCCCACATTTGGTTTAATGTTCCAGTGTCCCTGTCTTGAAACCCCTAATAACATTGAATGTCTTCCTGCACTTGCATTTTTCACTGAGTCCCACAATTATTTCATCAATTCTTGGTAATCCTGAGAATATAAAGTAGAGCAAGTCTTTCCCTTTCCTGTGTCTTAAACATCTTTAGCCTTCCTCTTGAGACTTCTGCCAATCATTGTAAAATTTTTGTTTTGAAAGTATTGCAGTAAGCTCTCTCATAAAGAGTCTCAAAGTCTCAGGACTATCCCAACTTTCACTTAGATCCTATAACTGATACTGTTGATTATTGTGAAGAGATTAATGACTGAAGCAATACTTATTATTTGGAACAGTAATTAGGCTTTTGATCGCTCTTAAGATTCCATATATCAACACTATCTCAGAGTTAGTGAAAGTAAGATGTCTAAGCATAGACAGAAAGGAAAGACTAGTTTTAGGAGCAGTGGAAACTAGGTATAGGACATGAGATTTATTCAACCCTTTTCCCACTGCGCTTGCTTCAGTTCTCTTGGCTAGCTCAGCATTTAAGTGAGTTGAGAAACGGGAATAATTCTTTATTTTGTATATTGGGGTGGTGGTATGAGTAGAAAACCAGATAGGCAGAGGAAGGAGTGGATGTCCTAAACTCACTTAAGTAGCTAAGGAAGGCAATCAAGTTACCATGTAAAAATGACAGTCTCCAGTTTTCTCCCAAATAAATCAAAGTACACTCACAGTAAAATGGCTCCTTCTGCTTTAGATTGGATAACTGAAATGTGGTGTCTCACAGCTTAATTCTAAACCTTTTTAAACACAATTTACCTAATAGTTTTCTTACATGTAAGAGTGTGAATTTTCTATTTTAGTCTACATGAGTCTAATAATGTTACCAGGTGAACTTTTGCCTTTATTCCAAGCAGTGCTGTTTTCCCGAATTCAATCCAGTCAGCAATGAGTGAGTCCATATTGTCTTATATCAAAAAATTTTAGAGGATTGTGTTGTATTTCTTTAACATGAATCTTAGACAAATTTCTAGAAGCTCTAGGATGACCTCTCTGCCTCATATAAGAGGGCTCATTTCCACATAATATCTTGTTTAAAGAATCCAATTTTCTCCTGTTAGAAAGAACTACTGGTAATTTAAAATAAAATTAGTTCTCATGATTGGTAAAATTAAACATAGCCTTTTACCATGTTTTACTAAAGTATGTAATCCCACAATCAGATATGCATAATATCCTCAAATAATGTCATTATAGAAATTCTTCTTATTTAATTATTCAAGCATATTAACTAACCTTATATACATATGATCTTGATAAAATATATATGCCAATTCACAGTATGAACTGCAGTTCTAATTGTCACATAGCTTTTATAACTTAGCCTTCACACTCCACCCTTTAACCCCTCAAGTCTGAATCAATCCATTGTGGAAGAGCTGTTTGAGTATGATATAATTGTTTCAAAATACCACGAGAAATAAAGTCATAAAATACATAAAATCTGTCAAAGCAGACTGATGTCAAATACAAACCTAAATTTGAAAATTAAAAAAATTACTTTAAAATCTAATGAATTAAATAACACCTCCCCACAAACACTTTCTGTGTTGACTATTTTTATGAATATTTTCTTTTTTACAATTGCGCAGATTTTTCAAGACACCAAGAGAAAAAGTTGAAAAATTAGTAAGATATTGCTGCCCTTCTAAAGAATATTTTTGGATAACTTATAGTGCCTAGAAATACTTAGATTTTTCCTCCCTATTCTGTTATCTATCTAAGGGTAAGAGTCTGCATTATTTAAATGATCTAAGCCTTCAGTACCAGTCTATTTCATTTCGTCTTTGGAGGTATTGTGACAGAGGACGTGTGCACTGTTATATACCTCATTAACAAAACCACTATCACCCACATGCTTAAGGAGAACATCCGTAATTAGCATATGAATATGAGCATAGCTAAGATGTCAAGAAACAGTTCTGGTCACAAAGTTCAAGGCAAGACAGAATGTAATAACAGCAAACAGCTAGGATTCAGGAGATGGATTACAGCACTGCCATGGAGCAGTGACTCTTCTGTACTTCCCATTTCCTCCCTTTTTGAGCAGGAATGCGTATAGCTGTTATCCTGTGGTTCTTCTACTGTCATATATAGAGACTATTTAGGGTAGATTCTTTATCTCTACTTTCACAGATCTACAAAGGAAGGAGAATACTGTAGTAGTGGCTGTATTAAATGAACAACATACAGGAGTCTCATCAGTACATGGACCTGATTTAAATGATGGGATTTGGAGCCTCTGAGTTGACACTATAACAGGATGGGACTCTTGGGAGAGGAGTAAATGTATTTTGCATGTGGGAGGGATATGCATCATTGGAGCTCAGAAAGTGGATTGTCACAAAGAGACCTTAGGAAATGGTTGTCAAGTCCACATCCTATATAATCTCTGCTTGAGTGTGAATGGGGCATGTAACTTGCTTCTAGCTAACAGAATATGGCAAAAATCATGGTATTTAACTCCCATGATTAGGTTACATTATATTGCAAAGGAAATAGGATGATAGATATAGTTACAGATATAGATAGATGCAGTTGTAGATGTAGATGGGTAGAGAGATAGACATAGATAATATAGACATCGATATATAGATATAGATACAGATACAACTACACTGCATATACAGTATAGATTATCTTTCCTTGCTGGCTTAGAGGAAGTCTGATACCATGTTGAGAGGGGATCTATGGAGAGATCCACATGTCGTGGATCTGCTGACAGACACTAAGCAGCAAGGAACAGAATTTGAGCAACCAACAGAATAAGCTTGGAAGCAGATTCTTCTCCAGTTGAGTCTCCATATGAAAAATCAGACCAGATAACCCTTTGATTGCAGCCTTGTGAGATCTCCATCTTGACCTAAGAAAACCAGGAAGTAATAAATGTGTATAGTTTGAAATTGGTAATCTGTGGTGATGTGTTATATGGTGATAGAAAATGAATACACCAACTGTGCTGGTTACCCAGAAGTAAAGAGTTCCCCAGGATATGGGACTTTCAGTTTTAACTCTGAGATATCCCTGGGCAAACAGGATATATTTGTTATTCTAAACCTCCCTTACTTTTTTGTTGGCTCTGATGTGAATTTTAAAGGATCACAGGTATAATTTTTCAAAAATTTTATACATCTAATTTTTTATAATATTTACCTTACAATATTTTTGGAAAATGAAGTCTCTGAATTGAATTAAAAGAACATAGACTACAATATCCCTAGGAATAATATTAAAGGAGACAATGATCCTTCAAAATGGTTGAATACTTATCAGTTGGACAAATGGTTGAACAGAATTAGTTTCAAGCAGTTGAATTTGTACATACCATCAGCAATCTGAAACTGAAATTTAAAAACAATGCAATTTACAATGGCCTCAAAAATCATCAAGCACCTAGGAAAACATCCAATAAAAGATGTGCAAGTCATCCACAATGAAACATACAAAATATTTTTGAGAGAAGTTCAATAAGATCTAAAGAAATCAAGAGACATGCCCTTTTTACAGACTGGAAGACCTACTATTGTCAGTCAGTCCATTCTACTGAAACTTATCTATAGACTTAAAATGCAATTGGAATCCAAACCCCAGATACTTTTGTTGACAAAATTGATAAGCTGTTTTAAAATCTGTGTGGAAATGCAAAGGATATAGAATAACCATAACAATTTGAAAAAGAACAGTTTCAGGGCCTACACTTCCTGATTTCAAGGCTTAATATAAAACTATAGTAATGGGGACAGTATAATGTACAAAATAGAGCAAACAGATCAATAGAATAGAGAATCAAGGCGTAGACTCAACACATTTATGTTCAATCAATATCCAATCAAATATCTGAATTAATTCAATGAGAAAAAATAATATTTTTTGTTTTGTTTTGTTTTAACAAATATGCTTAAAATAACCAAAAATTTGTATTGGTCAAAAACCAAACCTCAACTTCTACTATATTCCCTACACAGAATTTAATTTCACATGGATCACAGACCTGCCTGCAAAAGCTACAACCATAAATCTTCTAGGAGAAAATGTATAAAATATTTTTATAACATGAATGGAGGCAAATATATTTTATACAGGAATCAAAGCATTGAACATGGAAGAAGAAAAGTGACAAATTGGATTTAATCAAATGAATATATAAGCCACAAAAGTGGGAAAAAAATTTTTGTCAAAGAACTTTTTTGGGTAATAAAAATGTTCTATATTTTATACTGGAGTATGAGTTACACTGGTATGTATAATTGTCAAAAGAAAAAAAATTACAAGTGGGTGATGTAATATTCAGGCACAAAATTCAAAAGTAAGAAGATAGAATATTTAACTAAATGAAATATAAAACTTTTAATGACCAAAAATATCCAACTAAAAGGCAATTTAAAACAATGATCCATAAAAGTCATTTTAGATGCTGATAATGGTTGGAAAATGGAAGTGTAATATATGGGAATATAATAATAGGGAAATTAAAATGGTGATCAAATATCAAAATTTTATTCAAACTTGGTAATAATTTATGAAAACAAGAATGTCATTGCTACCCATCAAACTTAAAAACTTAAAGGAATTGACGAAAAAACGTAAAGGTTAACTGACACACAGATTAGGGTTAGAACTTTAAAACAAGTAACAAAAAGTACTCTTTAATGTTTTGGGGAAAATTTTGAAAGTTACAACATTGGGGGAATATTCTGAAGACAGCTATAAATATTCACAGTTACAGTGATGCCTGGATGGCTCAATCAGTTAAGTGTCTGACTCTTCATTTTGGCTCAGATCATGACCTCAGGGTGCTGGGATCGAGCCCCAAGTCAGGCTGACAGCTCAGCAGGGAGTCAACTTGAGGATTTTCTCTCTCCCTCAGCCCCTCCCCCCATGTTCTCTCTCAAATAAATAAATAAATCTTAAAAAAATATAGTAACAGTACAGTTATTCTTTGAGAGTTTCTCAACCTCGATGCAGTTGATCTGGCAAGATCATCATAGTGGGGTCTGTCATATGCTTTGTAGGATCCTTAGAACATCCCTGACCCTCCCCGTTGTGACAGCCTAAAATTTCTCTGGACATTGCTCAGTGTCCCTGAGGGGACTGTGTTGTCTCTGGTAGGAAACATAATTTTAATACACTGTATGTTAAATAATTGGAATTTAAATAAAAACTTAATAAATGATGAACACAGTTTTAATTTAACCTCTCAAAATATTTTTGTTGCTTTGGGATATTAATAGCTTGGTAAAAAATGTGAAAGACAGAGGTATAAATGACACCGTGAAATAGTATTCAGACATTAAAATATTGAATCAACATTATACTATACTGATTAATTAGAGGGATGTCCGTAAGGCACTACTGAACAGAAAGGAAAGAGAACATCAAGCTGAAAAATAAGATCATCCTAAAACATGAAGAACACTTGGGATTTTCATAGGCCTCTATCCATGCATTTGAATTAAAGTGTGTCAGTATGTATGTGTACTTAACAAAAATAAGTAAGATGGTTGAACATTAAAAAACTGAACTCTCACATGACTGTGGTTGACCAATATATCAGTCTGTCAGCATATTTATAAAACTTATATGAGCAGAGTGAGAAGAGAAGATACAGCAAAGTGAAGAGGCATTATTAACCTCTAGGTTTATCTGGTGGATACAGAATGACTTTGTTTTAAAAATATACTGTAGGGGCACCTGGGTGGCTCAGTCGTTAAGTGTCTGCCTTCGGCTCAGGTCATGATCCCAGGGTCCTGGGATCGAGCCCCGCATCGGGCTCCTTGCTCGGCAGGAAGCCTGCTTCTCCCGCTACCATTCCCTCTGCTTGTGTTCCCTCTCTCGCTGTGTTTCTCGCTGTCAAATAAATAAAAAAATCTTTAAAAAAAAATATACTGTAAATGATTTAATTTTAAAGCTCTTTCCTCCAATTATCATAGCTCTTTCTGCATTTATGATTTCCTTTTGGGAAGTATAAATGATCCTGTGGTCACTTAACGGCTGCACTCTCTGAGCCCTTGCCAAATGTTGACAGGTGTCTGAAATAAGAGCCAAGCCACATTGGCACACACCTCAGATTCATTCCCTGGTCCAATCAGACAGCACTCAGACCAGCAGACACACAAAGGGAAACTGAGACCCATGCCAACAAGCATCCTTTCAGACTCTGCCAAATTCTTACACCAGGCAGCATGCTGACTAATGAACACCATGCCTTATTAGTGGCAGTAACCGCCACAGAAGATACATCTTGGGACTGTCCACAAATCTCTTCTTTCACCTATTGAACCAGTGATTGAATTAAGAACTATGGGATGCACCGTCATGTCCTGGTATAAGCCTGCACTGGAGATCTGCTATGGAATTATTCTAAAAACATTCTAAAAGAGTAAAATAAATTAGGTACCTGGGTGGCTCAGTTGGTTAAGCATCAAACTCTTGATTTCAGCTCAGGCAGGGCATGATCTCGGGATCGTGAGACTGAACGCTGTGTCAAACTCTGCGCTGGGTGTGGAGCCTGCTTAAGATTTTCTTTTGCGGGGTGCCTGGGTAGCTCAGTGGGTTAAAGCCTGTGTCTTCGGCTCAGGTCATGATCTCAGGGTCCTGGGATAGAGGCCTGCATTGGGCTCTCTGCTCAGCGGGGAGCCTGCTTCCTTCCTCCTCTCTCTCTGCCTGCCTCTCTGCCTGCTTGTGATCTCTCTCTCTGTCAAATAAATAAATAAAATCTTTAAAAAAATAAGATTCTCTTTCCCTCTAAATAAATAGACAAACAAATAAATAAATACTTAAGAAAAAAAAAAACAACCCATAAAATAAATTAACCACGTAGTAACTGAGTTCAAATACCAGGTCTAATACTTACCTAAAGGTGTGACCATGGTCAAATTAGCCCTCTCTAAGCCTCTTTTCCTCATTTGCAAAATTAGGATAGTATTACGTCCTTTGTTGGGTTGTTGTAAAGAGTTAATATTCTTAAAACCACTTAGAACAACATCCAGCACATTATAACCATTACATAAAGTTTTGTTATTACTATTATTCCACCTTTGAAAATATTGAGACTATAAGATATGGGAGTAGTCTTAAAATATATCACTCTGTTCTTATGTTGATGAAACTAAAATAGAAGACACCCTATTTTGGATTAGATGGGACATTAACAAACAGAGGTAATTTTTTAGACATGATAAAACGAAGTGAATAGTACAGGTTACATAAGCATCATGAACAGAATTAAAAAATTATGCACCCTAATACATTACTAGGTATCTACCATAGCATATATGCCACAGACTAGAGACTTTAACATACAGGGGGAATTACCTGGGAGTCTATGAACAATAACCTTTGATAAGCCCCACCTTGCAGATTTGGATTTGTTAAGTGTGGTATGGACTCTGGGAATAGGAATAGGTATGGACTCTGGGAATAGGAATTGTTAAGAAGCTTATCACAGGAAACAAAATGAGGATTGCTGCTGGGGACGGGGTGGAGGGATTAGGGTAAGTGGGTGATGGACATTAAGGAGGGCATGTGACATAATGAGCACTGGGTATTAAATAAGACTGATGCATCACTGACCTGTACCTCTGGAACCAATAATACATTACATGTTAATTAATTGAATTTAAAGTTTATAAAAGTAAAATCTTAAAAAAAAGAAGAAGAAGAAGCTTATATGGGATTGTCGGGGTCAACCTGGTCTGGATATCACTGATAGGAACAAATTTGCTGAAATTATTGACCCTGCTTTGATCTGAGTCTACATTGCAGGAAGTCTTAGAAGGTCTATGTCAACTGTCATATGTATGACATGCTTGATAATTGTCTAGCTTGTATTTCTGTCAAATTCTCTGGAGCATTCTGTCTTTAATTACTTGGGTTGAATATCTTAAAACTGTTTCATTCCTCTGCCGGCCATCAAACTGTACAGCTTGTCAAATGGAAGTACTGATAATTTGAGCTAATGAGAAAAACCAATGTGTGTATTTTGAGATAGATCATTTTAGAGAATTGATTGTTTAAATTGATTCATTGCAACGTAAGTACTTACATTTCATGCTTTTTATAAATATGTAATCAACTATATTAAGTTCCTTATTTGTATACTTACGTATTTTTATTTTTGGTGAAAGACTTCCCATTATAAAAGCATTTTTAATAATAAAAATATGTTTATACCAGTGCACTGAATGGAGTGGTGATATTAAAAGAATAGTCGAGCTGGCAGTGATCACCATTAGATGGAATCACATTCTTATTTTATAGAAGAGAAAAGGCAAGGAGACTAAGGCTCTCAAATGTTAATTGACCTTTACAAGGTCCCAGATCTCATCAGCAGTTTTCCAAGTTCTAGAAAACTGTTTGTCTGACTGCAAAGCCAATATCCTTCACTAAGCTCCCTGGCCTTCAAATAACTCTGAGTTTGTAAAAAAAATTTGTTGTTTTTTATTGCATTTTTATGAATAATTGGAAGAAAAATTTCGAATTTACACAAATGGAAGTTTTGTGTGATTAAATTTGTCATTAAAAACCTAATGGGGTATTTAAATAACTCTTTGAACATCATTAATTTGCTAATCCCAAATATTTAATTGGGACCTATTTAATATGACCTTTTAAATATAAGCAGATGAAATTGAATCTACTTTCCTCACTGTGGATGTTGTAGTGAGAAAATTGCTGGCTAGTGCTTGAGTGATCCAAGAATCTTCTGCAATATATTTTTTTTCTCCTTTGCCCAGATTGAGTTAATTCCCTTCATTAGAGAATGCCAGACACACACAGAGAGCTAAACCCTGCCGGTAGATCCTCCCTGTCTCTGCTTAGACCAGGCAGGACAGAGGTGGAAACTCTGCTAGGTAAAGAATGCTCTCTGGAAAGGCACCTGTAAGGAAAAGGTTAATAGGATCTTTTCCAGTACAGGATTTTTAAAAGAATAATAAATATGGACTGAATTCTACTTGACCTTTTATTTAATGAGAAGAAAGTCTTTGGAAAAAAAAAATAGAAACACAAAACGTAACACAGTAAATATCACAGAAAGGGCACAGAGCATATGCAGAGGTTTTGCATGGCTTCTATCTCATTGGAGAAGACGTCATTTTTCCTTAACTTTTTGTGCTTATAAAGTAGTTCCTAATATTTATACCTCAATATCAATTTTAAAATAATAGAATCTATTTTAGAGCAGTTTAAGTTTACGGGGAAATTGAACAGAAAATAGAGTTCCCATAAACTTTTCTCTGCCCCCCCCAACCAAGTTTCACCTATTATTAACATCTTGCATACGTGTGGTTCATTTGGTACAACTGATGAACCAATATTAATACATTATTTTTAACTAAAGTCCATGGTTGATATAGAGGTATACCCTTCGTGTCGAATGGGTCTATGGATTTTGCCAAATGCATAAAGTCATGTACCCAACCATTCTTGTATCGTACAAAATAGTTTCACTGCCCTAAAAATCCCCTGTGCTCCACATACTCATTCCCCTCACCAGACCTTGCTATTGATATATATATATATCAATAGCTGTAAGCTATTGATATAGTTCTCTCATAGCTGTATAGCAGTATATCATTGTTATTTGTATTTGCAGTTCCCTAATGACACATGATATTGAACAACTTTTTCTATGTTTATTTGGATCTGTATTTCTCTGTGTGTGTGTGGTGTCTGTTCAAATCTTTTTCTTACTTTTTTAATTCTTTTTACCTATTGTTGATTTTTTCCTGTTTTTTTTATTTTATTTTTTCAGTGTCCCAAAATTCATTGTTCATGCATCACACCCAGTGCTCCATGCAATACGTGCCCTCCTCAATACCTATCACCAGATTCACCCAACCCCCCACCCCTCTCCCCTCCAAAACCCTCAGTTTGTTTCTCAGAGTCCACAGTGTTTCACGGTTCATCTCCCCCTCCGATTTTCCCCAATTCACCCTTTTCCTTTCCTTCTCCCATTGTCCTCCATATTTTTCCTTATGCTCCACACGTAAGTGAAACGATATGATAACTGACTCTCTCTGCTTGACTTATAATACTTAGTATAATCTCTTCCAGTCCTGTCCATGTTGGTATAAAAGTTGGGTATTCATCCTTTCTGATGGAGGCATGATACTGCATTGTATAGATAGAACATATATTCTTTTTTTTAATTTATTTATTTGACAAAGAGATAGAGAAAGAGAGCACAAGTAGGCAGAGCAGCAGGCAGAGGGAGAAGGAGAAGCAGACTTCCTGCAGAGCAAGGAGCCCGATGTGGGGCTTGATCCCAGGACCCTGGGATCATGACCTGAGCCAAAGGCAGCCGCTTAACCAACTGAGCCACCCAGGTGCCCTGGACCATATCTTTATCCATTTGTCTGAAAAGAAGGACTACATGTACCCCAATGTTCATAGCAGCAATGACCACAATTGCCAAACTGTGGAAAGAGCCAAGATGCCCTATTGTTAATTTTTGAGAGCTCTTGTGTATTTTGGATATAGTTGTTTTATTAGCTATGTATTTTGCAAATATTTTCTCTCAGTATTTAGTTTATTTTTTCATTGTCTTAAGAAAATCTTTTGCAGAGCAGAAGAGTTTAATTTTAATGAAGTCCAACTTATCAATTTTTTCTTTCAGGCTTTTCGTGTTGTGTCTAAAAATGCATTGCCAATCCTGAAGTCACATAGATTTTCTTCTCTGTTGTCTTCTGGAAGATTTACAGTTTCATATTTTACTTGATGTATGATCTATTTTGGTTTAATTTTTTGCAAGTGTAAAGTCAATATCTAGATACATTTTTTTAGGGGCATGTGACTGTCCAATTGTTCCAACACCACTTTGGAAAAGACTATCTTTTCTTCATTGGATTGTTTCTACACCTTTGTAAGAGACCAGTAGATTAAATTTGTGTGGTTCTATTTCTGCATTCTATTCTGCTTCATTTATCTATATGTCTTTCACCAACACTACATTATAGCAAATCTTGAAGTAGGCAGTGTCAGTCCTTCAACTTTTCTCTTCTTCAATATTATATTGGCTATTCTGGGTCTTCTACATTTCTTTATAAACTTTAGAGTTAGTCAATTTTCACAAAGTAACATGCTGAGATTCTGATTGGGAATGTATTGAATCTGTAGATCAAATTGGGGAAAATTGACATTTTAATGATACTGAGTCTTCCTATCCATGAACATAGATAAATTCTCCATTAATTCAGAACTTTGATTTATTTTATCAGTTTTATAGTTTCCCTCATATATAGTTTGTTAGATTTTATATAAGCATTTGATTTTTGTATGTTAATGTAAATAGTGTTGTGTTTTAAAATTTAAATTCCAGTTGTTCATTACTGGCATATGGGAAAGCAATTAACTTTTGTTTATTAACCATGTAGCGTATACTGCACCTTTGCTATACATCATACTGCCTATTATTTGTTGATTTGGACAGGGGGTTTTCTACATAGACAATCATGTCATCTGCAAAAAGATACAGTTTTATTTATTCCTTTCCAATATTTATACCATTTGTCTTGGTTACTTTTTTATTGTGTTAAGTAGAACTTCTAGTATGAGGTGCATAAGAAAAGCAGCATCCTTTCCTTGTTCTTTGGGGGAAAGCATCTAGTTTTTCACCATTATTAGTATGATGATAGCTGCAGTTTTTTGGTAAGTTTACTTTATCAAGTTGAGGTTGTTCTTTTTTTTTCCTAGTTTGCTGAAAGCCTTTATCACAAATAGTTGTTATATTTTGTCAAATGCTTTTTCTGCATCTATTTGATATGATCATGTGATTTTTCTTCTTTAGGTTGTTGATGTGATATATTCCATTAATTGATTTCTGAATGCCAATCCAAACTTGCATAACTGGGATAAATTTCACTTGGTCATGGTACATCATTATTTGTATACATTGCTCTATTTTATTTGTTAATACTGGGGATTTTTGCATATTTATGGAATATACCAGTTTGTAGTTTCCCTTTATTATAGTCTTTGTCTGGGCTTGGTTTTAGTGTAATGCCTCACAGTACAAGTTACAAAATATGGCTCCTGATTCTATATCTGGAACAAATTTTAGAGAACTAGCATCATTTATTCTTTAAATGATTGATAGAATTCATTAGTGAAAACAGCTGAGCATTGTGCTTTCTGTTTTGGGTTGTTACTTAGTTTCTTAAAGGCTATTCAGATCATCTGTTTCTGTGAGTTTTGGCAGATTGTGTCTTTCAACAAATTGATCCATTTCATCTAAATTACCAGATTTGTGAGCATACAGTTGTTCATAATATTCCTTAATTATATAAATGTCCATGGGTTCAGTACTGGTGAGCCTTCTTTTTTGATATTAGTAATTTGTATCTTCTCTCTGTTTCTCTTAGTTAGCCCAGGTAGGGGTTTATCAATCTTATTAATCTTTTCTAAGAATGAGATTTTGATTTCTTTGATTTTCCCTATTGTTTTTCTAATTTCAATTATATTGATTTCTATTCTGATTTTTATTATTTCTGCTTTATTCTTCTGCTTACTTTGGATTTAATTTTCTCTTATTTTCCTAGTTTCCAAAGGTAGAAATATAGACCATTGATTTTAGATCTTCTCTTCTAATATATGCTTTTGATGTTATTAGTTTCACTCTACTGATTTTGATATATCCCACATACATTGATAGGTTGCGTTTTTTATTTAGTTAAAATATTTTTAGATTTTTCTTGAAACTTCTCATTGATCTGTATTTATTGTGAAGTCTCAAAATCACCTAATATTTTGGGATTTTTTTCCAGCTATCCTTATGCTATTGATTTCTAGTTTAATTCCACTATGGTCTGAGAGCATACTTTGTATAATGTCCATTCTTTTAAATTTGCTAAAGTTAGTTTTATGGTTGAGAATGTCATCTATCTTGTGAATGTTCCGTGTGAGCTGGAGAAGAATGTATATTCTGCTGTTGTTTGATGAAGTATTCTATAAATGTCAATTAAATCCTGTTGATCGATGGCTCTGTTCGGTTCAACTACATCCTTACTGATTTTCTGCCTGCTGTATCTGTCGACCACTAATAGGGGAGTGCTGAACTGTCTGAGTATAGTAGTGGATTCATCTATTTCTCTTTGCACTTCAATTGCCTCACATATTTTGACACTGTGTTATAGGCACATAGATACTAAGGGTAGTTATGTTATCTTGAAGAATTTATCCTTTTATCTTATATAATGCTGCTCCTTATGGTTTTATTGCTCTGAGTTATGCTCTGTCTGAAAGTAAACCAAGTTTTCTTTTGAGTAGTGTCAGCTTGGAATTTCTTTTTCCATCCTTTAATTATAATTTATGTGTATCTTTATATTTAAGGTGAGTTTCTTTAGATAATATTATAGATGGATCTTTGATTGTTTGTTTTCACTGCTATCAGACTCTCTGTCTTTTATTTATTTTATTTAGACCATTCACATTTAAAATGATTAATAGTTGCATTTCTTATTATTTGTACGTACTATATTAAATGTTTTCTATATGTTGTCATTGTTCTTTGCTTCTCTTGTTCTACTTTTTCTAACTTCTTTCGTTTTAATTAAGAATTTTATATGATTTCAATTTTCTCTCCTCCCTTAGCTTATCAATTATACTTTTTTTTTTAAGATTTTATTTATTTGACAGAGAGAAACACAGCGAGAGAGGGAACGGTTATGGGAGAAGCAGGCTTCCTGCTGAGCAAGGAGCCTGATGTGGGGCTCGATCCCAGGACCCTGGGACCACGACCTGAGCCGAAGGCAGACGCTTAATGACTGAGCCACCCAGGCGCCCCAGCTTATCAATTATACTTCTTTAAAAGCAATTAGTGGTTACTTTAGAGTTTGAAATACATAGTTTTGAGTAATATAAAAACCATTCCAAATAGCATTACAGCTTCACAGATACTGCAGGCACCTTATAACAGAGATTTCCCAATCCCTCCCTTCATTTACTTATAACATCCTACCATTTATTTCATTTACCCACAAGTTTAACCACCAAATGCATTATTATTTTTATTTTGAACAAATTGTTAAATAAATTAAAAAGAAGAGAAAATTAAATTTTATATATTTCCTTCACTATTCCTTCTCCACTAGTCTTCCTTTTTTTTATGTAGATGCAAGTTTCTGAATTATGTCATTTACCTTCTCCTGGCATAACTTCTTTTAACATTTCTCACAAGGCAGGCTCACTGATGATAAATTCTCTCTATTTTTGTTTCTCTGAGACTGTCTTTATTTATCCTTCATGTTTAAACATTAAACTGGAAACAGAATTTTAGTTTGGTGGGGATTTTTATTTTGTTTTTCTTTCAATCTCTTAAATATTTTACTTGCTCTCTTCTTCCTTGCATCAAAGAGAAGTTTCTAAAGAGAGTTCGATGTAACTCTTATCTTGCTTCACTATAGGCATGTTGCTTCCACCTTCCTTCTAGCTTCTTTCAAGCGTTTTTCTTTGTCTTTGGTTTTCTGCAGTTTAAATACAGGAGGCCTAGATGCAGAATTTTTGGTGTTTGTCCTGCTAAATGGTCTCTGAGCTTTCTGGATCTGTGGCTTGGTGTCTGTCAGTTTTAGAAAATTTTCAACTGTTATTACTTTAACTCTTTCTTCTGTTCCTTTCTCTATTTCTTCTCCTTCTGGGATGCTACCCCTTTTGAAATTGTCCTAAAGTTCCTGGATAAAGTTCTGTTTCATAGTTTTCTTTTTTTTCTCTTTGCATTTCAGTGTTGAAAGTTACTATTCTCCTATCTTTAAACTCGCTGGTTATTTCCCTAAGTCTGGTGTTTTGATGAGCCCACCAAAAGCAGTCTTCATTTCTGTTACACTGTTTTAAATTCCAGCGTTTAGTTTAGTTTTTTTTTTCTTTGAGTTTCCACCATTTTGCTTATATTTCCCATCTGTTCTTGCATGTTGTCTACTTTTCCTAGTAGAGTTTATGGCATGATATATTTAGCACATAACTGTTCCCATTAGAGTCCTTAGCATAGTTATTTTAAATTCCCAGTTTGGTAATTTCAAAATTTCTGCCATATCTGAGTCTGGTTCTGATGTTTGATCTGTTTCTTTGGACTGTATTTTTTTGCCTTTTTCAACAGGACTTGTGATTTTTTGTTGTTATTGTTGTTGTTAAAAGTGATACATGATATATCAGGTAAAAGGAATTGAATTTTTATGGTTATCTGGCTACATGTTAAGCTATGTTCATTAAAGCTGTGGTATCAGAGGTTAGAATTTCCTCTGATGATCTTAGTTTTGTCTCCCTTGATTTCTTTGTGTATCCCTAGAGATTCTTTAAAAATTAGAATCTAAGTCTTGTAGTTCTTTTAGCTGTAACCTCCTTTTATTATACTGGAATATTATTGATATAGTGGTAGAGTGTGGGGTTGTAGAAGTCCTATGATTAGGCCTCAGTCTTTTAGTGAGCCTGAGGTGAGTGTTTCACTGGGTTAAGTTTTGATAAAATCTCAATAGGTTTGTTACTGATACAACAGTTTAATAGTTTCCCTTGTGGTCAGACCTTGCTAAGGGAAACAGAGAACTCTGCAGGCACTTCAAAAGAATTATTTCTTTTTCCCCTTGCCCTGCTGGAAGCAAGAGGGGGTTTTTCTCAGATCTTTATAGTAAGACTCTGGTAGAGGACTCCTGGAGTTAAAACTCAGGAAAATATGAAGCTCCCCTAAGACTGAGCTTTTAGGACATTTTAACTCTCAAGTTAAGTTCCTACTATTTTTTTTTCTTAATTTCATTTTTTTAATTATGTTATGTTAGTGACTATACAGTACATCATTAGTTTTTGATTTAGTGTTCCATGATTCATTGCTTGTGTATAATACCCAGTGCTCCATGCAATATGTGCCCTCCTTAATACCCATCACCGGACTAACCCATCCCTCCATCTCTCTCCTCTCTAAAAACCTCAGTTTGTTTCTCAAAGTCCATAATCTCTCATGGTTCGTCTCCCCATTAGATTTCCCCTTCTTCACTTTTCCCTTCCTTCTCCTGATGTCCTCCATGCTATTCCTTATTTTCCACAAATAAATGAAACCATATGATAATTGACTTACTCTACTTGACTTATTTCACTTAGCATAATCTCCTCCAGTTCCATCCATGTTGATGCAAAAGTTGGGTATTCATCCTTTCTGATGGCTGAGTAATATTCCATTGTACTATGGACCACATCTTTTTTATCCATTTTGTCTGTTGAAGGACATCTTGGCTCTTTCCACCATTTGGCTATTGTTGACATTGCTGCTATGAACATTGAGGTGCATGTGGCTCTTCTTTTCACTACATCTGTATCTTTGGGATAAATGCCCTAGTAGTTTTAACTGAAGGTGGGTTATTTTTATGTGGTTATATTTATGTGGGTTATTTTTTATCAGCAGAAAAACTGATAGCATTAGCAAACAAATCAATCTATTCAACTATTTGCATGAATTTATTATCAAACTTCTCTATCAGAATTTACATAAAGCCATAAGCTCTTTAGTGCTTTCTTAGATGAGCACACACATCTCTATTTCCGCTCACAAAATAGGCACATTTTTAAAGACTAGAACATATACATACCCAGTGCATATAATGACCCTGAATACAATATTGGAAGTTACTCGTAGGTGAGGGGACATTTGTGAAACTTAACTCGAGGTCCAAAACTCAAATATGTGCCACTGTAAAAAAGATAAAGAATTGAAAAAAAATCAGCTACACCCAATACAATATACCTTATTCTAGAAGACCTTAATGACTTTAATCATAATAATTTGCTGCAGGACACCTGGGTGGCTCAGTTGGTTAAGCAACTGCCTTCAGCTCAGGTCATGATCTCAGGGTCCTGGGATCGAGCCCCACATTGGGCTCTCCACTCAGCAGAGAGCCTGCTTCCCCCTCTCTCTCTGCCTGCCTCCCTGCCTACTTGTGATCTCTCTCTGTCAAATAAATAAATAAAATCGCTAAAAAAAAGTTTAAAAAATAAAAAAAATAATTTGCTGCACTGTAAATAAAATGAAAATGAATATTATTTTCACATACACCATTTGATAGGTCTAACGGTCAAAACTTGAGTGAATAACATATGGTTTATCATGATCAAAGAAAAGTTTGGAAAGGAACAGCATAGCACATTCTATTGAAAGTATAACTCTGTGACAGATACTGAATTTATAAATATAAAGCATATATAAAACTTGTTATTTTATGCATTTTATTAAGTTTAGAAGAATTGATACATGTTTCTGCTAGTTTTAAAGCAAATTCTAAAATGAATTGAAATAATATAAAGTAAAAAATAATTAGGGACAGATGCACTTCTCATAAGTCACAAGTAACAAAATATCAATGACCATATTTAATGAATAGTGAAATAAGCCAAACAAAAAGACAAACACTGCATAGTGTCGCTTATATATGGAATCTAAAAAAAGTCAAACTCACAGAAACAAAGAATAGAAAAGTGGTTGCTACAGACTGGCAGGTGAGGAAAATGGTGAGAGATTGGTAAAAAAGTAGAAATTTTTAGCTGTAAAATGAATAAGGTTTTAGTAGCTACAAACCATGGTGACTATCGTTGATAACACTATATTTCATTGAATTTTG
This sequence comes from Procyon lotor, assembly GCA_028646535.1. Lineage (NCBI taxonomy): Eukaryota > Metazoa > Chordata > Mammalia > Carnivora > Procyonidae > Procyon > Procyon lotor. The sequence continues at coordinate 135,848,465 of CM053605.1, forward strand.
CTAAGCAAGTTTGCTAAGAATAATTGGATGTGTTAATTAACTAGATTTGGAGAATTGTTTCATAGTGTATACATAAACCAAATCATCACAACATGCAGTTTTAACATCTTAAAAATTTTGTGAATTATACCATAGCAAACCTGAAAAAAAAAATAAGAAGAGAAAAATATAACTTGTAAAAGCCATTTGGAAAAAATGTGAAGCTGGATCCATATATCAGAAAAGTTAAATTAAAATTGATTTAATTAGCTTGGTTTTCATATGATATTTGGGTGTGTGCAGGTACACCGACTGATCCTTAGGAAAACAAATCCAAGCATTTTTACTTACATTAAAGATAACTTTCAGGGCTCCTGAGTGGCTCAGTGGGTTAAATCCTCTGTCTTCAGCTCAAGTCATGATCTCAGTGTCCTGGGATCGAGCCCCGCATTGGGCTCTCTGCTCAGCTGGGAGCCTGCTTCCCCCTCTCTCTCTGCCTCCTTGTGATCTCTCTCTGTCAAATAAATAAATAAAATCTTTAAAAAAAAAAATAACCTTCAGAGTTAACAGAGTAATTGAACCTGCCACCCACTCCCCCATAAAGGTGGCTGGGAAGTGATGTGTCTGACATGGTTGGTAATGTCTGGACTAGTCACTGTGCAGGCTTGTCTGTTTTTGGAGTCTTCCTTCTTACAAGATTTCTTGGGGTAGCAACTGTGCCTTCTCCTATTTCTTCTGTACCTCCTTCTCATTGGGTGTAAAATTCTGCTCCAGTGGTGGGTGAGATTACCTGAAGATAGCGATGGCTGTGGTAGAGGTAATGAGGAAGGATGGTGACTCTCAGTGGCTCCAAAGGCAATTCTGGATTCCACAGTTCTTGGAAAGTGCCATTGCTTGGGGATTCCAGCCTGTTTCCAAAAACTGTGGCATCAGTACCTCCCTAAGAACCTTTTGTGTAGGAACCTGTCATCCCAGGTCCCCGCTCTAGTATTGCCCGTCATTTTTCTATTCTGTAGGAAGAAATTCTACTTAAATGATCTGCTCATGTTGGACCAAAACTTGGGCAGCAGGTGATCTGGATGACATATTACCACTAGTTCCTCACTGGCTCTCCCCAGACAGGGTTCAGTCCCTGGGTAACGACTTAGTGGCTGTGTAACATTCGGCAAGTCTCTCACCTTCTCACAGACCTACGGTTCTCTGAACAAAATGGAAAGGAAATTGAAATACAGGAAGAGGGAAAAAAGTGATACCTATGTCACATAGTGTTTTGAAAATTAAAAGAGATAATGCTATTAGTTCAATGTATTACATAGAATAAACGCTGACTACAGGGTATGTTTTACATATTGCCTTTTTTTTTTTTCTAATGCATAATGTGAAAATGCTGAGACATGTTTCCCCAAGTTGAATTAGTGTGGTTTTAGGTAGATTCTGAACATTTGTTCGGACACTGTTTGGATGATCATTCAATGACAGTTTTATCCAGTTGAACTAGGTTATAAAACTTAATCTTATGAAAACTAGAACGTGAGAATGAGAACCCCAATGCTCTGGTTAGTGCCTAGAAAGTGTTCATTAAATATGATTTCATAAATTGAACGCTGAAAGCTGTGCTTTTGGAGTCATAAAGAAAATATGAGACTCTGAACAAGGCAAAATGTGCGTAGGGAGGTGAATAGATAGATCAGTATTTAAGAGTTGTTATATAAAATGGTTGTTTTTCATTCTAATACAAACTTCCCACTTCAGTAGAAGTATAACATAAACATATTGTGGTTACAAATAGGAATCCAAGAATTTACCCAGGCCATACTGTGCCATGCAAATTATCCTATATAATTTCAGCCCTGACAGTGACAAAGACTCTTGCAGCATGCCTTGTGAGTACTGTCCCTAATGACAAAGAGAAGCAGATAAAAGAAAACATCCCCAGCATTATCAGGCCCTGGGATAAACATTTCTCACTACGCAGGAAGAATTATGGATCTGAGGCCAAAACAGAGGTAATACATGGAGTTTCTGATTCCCAAACCCGTTTTTAATGTAGCTCTAAGGAAGAATTCTGCTCCTTTTCTTGATTTACTAAGTCAGTAACCTGGAGTTTAATTATTCTTCAGAATTTTGAATCGTGTCTCTGTGTTTTATTCTCTTCACACCCTAAATATCTTCTTTAAATCTATATCTTCACCCTTCTCACAGTTCCTAGCGTACAGTAGGTACTGAATAAAAGCTTGGTAAACTTGCTTCACAAAGATCTTCTTCAGTAAATCGTTCATTGCCAGATGACTTAGACTGACTAAATTAGTAATTTTATCTGTACTTAATATGCTTCTAAACCGTGCTTCAATTTCTACCACCTCTTGAGAACTCAAAACTTGAGTGTAAATTCACAGTGCAGACAGTAAAAAGCACAGCTGGTAAACCACAGGGCAAATTTGCAAACCCTTGTGTTGCTTGATTTAGTTCAGTTAATTACTGTTTATTTTGAATAATTATGCTATAGTCTGTAGTTTAAAAAACATTTTTGTCTGAGCAAATTGATAGAAATATTTATCAATGTCTTTAGTTAATGCTTTAATTTCCCCCAGATAATCACTGTGGAATGCAAAATTTAGCTTACTAGTCCCCATAATAGGAGTTGATATATGCTTAGCCTTCTCTTTTAAGTATTTTTTGCTTTATCTTGGTTTTGATGAAGCAATGAATGTTAGTGGTAAACCTGGGAATTCTGACTACCATCTGTCTGATCCACCTGCTAAGCCCTTACGTCAACGGATGCTCAGGTGTCATTGAACAAAGGCACTGCTTCTGGCTTTAAAGTGAATCTGTGAAGTTCTAGCTATAATAGGTTTACATTATTCCCTTTTGCACAGTTTATTTCCCCCAAAACACAAAGATTCAAAGAACAAAATCCAGGGAAAAATGTTATGTTCCCTAAAACTTTCCACTGTTCTTAAAATTTTATTTTAAACATTAATTGATGCTGCAGGGTGTATTTCTTTCTCTGTGTTAGTGAACGATAAAATTAAATAAAGGAATGACTGCTTCCTTGTTACTGATTGTTGTAGGAACAGGCAAACCACTGTGTCTTTCAGTTTTCCATTCTTAATCATCTGCTTCCCACCTCTTCCCAATGTATTGTCTTTTCTGTACTATGGCTCAAGGTGTAAGGAGGATTCACTAGCATGCCCATAGTCTAGAGAGATTTGACCTTGAAGCTGGAGCTGATGGTGTTGCTATGATCATTTCCTATAAGTGAGGTGCTTGGCCTGAATCACTCAAGGACATGAAATTCTGCATAAAAATATCACCAAAGTATAGTCACTTGGGTAGTATTTAATTTGTCCTTTACCTATATCTGCACCCATAGCTAAGAATATTGCTATAAACACAAAGGAATCACTGAAAGAAGAAACGCTGGTAGATCTGTATTCAAATATCACTTTCCTGATGGTTTTAGTTTATAAACAGCATTATAGTTTCAAGTTACCATCAGTTGATTATGACCTATATGGTTGCCAGAATTACCCTCTCCATTCCTTTAAAACCTGATTCATCTTTACCAAATGCACTTATCCTGTTATTAAATAACAGCTATGTTTTAGTTATTTAATAATATCTATATTGCTAGAATATAAATCTTCTAAAGGTAGACAACATGTGGTGTTTTGTTGGTTGTAGAAAAGCCTATCTCAGACTTTTGGGTATGTTTTCAAACAATATTAAATAAGTTAATGATAATTTTAAAGAAACATTAGAAGTGAAGCAACAAAGAAGGTAGCAATCAATGTTTATTTTCTCCTTCTTTTCTCTAATTTGCTCCCTTCTTTCCTCTCATAATGTATTTGTGTTAAGGGAGTGACTCTGGGTCAGAAGGAAAAACGGATGTGGGGGGAATTGAAGTTGGGCCAGAATTGACAATTGAACAGGTCAGTAGACAGGGCCTCAAGCCAATCTGTGATGTGTTTTAGAACAAAGAAGCAAATTGGGTCAAAAATATTTATTTACTTTTGGACAACTTTCTTTGAGAAGGAAAATTATGAACTATTTCCCCTACTTCCTGTGCATATAGGCACATACAAAACGTATTCCAGAGATTCAGAGACATCGGTGACACCATAGGCTTGATAATTTGGTGGTCAGAAGCCCAAGAGGTAGAGACAAAAATCAAGAAACCAGCAACTTTATTCAAAATAGCCCAAATCTGGAAACAATATAACAATATAATAAGAGAATAAATACATATATTTTAAATTATAGCATAGTAATACAATGAAACACTACTGAGCAATTTTTTAAAAGATGAATCTCAAGAACATGCTGAGCAAAAGAAAGTTAAATATAGGAAGTATATACTATATAACCCTATTCATATGAAGTCTTATGGCAGGCCAAATTTATTCATGGTGATAGAAATTAGATGTCTCTATCTGATCGAAGGGTTTGAGGGGTATTTTACTGTCAAGGGGTACAACAAAGCTTTTCTGGATGAGGGAAATAAAATGTCATTCAGAAGGGATAGTTTCACACATGTACACATTAATCAAAATTGGGCAAACTGTACACTTTATATGTGTGCATTTTATTGCATTAAAATTACACCTCAAGATTAATTAAAAGAAAGTAAATAATCAGTAGACCTTAAGTGCTGCAAGCTGCAGATAACAATGTTGAGGAGACAGTGTTTAGGACTCAGTTTCCCTCTCCCAGCTTTAGACCTAAGTCAAAGTTAGCTGCACAAGTCTGTTATGCACGAACATTGATAGTTGGCCAAGCTAGCTATATATTATACCTCCTCATTTATCCAAGATGAATTCACTCTACCAGACACGGTTAGTCATTATAGATATGGTAGCAGGCAATGGTTACTTACCTTGTGAAGCTTATATTAAGTGAACACTAATCAAACAATTGAAAAAATGAAATATTACAACCCTGGTGAGAACTATCACAGCAGATGTGTTGGTGGAAGCTAAGCGGCAGTTTCTGAATGACAAGTTAGAGCAACCTGTTAATATGTTCTACCTGTTCAACCTGTCAACCTGTTCACGTAGTATGTGAAACATACTATGACATTCCCATGTATTTAATTTTATATTTAATTTAATTCACATCTGAATATTTAATTCAGAATATTTAATGAAGTTGACCATCTCACATCACCCTCAACTTGCCAAAGGTCTGGTGAGGTGAGCAACAAATACCTTTCTTGATTACTTTGCTCTTGTTTATATTTATGGCAGGACTCATTAAAAAAAAACAAACATTTGTATGGTTTTTGCTGATACTATACTTCAAACAGACTTGAGGGCAAGTACTGTCTTCTTTATCTTTTTGTCTAAGAAACCTAGCAAAAATTTTGATGCCAACTGGCTAAAATATTGTTGCTTTGTTCATTCTCTTTGTATGCTGATTAGTCCTCACAAATCATTCTTGCTTTGTTCCGTGTGTCTCATGTCCTTTAATTAGTCCTCTTAAGTTCGATAGTCAGTCAGTTTTCAGGATAACTACTTTTTATAACCTATGTTATTACCTCAGTGTTTTGATGAATATTTTCCTGAAGAAAACGGAATTTCACAGTTTTGGTGTTTTGCATTGTTTTTTGTTAACCCTGCTGAGCTGAAGAATGCCTCAGACCCTAGGAAGAAAAAGAAAACATCCAGTTACATAGGCCCACCTACAAATGTAATCTAAGTCAAAAGTTGATATTTGCAAAATTTATTCTCCAAGGCAGCACATCTCACACACAGCGGAGCAAGGCACTCATGCAACATAGTCAGTTGTGAGCTAGTTTTGAAAGATGTGTTATTAGTAACACAGTACTGAATATTTTCATATTCTTTTTTTTTTAATTAGAATGAATTCAAAATTATCTCAGTAGTTTTCCTCTCTATCTTTTGGATTTCTTTGAAGTAAAAAGGTGAAATTACAACATTATGTAATGTATGTAGAATTCCTAAAATCAGGAATTCTATAAAACCAAATTTCAGTTTTATTTTCATTGACGTTTCTGATGAGGTATGGTGGTAACTGGGTTGAATTTGAGAATTATCATCACGCTTGTTAGGTTGTGAATTTGCATTTCCTTTTTCTTTGTCATTTATACATATTTTTTTTATTTCAGTTTTACCAATGGATACATTTTTATTTCAGATTTATTTATTTATTTTAGAGAGAGAGGGTACATGTGTGCATGAGAGGCAGGAGAGAATCTCCAGGCAAACTCCTGGATGAGCATGGAACCCAAGGAGGGGCTCAATCGCATGACCCTGAAATCATGACTTAGGCCAAAATCAAGAGTCAGAGGCCTAACCATCTGAGCTACCCAGGCACCCCACCAATGGATAAATTTTTAATGACAGAATGGCCTGGGGAAATGAAATTATGAGAGAAAGTGATGATATGAACATTGTATATAACATTTCATTGTTTATAACGATCAAATCAGAAGCCATGTGGTGATACAGATAAAGGTTTAGTAAACACATTACATGTTAAAATTGGTAAATGCTGTGGTGGCTGTTTTTAAAAAGAACCTAGGATTTATTCTACTTAGAGGTAAAAATTATGCACTTACTAATGCTGTCTACGGAGTGGCTGCCTGGGGGATAAAAAGACAAAACAAAACAAAACAAAAAAGCCCCATAACTATAACTCCTGGGAAAATTTACTGGAATATAGAAAATACTTATACCTCCTAAGGGCCTTATATATCCTACCTAAAACAGTATACTTAGAGAGAAGCAATCAGAAAGGGACCTGGATGCTTAGAGTTTTAGACAAAGGTTGAAATCACTGATGACTTAAAACTGAGTTGTGTGCAGAGGAAATTGAATTGCCATTAAAAAAGGTCAGAACCTCTAGCCAAATTTAACAGTACTATGTATCTCCAGGAAGCAAGCATGATATGACTGGGAAAACAAAAATGATAAGAAGGAACTTTAGAAGAAAAAGTAAAATTCTTTATTAATTTAAGGTAAAAAGAAGATCGAGAAAAAAATTACAAGTCTCTGAACAGGAGAAAAAAATGATAACTAAAAAGGCAAATGAGTTTAGTGTTTTAAGTTTTTTTTCTTTTGTAACAAGCTTTAACTGTGTCCATATAACCAGAATGGGATTCTGATACACAAATGTGTATTGGAATGAAATTATTGAAACTGAAAAGAAAAATAGTGTCCACAAAGGCAAGTCTAAAACATTAAAAAATAATAATAATAAACTCAGCAAAAAAAGTTATGATATAAAACAGGCATGAATGGATGTTATATTTACTTATTCATCAATTAACTTATTTATACCAAATTATTAAGTATCCATTGTTATCTTGAGCTGATTAAAGGTGAACCACTGCCATTTTACCATAGAAGAAAGAAAAAGTTGTGTATCTTGTATTTGGAAATTTTGATCTAGATTTCTAGTTCAATATGTTTATGCCCCCTAAATAATTTACTTAGGTTACATGTAATAGAGATATAATTTAAAAACACACATTCTACTTTCACATCTGTATCACTTAAGTGGTTTATACTGGCAAATTTGGGTGAATAAATCTCAAATTTAAAATGTTCACGTATACCTCAAAATTCCACATGAGTTCAAGTTAGTTCTATATAGATTTTCTGCTGCCCTTCAAATTTATTATATGTTGAAGAATGCAAGATTTATGCCTCTGATTGTGTCACTGTGTCACAGAAGCTGGAATCAGATGCACCTCCAGCTGAGAATGAAAAAATGTGTATTAAAAATAAACAAGCACACAAACAAAACCAGAAACCAAGACAGCAAGGATTTGGGGATGCAAGATCCTGGAGTATAGGGAAGAGAATGGAGATGAGCCCTATGTTTGCAGCTACATTTTATCCTCAAATCCTTTGCCAATGCACAGGGCATGTATTGGATGCTATGCAAAAAGCCATGAAACGGAGGTTGTTGCAGCCTCACTATGCAGTGAGAAAAAAGACTTTGGGCTACCAAATCAACAAAGACTTGAGGGCCAAAGTCCTTAAATGAAGGGAAACAAAGGGGAGTGAGCCTGATACTCTGCCCACATCTTGTCCTCTCAAGGCAGTTGCTGATTAATACGCTGCTGAAGTTTTGGAAGGGATGCCAATAAACCAAGAAGTAAATGGCTCTTAGAGCTAAAAACTAAACAAAAATATAAGATTCTCATGTAACTGTTTTGTCTCAGACAAAAATTAAAATTCAGGCCTGCCAAAGAGGAGGGACTTAAAAAAAAACCCTTCAGGTGTCTTGCTGTGACCCCCGAGTGGGCTATATTCCAGGGGTAGCTGCAAACTAGAATTTGAATTTCCTCACCTATCAAAAGATAATCTGTCCATACTTTATCATCTTACCAAAAGAAAATTTAAACACCTCAGAGGAATTTAATATCAGAAATCTCTGTAGTATTTCATATGCAATATCTGGTCTCCAATAAAAAGAATCAGGCATACCAAAAAAATCAGAATCAAATGACCAAAATCAAACTTCCAAAAAGAACTTCCCTGCCTAAAAAACTTATTCTGCAGATAAATTTTTGAATGACTTTGGTGAGATTGCTAGGTGTAAGATCACTATATAAAGTTACTTTAACACCTCTAAATTAGAATAAGCTGTCAAAACCAAATGTGTAGAAGATGACTTTTACAACAACTTTAAAGCTTTAATCACATTACAGGTAATAAATCCAATGAAACATATACAAAAGTTCTACAATGAAAACTGTGAACATTACTAGGTTAAAGTTTCTTTTTAAAAAAAAAATATTTATTTATTTATTTATTTATTTATTTATTTATTTATTTATTTGACAGAGAGAGAGAGAGATCACAGGTAGGCAGAGAGGCAGCACAGAGAGTGGGGGGGGGGCAGCAGGCACCCTGCTGAGCAGGGAGCCTGATGTGGGGCTCAATCCCAGGACCCTGGGATCATGACCTGAGCTGAAGGCAGAGGCTTTAACCTACTGAGTCACCAAAGCGCCCCTCGGATAAAGTTTCTTAAACTAAATGAGTATTTGGATTTAGCATATTCAAGACTGGGAAAGAGTCAACAGTGTAAAGATATCAGTTCTTCCCAAGTTATCTACAGATTAAATTACATCCCAATTAGAATTCCATCTCTTTTTAATGGAAATAGTTAAGATTGACTATAATTGTAAGAAATTTTTGAGGATCAAAAGAAGTTTAAACAATCTTAAAGAGTTACTCTACAAAATACCACAACTTATTATAAAGCTAAAGGAAATAAAATATTGTGTTATTGGTGCTAGGATAGATGAATAATTAATTGAAATTGAAACAGAACCACATATATACCTGGTATGTGACAAAGTCATCATTGCAATGCAGTGGAGAAATATGGTATTTTAATAAATAGTGCTGGGTCAGTTGTGTATCTGAAAAAAATGTTAACATTTTGATATCTTTCATACTATATAAAAAACCAATAGATTTATCATAAACAAAATGTAAAGAATAGAACAATAAAACATGTAGACAAAATATAAAAAAAAAACCTTCATATATTGTGACAAGAAAAGATTTCTCGAGGAAGATTCACAAAGGAGAAAGATTAATAAATTGGACTTTATTGGAATTCAAAACTTCTGTTCACCAGAGCACACCATTACAAGAGTGAAAAGGCAAGCCACAGAGTAGACGTTCATGATACATTGTTGCAAAAATGTCATCTAGAATATATGGAGGACTTCTACAGACAAGGTTGATACAAAAACCCAACTTTTTGAAAACAGCAAACTTGAACAGGCCACTTTTCAAAAGAAGACATCCACATGGCTATCGATGCAATACAAATCAAAATGTGATGAGATAACTAAGGATCCATCAGAACAGCTAAACTTTTTAAAAATAAAGAAATATTTAATATCCAGTATCAAAGATGCAATATAACCACTGGTGTGAGTGTAAATTTGTCTACAAGTGTGAAGACCATTGAGCAATGTGTACTAAAGATGACTGCATGCATACCTGATGGACCACCAATTCCACTTGAAAAGATGTACACCCTCAATATAATCACATATGTGAACTCAAACATATGTGAAAGAAGTTCCTAGCGACATTATTTTTAATAACTCAAATCGGAAACAACCTCATATCCATTCTTAATGGAATGAAAAGTAGCTCAGTTGGTTAAGCATACAACTCTTGATTTTGGCTCAGGTCATGATCTCAGGATCATGAGGTGAGCCCACAGCTGGCTCCTTGCTGAGGTAGGAGTCTCTCTCCTTCTCCCTCTGCCCCTTCCCACCCCTGCTCATACATAGGCATGCATTCTCTCTCTATATATATAAAACAAACAAACAAAAATAATGGAACGGATAAAGTGTGGCATCTTCATACACTGGACTATTTTAAAGCAATAAGAATTGATTGACTGCTATATGCAACACGGTGAATCTCACAGACATAACTTTAAGAAAAATCCAGACACAAAATAGTACTTACTGTACACTTACATCAAATTAAACTTCAAAACAAACATGAGTTTATTTAATTTGTAAAATTATACTTTTACCAGTTAAAATTATGCCATGATACATAATTGGCTTTTCCTGACATGCTTGTTCTTCAATGAAAAATGAAGGTGGTAATGTCTGTTTCATTACATTCTCACGGAAAGCAAATGGGACAATGTGTGTAGAGTACCTAACACAGCCTGTGGCACGGAGTTAAGTAAATATCCATGAAAGCTCTTTCCCATCTGATCCTTTTCAGAACCACCTCATTTTGCCAGCTATCTTGTATTTCAGAATAGAAACCTTGAAAGCATCTTTGTTCAATTCCCTTCTTTTGTCTCCCATACTAAGTTAGTCCTCGATCCCTTTTATCTCTCAAATGTCTCCACTCTTTTTTCCTTTTCTCCTTTGCTTCTGTTTTAAGTAGACTTCTATAACTGTATCATAATAAATTTCCTGTATTTAACCCATTTCCCTGCTAAAGTATACCCTTGACAAAATCCTCTGAATTAAATTTATCTTTTAAAATGTGTCTTGTTAAATATATATATGTATATGTATATATTTAAGATATATATATATATATCTTGTTTTCACTTTTCACAAAGGTCTCAGTGTCTCCCGTGGCTTATACCATAAATAATAAAATTCTCGATGCTTGATGCTGTGTAGAATGCTCTCCAAACACTGCACTCATCCATCTTTCACACCTTACATTACCCACTGGATATTTAAGGCTCTGCCATTCTAAGTGTTACACTTCCTGGAAAAGTCTTGTAGTTAAATATCTCTTTCTATGTTTTATTCATAGAACCTGCAATACTCTTTAAACTTTTGATTTCATATCATACATTTTTGAAATGCTATATTTTTCTTCAAGAGTACAGTCAAATTTCACCATTTACATATAATTTTTCTGTCTTCTCCTCAAAGTTAATAGTCTATTTCTTTGCTCATACCAGTTCATTTAGTGTATTTATTGCAATAATCATTTTTGCCTTATATACATTTCTGATAATTGGGTACTTCTTTGTTTTGCCAACTCCAGCCTCTTTTCATGCAGATCAAGTAACGTGTGTAATTCATATTTTTATTTCTCCATATTCAAGAACAGCACTTAGCACTTGATTGATTCTTCCCTCACCCTCCACCCATGACTTTGCACTGAAATTAACATATGTGGAAAAGAAAGGAGAGCCTGTTTCAGAGGAAACAAACAAACAAACAAAAATCCAAGTTAGATTTTGTTTTCATTTTTAAAGGTAAATTAAAAAGAATAGTTGTTAAGTCCTTAAATCAATTTTAGTAGTTAAAATTACTAAATATTGGCACTCAAAATACACTGCAGATACCTAATATTAATTGTGCTATGATGTGTCAAGGACCTTTTCCACTTTTAACAAAAACATTTTATTATTCAAATTTTAAGTAGTAGCTTCAAATATGGGAAAGCCTCAGTTTGATAGTGCCTTCTAAATTTGGAAGATAAAAGATATAGATAGTAAGGTTTTTTTTCTTACACTTTAGCGTAAGAAAAGTGTTTTTCTTACGCTTTAGCTACTATCACAAAAGAGGTCTCTTCTTTTAGAATACAGCTACTCAAAAACACTCCTCAAGAAATACTGGAGAAGTGTGAGAAATAACTTAAATGTTCTTCAGGATGGTACCTTGCCTTTCTCTCAAGTTGTCATAGGTAAGAGTATTGATTTTTCCCTTTATGTTCCATTGTTAAAAGCATAATTATAACCTTATAATAGTGACACCAAATAGTGACTACATTAAAAAAGAGGAATAACTCTTATTTTATTATGCTTCATTAAATTTGAATTCGACTGCCAATTGAGCAAACACATTTTAGGTGCATCGGAATTTTTGCTTGTTACTGGAAATCTGGATTCCAGTATGAACTGAATTCAAAGTCAGTGCCCTATACAGCTGCTAAGAAAGTAGAGAACAATAATAATATGAAATCTAGGCATCTGAAATATTGGAAATATTTGTCACATGTAGGAATAAAAGTTAATCTACAAAAGTATAGCTTAAAATAGAGTTTGACAAATCAAAAGAACTCTGTAAAACCACAAATGGAAAAAAAAATATTTCCATTTCTTTAAGTTAGGATTTTTATTTTGGAGCCCACAAAAAAATAAATAAAGAGTTAAATAAATAAATAAGATGTGGATTTGCTTAGCGATTTACCATTATCTATGAAAAGTTAGTAGAGCATATTGGCAGAGAGTCCATAATGTAAACAAGGGCAGATAGAATCATAAATCAAAGGTGGGAAAGGTCCCTAAAATCAGTGAGGCATCCATTCATCTCATCCAAGATACTCTTTAACAATGTGTTTATCATGTGCTCCTTTACCATACATTTAAACAGTTCAATTAATGTGTAATTCACTACCTCCTTTAGACAATCTCAGTGCTGGGATTATCCTTTTTTTTTTTGAGTTAAATTTGACTCATGGAATGTCTGCAGAAAAAACTTACCCCTTAATAGGAAATATCCATAGGAGTTCTTTCTGGTGAATATCAAGTACCTGCTGTATTGGTTTGCCCAAAGTAAATAGTAATGGCTAAGAACATTATGTAGAAGGGCTCTAGGATAACACTAAGATTTTCTGTAATCAAAAGTAAAGTCTGATGAGCTGAGGGCAATATCAGTAAAGGATATAACCATCTGTTATTCATTTTCACTTGCTAAGCAAGGCAGAAGAAATGTCTTCAAATGGTCATTTCATGAGATTTTGGTTTTAGGAAGAGAAATATTACTAATTAGGATTAAATTAATGCTATGAAATCTCTACCTGACATAATTAGGCAACAGTAAGAATAACTTATTAGACTTCAAATTGTTACATGAGAAAATATATTAATGATGATTTTATAGAACACCCTAACTCCCCATTCCATGTACCTATTGTTGTAGAAATCTGTGATCTAAACATATCTAATGTCTTCCAGTGACATATGTTATCTTCCAACTAAACGTGGCTTGGGAATGTGACTGATCTCTTCATATTCTCCAGTATTGGTTTCTACTTACAATTCTTTTAAAAGTATGACACTAGACAATGACTTAAATTACCTGCTACAGCTAGCTATGGAAAATACAGATGTTCAATTTTTTAAGGATGATAATTATTACCACAAAATTTGTTGGTGCATATAAAAACTTTCAATATAGTAAAATGCCACACAGATATTGATGATAATATGTTGAAGATTATTGAGAAATTGCTCTCATAAAAATGTTATATTTAGGGCTTGATAATTAACAACTACCAAGTTAAAATTTATCTTTTACCATGATTAAAAATATTTTTTGCATTGTTTCATAGGCTAGAGAAGTGGAGCTTGCATCACCATAATTAAACCGAGATATAAAAAAAATAGCAATTCAAATCAACATAGTAACTGGCGAGGTTAATATTTATTTTCAATGAGTCTTGGAACCCCAGGGATGATACATGAAAAAGGAAATCAGTCAATCACCACTGCCCTTAGGGAATTTCTGAAATGCACTGTATTTTCAGTTCTTAGGCTCTTCATAGAAAAAAGAGTAAGAATTTAAAAAAAGAAAAGCCTCAGCTCACTTTCTTTCAGTGAACATATCAGAACTTCAACCTTCATTTTAATATTTTATAATCTTAAACCTCATAAAATTTTAACTCTCTAGATAAAAGTTTCATACAGAGGTAGATGCTGGCTTCTGAAGAAGACTTTTATGGAAAGGTTTCTTAAGAAGGAAGAAGGGTCCAGAATCATATGTAAATATTTCATGTGATACAAGTCAGTTTCTATCAAATGGCTCCTTTAGTGACATGTAGAGCATCAAAATTGACTTTCAAACTTTGAATGGGTTCTATTTCTAATATTAAAGTGATTAAATTAGAAGTTATTTCTTTTTTATAGTTTTACCTGATCAATTTAAATGACCAATTATAGGTAGGATTTTCATAGTAAAAAGTTAAGGCAGTAAATTGTTTATAGTTTTTATTTTATATTTCACATTCACAAAAAATATTTATTAAATTATCACTTCTAAATAAATTATCTATTAGTCTGACTCATTCCTCACTTTTCCTCCCATTTTAATGTTTTACGGTTTTAAATAACGATTTATTGTCAGTGCTAATGTTCTGTCAAAAGACAACAAGTAGGATAATTTGACTTTGTGTTGAGGTAAGCCAAAACAAATTTGAACAATACTAAATTTGTATTTCCAACGCCATATCATTTATGTGGGCTTCATTTTCCTCAATATAAAATGGGGACAAAAACACTTTCAAATATGGGAAAGCCTCAGTTTGATAGTGCCTTCTAAATTTGGAAGATAAAAGATATAGATACTAAAGTTGTTTTTCTTACAGTATAGCTACTCTCACAAAAGAGGTCTCTTCTTTTAGAATACAGCTACTCAAAAACACTCCTCAGAAATATGGAAGAAGTGTGAGAAACAACTTAAATGTTACTTTAAGTTTGTTTGTCTCACTTATAAGTTTGTTATGAAGTTAAAATGGAAGCATTGTACTGTATTTAAAAGCATAGCTTAGAGGCACCTGGGTGGCTCAGTGGGTGAAAGCCTCTGCCTTCAGCTCAGGTCATGATCTCAGGGTCCTGGGATCGAGCCCCGCATCAGGTTCTCTGCTCGGCAGGGAGCCTGCTTTCCCCTCTCTCTCTGCATGCCTCTCTGCCTACTTGTGATCTCTCTCTCTCTCTCAAATAAATAAGTAAAATCTTTAAAAATAAATAGATAGATAAATAAATAAATAAAATTTAAAAAACCCACTATAAATCATAAAATCCAGTACAAATAAATTATGAAAAGTTTACAGAGCTTTGTGTGGTGTCATTGCCATGTCATAAATTATACATGCTGATGTTTATGGTAGTGATGATTATACTCTCTGCAGATGGTGGGAGCATAGGCCAAATAGCCACAGTTCATTTGTGTGCTGATTTAGGGGCTCATTGATATTTTTATTAGTAATTCAGACCAAGGTCAAGGAGTGATTGCTGGAACTCTGAAATCTGAGAAGTTGTTGGACGAAGTATTTTAGAATAAGTAGAGAATTTTAAAAAGGATAAAAATACTTTTTTCAAGAACTAATGATATTTCTTCAACTTAGATTTAGAGACAAAAAGAAATAAAAGAATTGGATTTAGGGACAAAAAGAAATTTAAAAGTTGGGTTCCATTGTCATTGTCATACTCATCTAAACCTGCTTGGCCTCAATTTTCCAAATTGCTAAAAAGGGGTGTAATATATCCCTTCTGGGGAAAAAAAAAGTCAGAGGAGATATAAAATTAAGTAATGAGTAAGAAAGGACTTCTAAACTATAAAGTGCTAATGAAATATGTATTATCAGTACTGAAGAGATTGCATCCAATTTACATGTCTGAGCTGTAACAAATGAATTTCTCTTTAAGAGGAAGTATACTTATACTAATAATGGAGACCAGATGAAAGCAAAATAAAAGTGGATAAAATGATTCTTGTGGACTCACTATTTTACCTGGCTTAATTTTTCCTGCATTTGCCCCTTTTTTGGTTTTTCCTTAGGTTTCAAAATCTTTCTAGTAGACGGCCTTGCCAAATAAAGTTGATGTAATAATATCTACTTGCAGTTATTTAATAACCTCCTCGCTTACCAAAGATATGATTGGACCAATCAAAAAGCTTAAAGATAGCTTAAATAGCTTAAAGATAAAGCTAGAGCTAACCACAAAACCAAAACTGAATCTTAAATTGAATTCCAAAATATACACAAAATTTAGGTAGTTGTACATTCTAAGTATAATCAACATTTTGATAAGTGGATAACCACTCAACATCAAGTTCTGAATTCTCAGCATGTCTATTTCTTGTCAGGCCAATCTGGCTTAGTGAAACTCTAGGGAGCATATAGGTGAGTTAGATTCTTGGAAAGCATAATTTGTGCAATAGTATCATGTTTCTTTTTCTAAGATTTTCCTTGAGATAGCATGCCAAGTTGTGGGGTGATGTATGCCAGTGATAAAGAACTGAAGTCTTCCCCCAAAATGAAATGGAATCTTGTTGTTTCAGACATTGAAGTGATCTTACCAATAATTTATTTGAACACTTCCATTATGATATAAAGGATTTAAGGTCCAGGGATAAAAAGAGCCACATCCAAGGTTTTAAATCTGACCACCGAAAGCACCAAGACTGGCCTCTGGCTTTAAATGAGGCACTTTATCCATGCTCTCTTTGAATATTTTTCTGTTTATCTAGAGGTAGCCAGAAAAATAAGATGTAGTTACAAACATCCATGGAAGGAGGGAAGTTACATTTTGAAGTTAAGAATTTAATTTTGTTTCTAATACAATGTTTCAACTCATATGTTTAGCTACTTTTTTTTTTTAAAGCGGTATGTCATTTGCGAATATCTTCTCCCATTCCTTGAGTTGCTTCTTTGTTTTTTTGACTGTTTCCTTTGCTGTGCAGAAGTTTTTTATCTTGATGAAGTCCCAAAAGTTCATTTTCACTTTTGTTACCTTTGCCTTTGGAGACATGACTTGAAAGAAGTTGCTGTGACCGATGTTGAAGAGGTTACTGCCTATGTTCTCCTCTAGGATTTTGATAGATTCCTGCCTCACATTAAGGTCTTTTATCCATTTCAAGTTTATCTCTGTGTATGGTGCGAGAGAATGGTTGAGTTTCGTTCTTCTATACATAGCTGTCCAATTTTCCCAGCAACATTTATTAAAGAGACTGTCTTTTTTCCACTGGATATTTTTTCCTGCATTGTCAAAGTTTATTTGACCATAGAGTTGCAGGTCCATATCTGGGCTCTCTACCCTGTTCCACTGGTCTATGTGTTGTTTTTGTGCCACTACCATGCTGTCTTGGTGATCACAGCTTTGTAGTAAAGCTTGAAATCAGGCAACGTGATTGCCCCCAGCTTTGTTTTTCTTTTTCAACATTTCCTTAGCAATTTGGGGTCTTTTCTGGTTCCATACAAATATTAGGATTGTTTGTTCAGAATTTGTTTCACTAAATGGAAATCCATAAAATGTGACACGCATACTACTGCTTAGAGGTTATAAGAATCTTCCTTTTCAATAAGATCAAATTTTCATGCTTAATGAATGAATTCTCTATATTATTATTGAGAAATAGTGAATGGGTGAAGTAATGTATCTCTAGAGAACATGGCCTTCATAAAATTTACTATATGGAGGCAAATTGTTCTTATATGATTATTATGTGTGTCAATAAACTAATTTCCTTTTTAAGCTAATTGGGGTAATATGGATACTTTTGCACAATGAATTAATTTCTAAATTGGAATATAATATCTTTCTGAAAGTTAACCAAAAGTTTGTGATCTTGTTTTTATCTTTTTTTTCTAAAGATTTTATTTATCTATTTGACAGAGAGGGAGAGATCACAAGTAGGTAGAGAGGCAGGCAGAGAGAGGAGGGGAAGCAGGCTCCCTGCTGAGCAGACAGCCTGATGAGGGGCTGGATCCCAGGACCCTGAGACCATGACCTGAGCTGAAGGCAGAGGCTTTAACCCACTGAGCCACCCAGGTGCCCCTTGTTTTTATCTTTCAAAATCAAACTGGCCAAGCTAGGTTTTTATATTCTTTCTTATGTGTTATATCTATAACGTTGTATTTTTATGGAAAAAAATAGCATTGCATAAACATTTCAGACACAGCTATTCCTGTAATTTGCACTGGTCCACATCAGTACTATTGTATATGTGTTAAGATGCGTTAGAATGGCTCAGTTGCAGCCTTCACAAGAGAATAAGCATTTTACTGACTGCTTATCACTTATCTCTAACACAGGATAACTATTGGTGAAGAAGTTTATTAAAACCAATCAGTGTAACCTAAATTTGAAACTTTGAAGCGAAGATCTATATCCCTAGAAAATAACTACTTTAATTCTTTGGATGAGAAGGGAAGAGAATCCAGAATTGTAGCTTCAGTGCTTGATGTGGTAATCAATAAACACATGGGCTGTGAAGTCAGATGAAGCTGGGTGCAGGTCTAGAACCCGTCACCCTGTGCTGATGGGATCTTAGTGTGTTGTTTTCTCTGAGCAGAATGTTTTTCATTTGCAAGATGGGGACAATTATACGTACTTTCCAGAGACTTTGTGGGAAATGAATGTGATCATTAATGTAAAACTGTCTCATGACATCTGCCGCTATGGTCCTCCCGACAGTATTTACCATCTTACTCTCTGTGACCTTTTATCTCATACACAAGACTCAGTGACAAACAAAAGAAATGTTCTCAGTTCTTTGCATGTCTTTTTACCAGCTCTACTCTCTTGGTAGAGTGTTTCACTCTGCTGGCTTCTTGGCCTAATTGAATCTTCTCCCTATAGTAGTGATTTTCGCTGTTACTAAAAAGAGATTCAACATTATGCCCTCTTTTCATTTTAGAGAAAGGAACAGAAAAAGAAAATAGAAAAGAACAGCTTAACTAAAAGGTATTTCCTTAAAAAGGTCAGTTGAGGGTTTGATTGAAAGATAGCTTTTACTGGGATAAGAAAGTTTTCAGGCATAGGGTTTAAATGTGATTAAGAGTTTTGACAAAATTGGGAGAGGAAAGTCTCTCTGCTAATCTGGAAACTAAACATAGCTCTTGTCCTTATGAATGAGTAGATTTAGGGGCGTCCCCTGACTTGAAAGAACTAATGTGAAACATTTGATTTTGCCAATTAAGGAAATGGATGTTATGGGGATGCCCATCAGTCGTTTAGAAAATTTTTTTTTCCTTTATGTTAGACATGCAATTATAAAAGTAAGCCCAGCAATGTTTTAAACATTTAAACATATGTTACACTCAACTTTAGATGTCAGAAGGGAATTTGTTGTGTGTGTGTTTTTTTAATGGAGTTCAAATAGTAATATTTATTTATTAGCTCTTTCCCCATTCTATTGCTTGCCAAGTGTAAGACAGTTATCTCTGTATCCCACTTTTTGCAATTTATCTAACAGATGGTAAATTTTTCATAAATATGTGATGAATTAATAATGGTTTTATTTTTAGAATACAATAGGAAAAATATTTTTAGAATATGTTTTCTAAGTGTTTAGGAGAATGCTTGCAAGTTAGGAATTGTGCTAACAAAAACTAAAACTTTGAAGATCAAAATAAAGCAGAAAAGGCCATTTATGTGCTTGATTTATTGGATTTATCATAGATTCATTTGCTCCCGATTGAAATATGGTTGACTTAATAATTTTAGAAAGTGATGATATTTTTCCCTTGGAAGGATCATCTTAAGAGAAAGAACTCACAGCCTTTTGGATAATGGCTATATGAGTCAAGACTGCATTTTTGTGTTGTGCGTTGACTTTGGTGTTATAGTTCAAATAGTAATTTGTGCTGTGTGTGTGTAAAGACGCTCAGAATGACTTCAAATATGAATTATTGCATAAAACAGTCATGAGAGTTAAATATTACTGTTTCCTTTTTACACCCACAAAACTTGGTCATAGAAGGTTCAGTGACTTCCCCAAGGTTACTGAGTGAGTCTAATCAAAACTGGAAATAGAGCCCAGGAGTCCAGTTCAGTTCTGTGACTCCTGTATGCTGACTATTTAAAACTGACAGATTTGCTTCTGGAAATATGGGATAAATGGACTCTTCCCTATTCCTCTTGATAAGTAAGCTAAAACCACCACACACACACACACACACACACACACACACACACACACGTATTCACATATATATGTATATAAGTTGCATGTAAAAATATATATGGATGTAAAAACGTATGTATAAACAAGTAAATAATACACAGACCACACACACACACATATATATAAATAACACATGCATATGTAACACACACGTATATGTAATAGTATTTGAATAAATATATAAGTCAGTAAATAACACAGAAGGTAGAATGTAAAAAGAAGGCAGACAGGTAGGTCCCCGGGGAACCAAGAAATGACACAGTGGCAAATTCTCCAGTTTTTATTCCTACCTTATATACCTCAGATTGAATAATGGAGAAGTCAAGCAACCTGGAAATACAAATAGAGAAAAAAGTCCCAGGAAAATCTATTCTCTCTAGCCAAATACTAGGAATGGGCAGTCTAGGAAGACAGAAAGTTTTAGACAGAAAAATATTAGGTAGTAAGTAACCTATTTCAGCCAGAAACATGAGGAAAAATCTAAAGCTTCATCTTCATTCCCACCAGCAAATGCTGATTGGGGAAACTAGGTACCCACCCTTGCTAGGAGATAAGGAGGTCCCATCATTGTGGCCTCAGGGAAAGCTAAGTGGGATGTCTGGTGCTTCACACCCACATGGCAAATACACGACCCCCTTTTCAGTGTCTCTCCTTTACCCCATCAGTGGAGACTGTACGGGGAGTCTGGATTTCTGGCCTCACTGAGGAGTAATGAGACACTTCTTCCCCTCCCTGCTAGAATGGGGGCAGAGAAGTATTACTAGAGTACTCATCCCTCATTATTAATAAGGTTACCACTCTGTGGTGCCGATGGAAACCATGTGGGAAGCAATAATAACTTATCTCTACCCATCCCAGTCAGACTGGTATCACAGAGACCTGATAGAGAGCCTGACCTCTCACTTTATCTCCATCCCAAAGTAAAAAAGAGCACCTCACACCCCCTACTTTTCCATCACCCTGTTCACAGAAGGAGAACTTAGACTTAAATCTCAGTATGGAAATACCAAGATGGCGCCTCCCTTCACCCAGCAGAGTGGTGTCAGAGAAGACTCAGTAAAGCACAAGATTTAACTAAGATCTGGAGTATGACAGTATAAAACCCAGCATGTCCAGTTACAGCTAACAATCACTCATTATACTGATAATCCAGAACTCTCAAAAGCACAGTGAAAAAAGACAACATAAGCCAGTACTGAAATAACACAGGTGTTAAATTATCTCACTAGGATTTAAGGCAGCCAGCATAAAAATGTTTCAAGTAGTATTATAAACATATTTGATACAATAGTTGATACAAACTTGAAAAATAGTTTCCGAAAAATGCACAGAAAATAGACAAAGAATCAGATGAAAATTACAGAACTAAAAAAAGTACAACAATGAAAATAAGACTCTATTGGTCAAAAGTAAAAGTCAGAAAAATGAATTCTTTAACTTGATAGATCAGTAGAAATAGCCTAATCTGAACAACAGAAAGAAAAGAGATTGGGGAAAAAATGAACATAGCCTCAGGAACCTGTGAACTACTATAAAATATCAAATCTTTGTGTCATTTGAGTTCCATAAGGAGAAGAAAAGAAGACGACACTTAAAAATGATTCATGTAAGTAATGGCTGAAAACGTCCTAAATTTGACACACAAAACAAAATTTTAAAAGTGACAATACCAAGCACGTATCTACAGATTTGAGAAGGTGAATGAATCCAAACTAGAATAAACCCAAAGCAATCCATATCATGACACATCATAATGAAACTTTTGAAAACTAAAGACAAATACAAATTCTTAAAAGCAGCCAGAGAGAAACAAAACATTGCCTATAAGGGAAAAACAGTTCGGATGATGGTGAATTGCTCATCAGAAATCATAGAGGTCAGAACAAAGTGGCACAATAGTTTTCAAGTCCTAAAAGAAAAGAGCTGTCAACATAGAATTCTATGTTGAATGAAAATATCATTCAGAAATAAAGGGGAAACCAAGACATTCTCAGATGAAGGAAAGTAAATGAATTTGTCACCAGTAGACCTACTCTTAAAAAATGACTAAAGGGGTGCCTGGGTGACCGAGTTAAGCATCTGCCTTTGGCTCAGTCCATGGCCCTGCATCTAGCTCCCTGCTCAGTGGGAAGCCTGCTTTCCCCTCTCCCACTTCCCCTGCATGTGTTCCCTTTCTGTGACTCTTTCTCTGTTAAATAAATAAATAAAATCTTCAAAAAAATAAAAAATAAAATAAAAAGTGCCTAAAGATGTTCTTTAAATATCAAAGAAATTATAAAAAGAAGAAATTTTTAAAAATCAGGAAGAAAGAAAATAAAATTATAGGTAAACACAACATACATTTCTTCTTGAGTTTTCTTATATTAGATGATGAAAGCAGAAATTATAACACTGTCTATTGTGGTTACCCATGTGTGTAGATAAATAGAGGAAAGCAAAGGAGTATGAGGGAGTTAAGGTTTTGATACTTTAACCCATATGGCAAAATGTTGACACATATAAAATTTACTGTTATTTATATGTAATGGAATACTTACAGCAACCACTAAAAAATGTTATACAAAAAGATACACTAAGAGATACTAAAGACAAATCAAATTACAATTTAAAAAAGGTCCAGGAAACCTATAGGAAAATAGTAAAAATAAAACAAATGAAAATCAGAGAGAAAAATATAATACATAAATAAAATAGCAATTAAAAACTTTTGCTCTTTGAAAGACCTTGTTTAAAAAAATTAAAAATTGGGGTGCCTGGGTGGCTCAGTGGGTTAAAGCCTCTGCCTTCGGCTCAGGTCATGATCTCAGGGTCCTGGGATCGAACCCCGCATTGGGCTCTCTGCTCAGCAGGGAGCCTGCTTCCCCCTCTCTATTTGCCTGCCTCTCTGCCTACTTGTGATCTCTCTCTCTGTGTCAAATAAATAAATAAAATCTTAAAAAAAAAATTAAAAATAAAATGAGCTAAATATGGAATAAAATCTTTACTACCCACATACCTGCCAAAAGAAATATCTATAATATACAAACAATTCTTAAAATTCAGTTACAAAAAAAAAAAAACCTTCAAACCATCCAATTAGAAAATGTACAAAGGACATGAAGTCATATTTCACGTGAGAACCAGGTATGTAAATTGCAATCACATGAAAAGATGTCTAACATCATGGTCAATTAGGGAAATTGAAATTAAGACTATGATGAGATATGAGATATTTTTCTATTAAAACAAGCAATATAGGGGCACCTGGGTAGATCAGTGGGTTGAAGCCTCTGTCTTTGGCTCAGGTCATGGTCTTGTGGTCCTGGGATCAAGCCCTGCATCAGGCCCTCTGCTCAGTGGGGAGCCTGCTTCCTCCTTTCTCTCTGCTTTCCTCTCTGCCTACTTGTGATCTCTCTGTCAAATAAATAAATAAAATCTTTAAACAAACAAACAAACAAATAAATAAAACAAGCAATATAAATAAAATGATCCTATCAAACTAGTAAGGATGTAGAGAAACTGGACATCTCTTATTATTGGTGCTAGGAATGTAAAAATGGTATAATCATTGTGGAAAAATAATTTGGAAGTTTCTTTAAAACACGCACACACACACATTGATTATGACTCAGAAATTATACTCTTGGGCATTTACTGAAGAAAAATGTGAATACTTATTTCTGCACAAAGATCTGTACATGATATTTCATAGCAGCATTATGACCCCAAACAGAAAAGAGTCCAGATATCTTTCAGCAGATGAATGCTTACACAAACCATGGAATATCCATACCATAAAATACTACTCAGTGATAAAAAGGACGAAACTGTTGATAGACATACAACATGCCTGAAGCATAATAGTGAGAAAAAATAAAAACAACTTTTATTTGCTGCATGATTAAATTTATACAATGTTCTCAAAATGGTGTAATTATAAAGATGGAAAACAGATTAGTGTTTGTCAGGGGTATAGTGGAGAAAGTAGAGAAAGACAGATGTGACAATAACTAGGTACCACAAGGTAACTTTCAGTAATAAAATAAAAGTACAGTAAAATTAAACTCACAGGTAACAGTTACTAAAATGATCAAATGAAATGTATAAAATATACATAAAGAATCTATAGAAATAAAGAGGAATTATAAATGTAATAAAGAAGAGTCTATCAAAAAAAACAAAGATCAAACATATTGAGAAAAAAACAAAATAGAATTTTAAGAAGTAGAAAAAATACTAATTGAATTCTTTTCTATTAACATATAATGTATTATTTGTGCCCAGGGTACAGGTCTGTGAATCATCAGTCTTACACAATTCACAGCACTCACCATAGCACATACCCTCCCCAATGTCCATAACCCAGCCACCCTATCCCTACCCCCCACCCCCAGCACCTTGGCAACCCTCAGTTTGTTTTCTGAGATTAAGAGTCTCTTATAGGGGCGCCTGGATGGCTCAGTCATTATGCGTCTGCCTTCGGTCCAGGTCAGATCCCAGGGGCCTGGGATCGAGCCCCGCATCGGGCTCTCTGCTCTGCGGGAAGCCTGCTTCTCCCGCTACCATTCCCTCTGCTTGTGTTCCCTCTCTCGCTGTGTTTCTCTCTGTCAAATAAATAAAATCTTTAAAAAAAAAAAAAAAGAGAGAGAGAGTCTCTTATAGTTTGTCTCCCTCCCTGGTCCAATCTTGTTTCATTTTTTCTCTCCCTTCCCCCCACAACTCCCCACCCTGACTCTCAAATTCTTCATATCCGAGAGATCATATGATAATTGTCTTTCTCTAATTGACTTATTTCACTTAGCATAATACCGTCTAGTTCCATCCAAGTCATTGCAAATGGCAAGATTTTGGTTTTTTTGATGGTTGCATAGTATTCCATTGAATATATATACCAATTCTTCTTTATTCATTCATCTGTTGATGGACATCTAGCCTCTTTCCATAGTTTAGCTATTGTGGACATTGCTATAAACATTTGGGGGCACATGCCCATTCAGATCACTACGTTTGTATCTTTAGGGTAAATACTCAGTAGTGCAATTGCTGGGTCATAGGGTAGCTCATTTTCAACTTTTTGAGGAACCTACATATTGT
>CM053605.1:135873795-135885925 GCA_028646535.1 Procyon lotor
ACTGTACCAGCTTGCGTTCCCACCAACAGTGCGGGAGGGTTCCCCTTTCTCTTCATCTTCACCAACATCTGTCATTTCCTGACTTGTTAATTTTAGCCATTCTAACTGATGTGAGGTCCTATCTCACTGTGGTTTTGACTTGTATTTCCCTGATGCTGATTTTGTGCTCTACTATTCTACCACTTGCTGGGAGCTGGCCCCTCCCCCCATGGTCTGTCTTCCCAGATATTGCCTCCAGTTCACTTCTCTGCACATCCTATCTTCCAGAAAGTGGTCATTTTTCTTTTCCTAGAATTACTGCTCTTCTTTTTTATCTCCTGTTGAGTTTGTAGGTGTTCAGTATGGTTTGTTAACTATCTAGCTGAACTCCTGGGACCTGATGATATTTAGGTCTCCTACTCCTTCACCATCTTGCCAATACTAATTGAATTTAAGAAACCCAATTAATCTGTTACATGTAAAAACATTTAGTACTGGAGGGAAAATTCATGAACTAGAAATAGTTAAGAACCTAATTACATGGAGCAAAGGTTAGGAAAACAGAGAAACATAATAAATGCTAAGGAAAAGCTAAGAAATATGATAGAGAAGTTCTTCCCCACTGCAGGTAGTTCTAACATATCTAATTGGAATATCAGAAAATAAGGAAGTGGTACAAAGATATGAAGGTAGAGAGTTATAAATGATAAGAAACCCACATTGAAACAAAGCATAGTTATGTGGCAGAACAAAGACCCTAAACTCACCCAGATTTTCCCAATAGAATTGTAGCACTGATTCTAAATTCTCAACAGCAATAGTAAAATCTAAAACACTGTAATTGCATCTTTAAGGTGCTTATATGATATAAGTTAAATAAGTCTAGGCTATATCCAGTGACACTATCTTTCAAGAGAAATGACAAAACCAGCTTCACAAAATTCCTATATCCACCTGTATAAAACTGGTATTTAGTTAGTTCAGTACATTATTCTCAGTTAAGATAAAATTATGAAAACAAAATACATAACTGCTATAACTATTTTAAAAGCATAACTATTATTTCCAAATGTAAGATTCTTTGTAATCATGGGAATTACTCAATACATTGATCTTTATCATTGAAATATTTGTTTTGAAACATTAGTAAATGATATTCTATTGCATAGTTGTTAAAGCAATTGCATTGTAAAGTTAAATACTTCCTCAGTCTTTATTTTTTTTTAAAAAGATTTTATTTATTTATTTGAGAGACAGAGTGAGTATGCACAAGTGAGGGGGAGGGCCAGAGCGAAAGGGAGAGGGAGAAGCAGACTCACTGCTGAACAGGGAGCCTCATGCAGGACTCAATCCCAGAATCCCTAGATAATGACCTGAGCCAAAGTCAGACACTTTCCTTGATCCACCCAGGTGTCCCTCTCAATCTTTTCTTTTCATCTATTTTTTTCTGTATTTGTATCTATAGACTAAAAATGCTCCAAATTAATGTGTTGGACTTATCCATTCCTTTAGCAGTATCTCATACTTAATTCCATATTAGGCCTGATCAAGTTCTCATCACCTCATTTGATTCCCCCAAAATGAAGATTTAACATCAAAGATTTTGCCCTTTCCTCACCAAACTGAGGCTCATATACTCCTGCTTTCTGCTTTCCCCAAACTCTACCAGCTTCATTTCCCTGATTTCTAAATCTCCCACCTGCGTTAGAGTGAAATCTGTCTGAGTCTCTAAATCTTTTCTTAACAGACCTGCTAGTAAATAGAAGACTCTTCTGTTAATATTTCCCAAGACTGATTTTCTTTGAAGAGTTGTTGATAAAAGTGATTTTTTATTTTTTTATTTAATGAGTAATGTTAAATTAACCAACAAAAATTATTTCGTGTAGTCACTATGCCATTTTAAGGAGTATTTTTCATTATTCTATAAATTCCACTAAATATTAGTGTTTATAACTATACACAGCACTTGAATTAAATTGCATAATGGATTTTATGAAGGACAAACCTCTTCATTATAATTCTGTGACTTAATTATAACATCTATTTTAAAATACACATAGAAAGATTGAGCAGTATATTTGTATTTTTGGCTACTTTTGTAATCTGATTCAATTTCATAAGTCAGTTAAGGTGTAAAATATATTGATCTTATTCTAAACTCTATATAGTTCTTTAATGAAATTCAAATACATGTATGTGTCTCAAGAAAAAGAACTATGGCTTATAATTTCCTAAATGGATGCTAGTTGCCTTCTCCCCAAAACATAGGCACATATGCACAAACATATACACACACACAGACACAGATACACACCCACGCATTTTTATTTTTCTGGAAAAGATGACTGCAGAATTTTACTTTCTGATGTTTTCTCTTTCTAACAAGGGAACTTTTTTTTCTCGGAGTCCTTCCCGTGATCCCATACAAGCAGTGATGCATAGAAATGCAGTTGTCATGACAACTGTTCCACAAACTTAAGGCAAACCCATACCATACTAACTGCTGAGACCCTGCTCAGCAGAAAGATGGAGATCCCTGGTTAATATTCTTCTTTTTTTCTGACTTTTCTGACCTGAAGAATCCATTTAAGCATGGATTTTTCCAGACTTCAAGTTTTATTACAAAGTTGTAATTATCAAGACAGTATGGTATTGGAACAGAAACAGACAGATCTATGGAACAGAGTAGAGATCCCAGAAATGGACCCTCAACTCCACGGTCAACTAATCTTCAACAAAGCAGGAAAAAATGTCCAATGGAAAAAATAACAGTCTCTTCAACAAATGGTGCCGGGAAAACTGGACAGCCACATGCAGAAAAATGAAACCTGACCATTTCCCTACACCACAGACAAAAATAGACCCAAAATGGATGAAAGACCTCGATGTGAGACAGGAATCCATCCAAATCCTGGAGGAGAACACAGAACAAGAGAGTTTGGTTTCTTTAATCAAAGTTGGTAGTCAATTACTTTCTGTATTCAAAATTCTTTAGTCTCTTATATGTGAAAGATATTGTAGTAAAGTATTTATTCAAACTTTCAATAAGATAGCAACAATTCATTTAGAATCTGTGTATGATCACGGACTTTTAGAACAGAACAGTAATATTGTGTATGATTTAAAAATTAATGACATATAAGTTCTGGAAAGATTTTTTTAAAATAAGGCTGTGTGTATTAGAGCACTTGAAGTAATTCTTAATATTTAAATAACTGAAACACTGTTACTTTTTGTCTTATGTTAGGGAAGTGCTCAGTTGTAGGTTGCATCTGAGTAAGGGGAGAGTATAACAAAGGTATTTGTTTAGTCTCCTTTCAGGCTACCTGTTTGAACTTTCACCAAACAACACTTATTAGAGGTTTAAGTGCAGCCCTGATTATGGGGTTTAAGGGTGGTTGAGAGAATAATGACAAACCAGGCTTTTCCCTCATCACTTTACTTAGATAAAGGAAAGTAAAATTTTTTCTTCCAACACATGTCAATGAAAGCTATTCAAGGAATACCAAAAAAGAGACATGAGCACTTCAGAAGGATAATATTCGAGGAAAAATAAAAGTAATTAAAATATAACTAAATGCACGTTTCAATACATATCAGCTTACAAAATTATATTTGTAGATTCGGATAAAATACTTAGAGTCAGAAAGCAACCTCACTGGATTCCAAAAGTAATATCTATACTCAAAAATGAAGAACTTCAAATGACATTTAAGGAAGTTGAAAAGTGTTATGATATTTAATGACCGTAAAAAACAATTTTAGTTATCTGGAAAAATCTAAAATTTAATTATATTTAAAAAGTGATATATTTTAGTCATTATTTTGAATAGAATTCAAATCAATGGATAAATATTTTTTTCATACACATATTTGATGCATATCTAAATGTATAAAGAGTTATTTCAAAATCCATTTAATCTTTTGAAGAACTTTAGGAAACTACATTTTTAAAATGAACACTTTCAAATACTTAATGGTTATGGAGCTTTAAGATTTTTTTCCAAAGTAATATTGAGAATAATATATAAGTTTATTTGGCAGAGAAACACAAACATTGTAAAACATTATACTCGTTCCATTTTTATGAAATTGATGTGCTCTCTACTCTACCTCAAGTTGCCCTATCATTGTATTTTCTACTAAATTTTTCCCTGAAATAAGATGTAATTTATTGGTTGGTATTTAAGCATATTGTTTGCAAATTTTCTCTCCTCTGGTAATAAAAGAATTGCCCTACCCAAGCTTTGAGGCTTTGGGAATCAGATACATTTCAAAAGTCATCATGGCAATTACTATTTTCGCCCATCAAGCCCTTTCCTACCTTCCTTTTCCACTCGACCACTCCATAATCATAGCACTATTAGTGTGCTAGCTCCTATGCTTAGCACTAGACATATTGATATATTTTAAAATGTCCACAATAAACCTTTAAGAGAATTATACTATCCATATTTTACCAGTTGTGATACTGAAATTCATACAGGTTAAATAGGTTTGCCCAAGTGTATATAACATGACTGGTATATTCAGGTATCAAGCCCTGCTCTTTCATATTCGAAATCTTGTCCTCTTCTCCACCCCATTATCTTTCTGTCCTTTGAAATCTTGTCATACTTTTGTCTCTGTTTTACTTATCCTTTTCCTTCTTCTTCTTCTTCTTATTATGTTTATATTTTATTAATCTATTCTAGGTGGTTTTGAATTATTTATTATTTTTATTTTGTCATTGCCTATTTTTCATTCCCTAAAGGATAGTATGCCATAATTCTAGCACAACTGAGGAAACTACCACTTCCAAACTAATCACCTTTTATGACTTTCTTTCTGGCAAAAAAAAAAAAGGGGGGGTGGCAGTGATTATGTAAATTGGTATTCAGAGCAGCCACCTCATATCTAGCTCAGGATCTTGATTGCTCATCCAACATCAATTTGCAAAGAGTACAGAGGACAGCAACCTGTCCACAGCTGATATTTGAGAACCACTATGTTAGATCTCATTTAGTCTTTTGCACTGTCTTAGACTACGACTAAGGGAAAGAGAAAAATATATTTTTTGTAGGCATTTCTTTCTCTGGCCTCATCTATTCTCTGTAGTACCTTATCCAATGCAGTTCATAAAACACAATTTGTTCTAGTTACTTTCTTCTAGGAATTTTTTAGCCAGAACCATAACTTCATTATGTATATGTTCTGACTCTCAAATATTCTACACAGTGGATTTACCAAATATTTTGCCAGTGTATAACATGGCCACTTTATTCTCTGAAACAGATTCCTGACTGATCATTGAAAACAGATTCCTCATTGTCCACCACTTGGCTCTGAAACCTATTGCAAATATTTAGGGTTATCTTTCGTCAGCTGTTGCAGCGATAAACTTTTTATACTGTGTGCTTTGAAAGTGTCCTCTATTAGGTGACATTCAAGGACATTTGAGAGGGCAGTAACTGTCATGGTGGAATTGCAATATTGTTTTTTGTCATAGTCTTTGCCCTTCCTGCTCTTTAAAATGTGATCACTTTGGACTGCTATAGTAGAGAACTTATATTTGTATTCATATCTTGTCTTGGTTTTGTGACTGCAAAGTTCTGTCCTGAAGAAACGTGGGCTTTGTTGGGAGCCAAAAGAGAAGGGAAAAGAGCAGCATTTACTTTGAACTGATTCTGAAAGGGATTTAGGCTACTATCATTCTCCTTATGCATTGTTTTGTACCAAAGCAGTCATTGTAGATCTGTGCTTTCTTATTTTGTTTCTGTCTTTCCAGATCACCATTCAGGAATATAAAGTTTATAAATTTTTCTATTTTTCTACCTTTTAAAAATGTTACATCTTTAAAACAGGCAAAAAAGCTACAATAGTCTTTTTAAATATAAACATCCTTGGGGTGCCTGGGCGGCTCAGTGGGTTAAATCCTCTGCCTTCAGCTCAGGTCATGATCTCAGGGTCTTGGGATCCAGACCCGCATCAGGCTCTCTGCTTGGCAGGGAGCCTACTTCCCCCTCTCTCTGCCTGCCTCTCTGTCTACTTGTGATCTCTCTCTCTCTTTCTTTCAAATAAATAAGAAAATAATCTTTAAAAAATAAATAAACATTCTGTACTGTGTGGTTCTCTTTCTCCATTTACTTTTCAAAATCAGTCTTGTGTTTGAGACTATTTCTTCATTACAATTGCTCTACACTGCCAACTTTATTCACATTATGAGGTACCTGAGACATGCACAACTCAATGGCTCAAACTCAGGAACTTCGAGTTGTTGTTACTTAGAATTCTTTTAAGCATAAAATTGAAGGGGATTGCTCATTTTAGAACACTGATAAATCATAGAAGTCTAGTCCAATTACCTAATATCCCAACAACTCTACATTCTCATTCCTCCATGCCTTCTTTTTTATTTTACTTTGCTTTTCCCTTTTGAATAATTATTTCTTCAAGATACAATTCAAATGGTGTCTCCTCTCCTTCTCTCTCTTTCTCTTTCTCTCTCTCTCTCACACGCACACACACCCCATGTATTTCTGATCCCTTAAAACCAAATTTCTGAAAAATATCTGATCTTCTCTAACTGAACTCAAGATAGTACTATTTTGCTGTTCAAATGTTTATGTCTAAAGAACCATCCACACAATTCTATCAATTTTATATCATCCAAGGACATTTTTGTTTTTAGTTTTAGTTATACATTTCTCTCTAATAACATGTTGAAAAAAACAGTTTTTTGTGACTATTTAAAAATTTTATGTGTAACTTCCTTTGGTGCTATCAAATATTCATTTATCTAGACTGTTTATTTATCACTGATTCTGCAATGTTTTAACAAAGGAGCTCTTTTAACATAAAAAAGCCTAGCAGCCAAAAGGATATCCTCTTCACTTTAACTTCAGGATGTTCCTGCAGTGAGCAGGGCATTTTGCATGACCTCCGGAGGAAGGCTAATGTGAGGAGACAGTGCCTGCTCTGCCTTTCCTGAACCTTCAAAATGTTTCACCTGAGTCAGTGCTTTTGGGACCTGTGCTTTATTAGCTTTAGAGCTTCCACTGAGAGTGTTCTGTCTCTGTTATTTTAGCAGACTAGGCAGTGTACGGCTAGCAAAAAGATGATCAGAGTAACTTTACATATGTAAGGCAATCTGAGCCACCCCAAATGCTTTCGATTGGAAAAAATGAAAAAAAAAAAAAACAAAAAACAACAACCATAAAATTATTTGGGAAGGTCACATGTTTACAAATTGGGGTGATGTTCTGAACTCCAATGGCATCTTTCCAATTTAACTTTTCTTAATTTATACATTTACAAAAGTTGGATGTCCTGACTTTAGGATGGGCAGCTTTTTCAAGTAATATAATCATTACCACAGAATCTACTACCTAAATATTTCATGCATGCTCTCATCCAGATGCTCTGTTCAGTAGTAAGAGCATGAAGAAGGAACAGAAAACTAAACCCCGTTTCACAGCATGTACCAAAATTCTTAAGGATAAATAAATTATCAACCTGAGCACCTATATTGACTCAAAATAATCCCACCTCACAATCAATAAAGAAGATAACCACTTAGAGACATAATCTGTACTTATTTAAAGACTTTGATCCTCATTAGCACATCATACACATAGACACATAGATTAACTTTAAAATATCCATGAAAATCCCTTGTTTACAATTGTATAAAATTCTGGGCCTCATTTAGGAAAATTAGTCAAAAGGCCTTGACTATGGTTTACATGTGAGCAGCAACTTTGAATAATGGAAAGATGGAGGTTTTGTAGTCTCCTGATCTGGTTGAATTCCTGCAGGATCACATGAAATTCATGTGTACACAAATCTCAGATTTTACATTAGAAATATAATACTTTCTTCATGGGACTCTTGTGAAGCTTATAAATAAAATATTTAAGGGACCTGGCTTATATTAGGAACTCATAAACTATTAGCTATTACCATCCCCGTGATTATCCTTTAGACCAGAGGTTCCAACACAGGAGTGTACATACCTTTAGGAGCTATAAGGATTGACCTGTAGTTAAGGAAATTGATTTGCATATCCTCAACTTTTATAAATACCCCTTCCTAAATTTGATTTATGTAAGAATGCATCTGTGCTGTGCAAATTCTTCTTCCCAACTCCTTTTTATAATTTTCATTCTTCTAAGTTGAAGAAAAAGGAAAGAAAGAAAGAAAGAAAGAAAGAAGGAAGGAAGGAAGGAAGGAAGGAAGGAAGGAAGGAAGGAAGGAAGGAAGGAAGGAAAGAAAAAGAAAAGAAGAGAGAGAGAAAGAGAGGAAAGGAGGGAAGAAGAGAGGAAAGGGGGAAAGGAGGGAAAAAAGAAAGTTTTCTTCCAATCCAAATCTTGCAATGGATCACTGAGTGCTAAAAATTACTGGACACTACATAAAGAAACAATTGTAGAATACATTATTGTTAAGGAAGATACCCTGAAAAGCAAAGAAAAGAGGACTTTTGTAAGAAAAAAGACAGTAGTCCTCTTTATCCCCTCTTAGTGAAAAATTCATGGAAAGCTTCCCTGTTTCTCTCTCTCTCTCTCTCTCTCTCCCTTTCCTCACTTTTCATACCCTTTCTATCCGTGAATTTAGAAGTAATGTGGTTATCATGGGAATATAAATAACCATGTTTCTTCACATTACAAAATTGTCAGACTTCTATAATTAAAATTAAGTTTCATTTAGCTGGGTCATTTGCCAATTCAGTTTGATAAGAGACATTTTCCTTACATTAAATGAACTAAAGTTGCTGGTACAAAGTTTTGAAAAATATATATATTTAAAGCCTGTATTAGCCAAGGTTCTCCAGAAACACAATGGACGATACCTACCACTCGCTCTGGAATCTGTCCTACCAAGGGCAGAGCTGGAGGTTTTTTAAGTTGCCTTCCTGGGAGGGGCCAGTTTCATAGGACAGGGTATCCTTCATCTGGAGACACTGGGGAGCTCTGCTTCCCAGGGCACCTCAGTAGCCACGTAAAAACTGACAGACACCCACTTGCAGTTGTTGGCTCAGAACTATATTCAGAAGGTGTGATCCCTCCACGCCTGAGGCTGTGTAGGTGTTCGGGGTCTGGCCAGAGTTTCACAGGGACCCTTGATCACTGCTGAAGTCTGGGACCCCAGCAGACAGGGGGACTGTCACCAACTTCAGCTGATGCCTCAGCGATTTGGGGGGTGGGGCGGGCACTGTCTCCCCTTGAGGCAAGGAAAAAAAAAAATATATATATATATATATATATACACATACCTTTTTTATGAGGAATTGGCTCATGTGAGTTTTGAAGCTGAGAAGTCCCATGATCTGCCATTTGAGCACTGGAGACCCAGAAAACTGGTGATATATTTCAGTCCAAGTCCAAAGGCCTGAGAACCAGAGGAGCCAGTGTGTAAATACCTGTGTAAAGGCAGGAAAAGATGAGAGGAAATGTCCCAGCTCAGGAGTGAGGCAGGGAAAAGGGAAAAATTCTTCCTTCCTCTGCCATTACTCCTTTCAAACCCTCATCTGATTAGAAGATGCCCACCCATATTGCTGGCGGTGGGGAGTGATGCAGCCTACCTTCCTGAGTCTACCAAGTCAAATGCTAATTTCATCCAGAAACACCCTCACAGACACTCAGAAATAATGTTTGTTTTTGGCATTCTGTGGCCAGTCATGTTGACACATAAAATTAAACATTATGAAGCATATCAACAATACCTAAAAATGTTAGGTCATATTCCCTTGGCAACAAATCGATCTTATGAGAAATATTTCTGACATCAAAATAAAATGTGTGAGGAGGCTAATTACAAAAGAAAAATAAGTACTTCTATAATGGAGGTATCTGGTAATCACCCCCTAAGCAGGTTATCAAACTTAGTAAAACGAAGAAAAGGCAACGTGACATACTGTGACATCTGATTAAGGGAAACCATCACCTACACTTGCCACAAATGTTTAATTTTCAGATAAATTTCTAATTACTAGCAATACAAAAGGTACACAAACAAGACAACTTAGACAACACTACAAGAAAGTGATCAAAATCATAATGTGAGATTTGCTGTGGAGAATTGCCCTGGTTGTTGTAACAAGTTAATGTCATGGGGGAAATAAGAAAAGAAAGTTTGGAGGATGTAAAGTGGATCTAGGTTAAAGGTGTTCAAACGGATACAACAAACAAATGCAATCTGTGAACTTGGTTAGATCCTAGATTAAAAAATAATAAAGAATAAAAAACATTTAGGACAATTAGGGAAATATGAATATAAACTGAGATGGTGTTCTGGGATTATAGCTAATTTTCTAGGTAATAAAAATTATATTGAGTTTATATTGCAGAATGTCTTTATTCTTTAGAAATTCATACTGAAACATTTTGGAATGAAGTGTTATCATGTCCTCAGTATACTATCAAGTGTTTCAGGGATCAGCAAGTATGTGTGTATGTTGGGGAGGAGGGCATAAAAGCACATGTGTGTATAGAGAATTATAGAGCAATAAAGCACATGGGACAAAATTTTAACAATAAATCTGGTGAAGGGTATATGAGTAAAGCATTCTTTTAACCTTTTGATAGGTTTGAACATTTTCTAAGTAAAAAGTTAGTATAAATGTTATATGTAACCCCTCAGAATATGTGAAGGAACATATATTTTTCTAACATTCGAAAGGTACAATGAGCAAAGGAATGTGAACGAAAACACTGAAGAACTCTCCTTAAACAGAGGGACTCTTTAAGAGGACATAGATATATTATCCATCTGGAAAATATAATCCAAACTTCAACATAAATAAACCATGATGTAGTTCTGGGCTTTGTGATGTAGTTTTACTCAGTACAGATTTTATCTTACTTTAGAACTCTTAATACAGTTACAGTTTGCCAGATTGCTTGCTTTATAAACTATGCATCAATGAAAGCATGAAATTAAGGCATAAAAAGGCTTAAGCTTCAACATATGCTTAGAGAATAACTTCACATCTGTCCATTTCAGATGGTAGCATATAAAACAACCAGCTCTGTGTTTTGCTAAATTCATCTAACCTAATAGTGTAGTCCACTAATTTACATACATTAAAAAAATCAAGGATTTTTGCTTATATTCATTATCAGTATTAAACTTTAAAGTTATGTAAATTGGGGCACCTGGGTGGCTCAGTCGTTAAGCGTCTGCCTTCAGCCCAGGTCATGATCCCAGAGTCCTGGGATCGAGCCCCGCATGGGGCTCCCTGCTCGGCAGGAAGCCTGCTTCTCCCGCTACCATTCCCTCTGCTTGTGTTCCCTCTCTTGCTGTGTTTCTCTCTCAAATAAATAAAATCTTAAAAAAAAAATAAAGTTATGTAAATCATAATTTTGGGATAAATCTAAATAAAAACATTTTTATCTGTTCTTTATATGATTCTTTTATAATATGCCTAAAATTTGTTCATCATATTCTATTACAGATAAATAAATTACTTTTCATTTTTTAACTAAATAATAAAGTATAATAAAGATTGAATATTTTGAATCAATATGCAATATTATATGCATATATATATATATATTTGATGCAAAAAGAATATTTTTTTCTTCTTTCTGCATTCTGTTAATAAAACTTTGGTTTTGACCCCATTCCAATAAGCAAGTTAGTGTCATTAGTCACAGTGATGACAAGAAAAAAAAAATAGGAATCAAATCAATGAAACAGAATAGAAAGCCCAGAAATAGACCTACTTAAATACAGTCAGCTTGAGAAAGGAACAGAGGCAATACAATGCAGAAAAGATAGTCTTTTTAATAAGTGATGTTGGAACAATGAGATAGCTACAAGTAAAAAAATGAATCAGGCACAACCTTACACCCTTTACAAAAATTAACTCAAAATGAATTACAAACTTAAATGTAAAATGCAAAACTATAAAACTCCTAGAAAAAAAAATAGAAGAAAATTCAGGAAACCTTGTAAATGAAAAAGACTTTTTAGATACAGAGTACCAAAGGCATGATCCATGAAGGAAAGAATTGATAAGCTGGAATTCATTGAAATTAAACATTCCTTATCCACTCATCAGTTGATGGACACTTGGACTGTTTCCATAATTTGGCTATTGTAGATAATGCTGCTAAACATCAGGATGCATGTATCCTGTTGAATCAGTATTTTTGTATTTTTTGGATAAAAC
>CM053605.1:135886425-135918363 GCA_028646535.1 Procyon lotor
TGCAGGGCGCCCTGGCCTCAGAGTCCCCCCAGAAGCGTCTAGGACAGCAGGACGGCAGCTCGCCAGCCAAAACCGTGGGTCGGTTCTCGGTGGTCAGCACGCAGGACGAGTGGACGCTGGGCTCCCCCCACAGCCTGCGGTACTCGGCGCCCCCAGACGTGTACCTGGAAGAGGCCCCACACAGCCCCGACGTAAAGCTCTCTAGGTTTCTGCTGTTGATCATCTCAACAGAGAGCTGCTTGCTTAATTTTCTTTGTTTGGAGATACACTCCCATCTGGATTTCCCTGCCTGCCTCCAGTCCGGTTTCCAATGCTTTTTTCTCCAAAAACTAGCTTAAAAATCCCTCAAAATCTCTTGTTCTGTTAATATTCATTCTAGAAAAACTAGAATTCTACATGAACCCCAACTTCGGCCCTTTTTTTATCTGTCCAGAGGTAGCTGAAGGCTGCCATGTAGAAAAATGGGTAAACTAACACCAGTATATATTCATTGTTACTAGACAAGTAGAATAGCAATCTCACTATGCTTTCTCATCAGTCTACTCTCTATAGCCTTAGAAATTCTCAGCAGGTGCCCTTGCCTCCTGCTTACAGAAAGGAGAAACAATAGGATATAAATTTTCTCTACTTCTTGATATAAAAATCTACAAATATATAAACCTACCTGAATTTACCTGAAACCACATCCTTCCTTTGATGATCAGTAGTAGATAAATGATTAATAATGTTAGGTTTCCATTAAACACATAGATTTAGGAATATATGATATTATATACATAATATCATAAAATCATACATAATATCATAAAATCAACATAATGTTATACATAAAAATAAAAGCAGGATACAGAAATGCATGGTAGGAATATATTTTGTAAAAAGTTATATAGGAATACTGCATATGAAGTACTATTTGAAAATATAAATTATTTAGAATGGTTGTCTGTCTCTTGTGGGATTTTTGATTATTTTAATCTTCTTCACATTTTATGTGTTTCAAGTTCTCTCTGGATCCTTCAGGAAATATTTTGGGTCTGCCCAGTTTGTGATTTGTTTTCTTAGAAAGACGTTACCATGTTTCCTCAGGTTCTCTGGAAATAATTCCCCTTTTCAGAACTGGAGGTTTTTCTCAGTTCAAGGTGGGCTTTTTTTGTTTGTTTGCTGTGTTTCCTTTTGTTTTGTTTCTATTTTAGTTTTACTGAAGGATAAATACCTTTTGTTGACCTTTCTATACAGTAGTCCTAAGCTCAGCAAAGAAGTCCATCTCTGCTAAGTCACGTATTTCTTTACCAGGGATATTAAACTCACTATACGTGAAATGTTTCCTTTTATCAAGTATCTTAACTTAATGATCTACAGCACACAGATTTACGAATTTACAGAAGAGATAAGTCAAATTGTCAACTGTGACGTTTACTTTTATAACCAAGTAAACTTTCTCCAAAGAATCACTTTTAGGTGATGGCCTCTTAATTTTACATGCAATCTGATATTGGGGGCAAATATTATACATGTGTATTAATTTTTGAAGCCTTCTTGTATTATTTCCTAGGCAATCAGAGAGATTTTTATAAAGCTAGATAAGCTTGTAGGTAGGGGTTTAAATTTTCCACATTTATGAGTTAATAGATTTTCGTAGCAACTAATCTTTCCAGTGTATCTATTTGAACATTAGTCATACAAAGAACATGAACACTTGGCAGGGTTTTTTATTTTAGGGTGTGATGTCTAAATGCTAGCAATAAATATTTTAGTAGTTAATGAATGCATTAAGAATTA
The DNA here is from genome assembly GCA_028646535.1 of Procyon lotor. Classification (NCBI taxonomy): domain Eukaryota; kingdom Metazoa; phylum Chordata; class Mammalia; order Carnivora; family Procyonidae; genus Procyon; species Procyon lotor. Next base: position 135,888,205 of record CM053605.1, read on the forward strand.
AAACATATATTTCAGTCTGAAATATAGCTACTCTAACTTCTTCATCTAAATAGTGTCATGTAAAAATAAATGAAACTAAATAGGCTAACAATATTTTAAATCCACCAGAATTAATGGAATGGAAAAAAAATAAAAGAAGAAAATGATTTGGAGAGTCAGCAAAAGAAAAATCCCTAGGCTTCTGGAGATTAAAGTGAATTGGGAAGCTATTGTGGCACCTTTCTTTCATTGAATTTAAATGATATATTTCTTCACACGTACTGCATTTACAGAGGTATTACAAAATGGAATTTTAAAATGACACCAAATTTTAAAAAATGAGATTCAAGAAATTCTAAGATGTTTGACTTTTAGATGGAATTATATATACCTCGAAATTCTTTTCTTCTCGTGATTACAGAGAGACAAAGACTGAACTTCTTCTGTTAATTGATCCAGCCAGCATTTATTAAGCACCCACTATGTCTAAGTTGTTACATAATCTGAAAGCTGCCTTATGATAATGCACAAAATATGTAATACATTGAAGATGCAAATGTGCTAAACAAAGATGAAAAATGTTTTGATGATTAGAAATAAGAAATTTACTAGGATATCTTAAACATTTGAGAAGTAAGATGTCCTGGTAAAGTTCTCATTTCTAATCATCAAATTCTTTTTCATTTTTGTTTAGAAACATTTTGGATCTTCAATGCATTGCTATAAATTTCATGCAAAGAAAAAAAAGAGGCCAATAAAAACCAGATCCTAAAATAGAGAGCAAACAGGTGGTTGCTGGAGCAGAGGTGGGTGGCAGGATGTGCGGAATAGGGGAAGGGGAGGGATTAGGAGCGCACTTACCGTGATGAGCACTGAGCAATGCATAGAATTGTTGAATAATTATTCTGTACATCTGAAACTAATGTACCACTGCTGTTAATTATACTACAATAAAAAGGAAAAATGTGCATTAATATAGATATTATTGCTTAAGTAAAAATTACCTAATGTTAATTTAATAAATTAGGGTGGACCTTAATCTTCTTTCCTCCTAACATATGGACTGGAATTAGTGACTCAATCTAAAAATAAAGTATGAAAAGGAAAAAAATAGTAACTTTATACTGGGATAACTTGGAACAACTACCCTAAATGATCAAAGTTAACATCAATCACAGTGGATGGACATCAGGTATTCTGACATGATGCTGTCAGATGGTATGATGACATGATGACAAGGGTATTGGACTTCTCTGGCATTCTTCCCCAAAAGCCATAATTCCAGTCCAGTCATGAGAAAAGCACTGAAGAAACCTCAAGTATGGAAAGTTTTACAGGATATTTTTCCTGTGCCCCTCGAAACTGTCAAAGTCATGTAAATCAAATACTGAGAAACTTACAGAAGAAACTTAGGAGATAAATACAGTCAAGACACAAACATAGTACCCAGGATGGGAACCAGAGACAGAAAAAGAACATTGGTAGAAAAAAATGATGAAATCCAAATAAACTATACTTTATTTTGCTTAATGCTAAATTCAAGAGTAATGTGTTAATGATAATTTCTTAGTTTGACAAATGGACAATAGTTAACATTAATGGAAACCAAATAAAGTATATATGGAAACTCTCTATACTATCTTTGTAACTTTCCTGTACATGTAAGTTTATTCCGAACTAAATGTGTGTGTGTGTGTGTGTGTGTGTGTGTGTGTGTGTGTGAGTGTTATACTCCACCTCCAGATGATGGAGTATCTACAGATACTATTTGGAAATCTTTGAAAATAAGGCAGGCTCTATCTATCATTCAATACTTATTTTTAAAAACTCAGATACATGTAAAGTAGTTTCAAAATTGCTAAGCTATATAATCTGTGAGAAATAAATTTATTAGACTACCATGTTTTTGCACAATCAATTTGCACAATTTTTTGTTGTTAGCCTTAATTTTTCCAGCCAAAATACTGTTTTCCAGCAGTACTTGGGTCAGCACCATTTTCATTCCATGCTCTGCAGTAAAATTCTGCTATACATTTGTAATACAGTTAGACTCACTTTTTACATGTTGTATTACATCACAAGACCTATTGACATTCTGGTTGATTCTTTTTTATTCTTTTTAAGTTTTCATACATTAAGGCCCATGCTCTGTGACAGTCACATAGAATGATGTATCCAGCACCCCAGTATCATATAGAACATTTCTATCACCTAAATCATCCTCTGTACAGCCCTTTTGTCCTCAAACCACATTCCATGCCTCCAAACCCTACCACTGACCTTCTTCTGTTCCTATGGATTGGCCTTTCTGGAATGTTACACGAATGGAACATTACAATCAATAGTCTTTTATATTCAGGTTTATTGCACAGGGCAAAATGTATTTAGATTCAAACAGGCTTTTCTATTTATCAATTTATTTTCTTTTTATTATTAAAGTATAGTTGACATACAATGTTATGTTAGTTTTAGGCATACAACATAATGATTTGACAATTCTATGCATTACTCAGTGCTTACCAAATTAAGTGTAGTCACCATCTGTTATTATAATAATATTGATTATATTCCCTATGCTATACTTTTCATCTCCTTGATTTATTTATTTTATGACTGGAAGTTCATACCCCTCAATTGCTTTCACCTATTGTGTCCATCCCTCCATTCCCCACCTTCTGGCAACCACTAATTTATTTTCTATTTAGTTTGTTCTGGTTTTCCTTATTTGTTTGCTAATTAGTTTTGTGTTTTTTAGATTCCATATATAAGTGAAATCATATGGTATTTGTCTTTCTTGGTCGGACTTATTTCATTTAGCATCATACCCTCTAGGTCTATGCATGTTGTCAGAAATGGCAGGATTTTATTATTTTACATGGCTGACTGTGTATATATACACGGTGTATATATATCACCTCTTCTTTAACCATTCATTTATTGATGAACACTTGGGGGACTCCCATGCCTTGGTTATTATAAATAATGTTTCAATAAACATAGTGGTGCATATGTCTTTTCAAATTAGTGTTTTTGTTTTCTTTGGGTAAATACCTTTTAATGGAATTACTGGATCATACGGTACTTCAATTTTTAGTTTTTTTGAGGAATCTCCATACTGTTTTCCAAGTGGCTGTATCAATTTACATTTCCTCCAACAGTTCACTTTGGATTCCCTTTTCTCCATATCTTCACCAACATTTGTTATTTCTTGTCTTTTTGATAATAGGCATTTTGGCTGGTATGAGGTGATATTTCACTGGGCTTTTGATTTGCATTTTCCTGACGATGAGTGATCTTGAACACTTTTTCATGTGTTTGTTTGTCACCTGGACATCTTTTGGGAAAATGTCTATTCGAGTTCTCTGCACATTTTTAATCGAATTTTGTTTTGGTTTTGAGTTGTATATATTTTTACATATTTTGGATGTTAACCCCTTATTGGATATATCATTTGCAAATATATTCTCTCATTAGTAGTTTGCATTTTTGTTTCATTGATAGCTTCCTTCACTGTGCAAAAGCTTTTTAGTTAGATATAGCCCGGTTAATTTTTGCCTTTGTTTTTTTTCCTTTTTATTTTTATTTTCCTTTTTATTGTCGAAGAGATATTCCACTGTAGAGAAGTATCAGTTTGCTTATCCATTTTCCTGTTAATGGACATTTTAGTTGTTTCCAATTTGGGGCAATTCTGAATAAAGCTGCTATAAGCATTCACAAACACCTGTTTGTGTGAACATGAGTTTTCAATTTATTTGAATAAACATCTCAGGAAGGGATTGATGGGCCTATTATGAACTGTATAAAATTTTCCAAACTGTCTTTCAAAGAAGCTATTTTATTTGGTATTCCCACCAGCAATGGATGGGAGTTCTTTTTGCTCTGCATTTATTTATTGTTATTTAAAAATTATTTCGACACCAAGATTCTGCCATATTCCTCTCTGTAATTCAAGCCTCAGCACAGTGTTAGTTATTTGCTAAAAATACTAAGAATATTGCTAATATTGACTAGTTACTACGTAACTATGATATGGGTATTGCTGTAGTTTATTAATTACCTTTCATTTATATACTTTCTGCAAGTTTTATAAAAAGGAGGGAACAGAGAATGTTGACACAACATGGATCTTCTTTAAAATATTAATCTGCCAGGTACCTGGGTGGCTTGGTCAGTTGAACATCCAACTTTGGCTCAAGTCATAATGTCATGGTCCTGGGATAGAGTGCTAAGTCCAGCTCCCCACTCAATAGAGAGGCTCTCCCTCTGCCCTTTCCCCACTCATGCTCTCTTTCTCTCTCCCTCCCTCTCTTTCGCAAATAAATAAAATCTTAAACAAATATTAATCTTTCTTTTGAGTTCAGCTTCACATCTGTATTCTTCTGCTTGTTTGACACACAGAATCCAAGTTAACCTCATTAAGAACTATAAATTCAGATTACTGACATTTACATGAAAGCGAAAACATATTCTGGATTCAGGAATCTATGACATGAAGGTAGGTGTCACTTCAATTAGCATAGTCCAAAATTCCATTAAACCTAGAAGTCATCCCTTAAAATAATATGACTGTCCCATTATTTGATTTTATAATAGATTTTTAGTAATCATCATTAGATAACAGAATATCTGTAATAAAATAAGTTTGCAAGTGGTCTTGTGCAATCTATGATATATACTAGAAAATATAATGATATCCAAACTAGCAGAAATTATATTTGGAAAATATGTATCTGAAAAAATACCTTAACGGTTAACCTAAAATAAAAACTGTTGTCATACTCCAGTTATCTTCATCTGCATGTCATGTAGAGAAGGCGTGATGAGTTTTCAGCATCTATAATATATTCATCCCTAGGTACAGTGGAACATCTGTTCTTTATTTGGGGTTTGATTCTTCTGCTTTAAGTTAGTTAAGCTGCCGAACATGCACCTCCTTGGTACTTCATTAATTTCAACTAGATTTTGTTGAGTTGTAGAAGATTATCAAAGTTCAGAAGTTACAAATAACACCAGTGATCAAGTAATACTCTAGACACTCAAACCTCTTTTTTCTAGAGTTTTTGCCACTGGTTTCCCCTTCCAGTGGGAATCAATTACCAGGAAGTCTCAAGAACTATTTGGAAAGACTTCTGTGTTCCACTTGAATAAACATTCTTATAATAAATGTAGCAAAAATAAAGCAATCCCATTATATATATTCAATATATATATTTCACAGCTTTCCACTCTATTTCCTTCCCAGACAACTTTCCTAGAATACCTTAGAGTTTACTGAGAAGAGTTAGGCAGAGAAACATGATACTGTGTAAATCTAGTTAATCGTCTAATTTATTTATTTATTTAAAAATTATAACTCTGGGAGTAAAATGAGTTAGAGGGTGACCTAGACATAAGTCCTTTGTGCCCTTTTTAGTCTGTACTATCTCCCAGAAAAAGAGAGTCAATAGGCAATTTCATTCTAATTTATTTCTCTGCTTCCAGTTGCACCCTAATATAGTTTCCAATATTTCACATTAATTCAAATGTGTTTTTTTCAAGATAATAAATCTGAAGAAAAAAATAGCTAGGTAGTACCATGACAGGTCACAATTAAAATAATTTCCAGTCAACCATGAATAAGATTACCATGAAGTCATTATAGAACTTCTGACAGTGTCCATAATTAAGCCTATGGGCACATATAAATCTTTTGCTTATATACTCTCTGAATTTAAGAAGCTAATTTTAAAAATAAATAGCTTTTAAAATTTCTAATTTCTAAACACTTTCTGTCAATAGTATAGACTGATGGCTACAAATCCTGGGCTCAGTAAATTACAATGTAGAGCTAAGCTCTATTTTCTTTTTATTTTTTTTTAAGCTCTATTTTCTATAAATGTTTCCATGCATGTTTGCTTTCAGCAAGTTCAGCAACTGCAAAACTTTGAATTAAGACTTCATGTTTTTCCCTTTTGTTCTTGCTAGCGCAAACAGTCTTGACATGAACAAAAACTATGTTGTGCATTTAATAAACTTTGATGGGGAATATATAATCAGGAATCAATGTGAACAAACTAGACAACTTTAGTTCCAAATGCAGAAAGTTTAAGGTAAATGTACATAATTCTCAATCTGAAAGAAAGAAATGAAGATTATCTTTACACAAATCTAGAATTATTCATGGATTCCCAATTAACAAATGGGCTGTATTTCTAAAGATTTGTTTTAAAGTTTCTTTTTGGGAAGAAACTAGTGTTTCCATTAAAATGCAGTAATAATTAGACTGGTTGGTTTCTGAGGCTATAGTTTAAACTGTGTCACGATGAATTAGTAGGCCTTTGTGGTCAGGAATAACATTCTATCATTTGATCACTGTAGCCCTATTTGGGTAATAAAGTTTTGAAAATACACAGCTCTCTCATCTTTTCTCTTCTGCCTAATATTCCGTATTCCATTGCTTCAAACCCTGACCGTTATGTAAAACCAGAATTTTTAATTCTTGTGATACAGAACATTCCTATAGACAATAATTAAAGAATCTACTGGTTGACCTTGATGGGCTTTTGGGGACTTCAAGATGAAATGATTTTTTAACTTCCTTTTAATGCTGCTATTGAAAATCCTAATTTCTCCTTTTAAATAAATTTTACCTTGAGGGTAACAATAGTCTGCACAATGAAGTAAGGATTGACAAATGCTTTCAAAGAAGAAGGCAATAATTTTGCTGTGAAGTACTGCTGTAATAATTGTTAACAATATATACTGCCATAAATATATCATCACTGTTATGGATAAATAGATATATAAAGTTACTGGTGTAACTATGTATGCTAATTTGCAGTGATAATATATTATAAATACTTTTGACCATTCTATGTCTATAATAAAATGTTGTCAACTAGCTGAAAAGATTTAATCCAAACAAATCATAGGAAGCTTAGCAAATGTTTTAGTGATAGTATGATTATTTTGAAGAACAAAATGCCATTGTTAACAGGAGACAGAGGGTACTAAATATAAACTGGTGGCACAGAATACTAAAATTCTGTATTCTCTTGGGCGTTATTCTCAATTAAAATTTTGACTTGATTTTTTTAATGTAATAATCTGACTAGATATAGATATACAATTTCTTCTGTAACTCACATTTTCAAGATATTATTAATGAATACTTTAAAAATACAGTTTAACCTCAAAAAATAATATCTGGACATTAACATTTAGATATAATATCAATGAAGGTATTTTAATTATATGCTTACATATGAATTAAGATATACTGTACAATTTTTAAAAATGTTTAATAGGAGTGTAGATTAGTCCAAGTACAACTAAGAATGAAACATTTTAATATTTGTTTCTAATCCCTCTTTTCTATTCCTTTTCCTTCTTCACCCCTGGCTTCAGGGATTCACCAATGCGTTCATGCTCTCTCTTCCACTAAAAATGATTTTCTAAGAAAAACTTCCTGGAGTACGGGATGTCTAAGCAAAAACCATGAACTGTGAAGTGGAAGTTAACCAGGTACAGATGGTGAGAAGTTAGGTTTATAATATATTATAAACCTAAGGAGCAGCATGAGCAAAGGCGAGAGGTGTGAGAAAGCATGACCTACTCAAGAAAATGCCAGTAGTCAACCTGTCACAACCTTCAAAAAAAAGGCTTTTTCTTCATGAGAGAGTTAATGACTATATAACTTATCACAAAGAATGCAAATGTAGTACCATGTGCTGAGAGTTGAAATTGTACTAGTACTAGTGCTACTGTTGTTACTGTTATTTCTGGCAGTGGGGGTGGGCATTTAAAGGTGGGGAGTGGTTTTCTATGTGCATCGTCTTGTTGCTATTGTTCTGGGAAGGTGATCTGAGTGGCCTTATATATAGATATCCACAAGTCTGTGGTGGACATGTTTGTAAACAGAAACCACATTCCAAGGTAGCCATGAAAAGATGAATTTGCTTTCCCGAAACAAATCAAATCCTGATAAGATATTCATCCTGCCATTCTACAGGTGCTCTGAGCTACCTCCTGTCAATTTGTGCAAAATTCTGGAGATCTAATCATTCATTCATCAATTTATTGACTAAGTAAACATTTATCTAGTATTTACTAGAGCAGTTCTGGGAACTGTTTTCCTGTCAAGTATATAGTATTCATGTAACAAGAAAGTCAAGGGCCTCACCTCATGGGATTTCTATTTTAATGGTTTAAATTCTAGGACTTATGACTGAGATGTCCTTTGTTCCAATCCCTTCAGGTCTGAAAATTGGGCTGCTTCTTCCATATTGTATATGGGACCCAAGAATCCTTACCAAAAAGGTATATGCCACCTGCTTGGGACATTGTCCTAGAATAGAGTTGTGTGTTCCCAGTGCTTAGAAGATGAACCAGTATTTCTGTCTTTCATTTCATGATACCATTTCCCCCATTAGGAAATTCATCAGAGATATTCTTCATCTTTTCTTCAATACCACTGCCCTATGCAATCAAGTCAGTTTAGGTTTTAAGAAAAGAGGGAACAGTTTTTAATCTAAGGTTGCTTCTTCTTGGTTTACTGACACCACCAAAGTAAGAAATTACAAAACTTTTCTACCCAAGAAAAGGAAACAAAGCAAAAGTACATAAGTTGTTATAAAAATCATATCCTCTGAACTACCCAGCCATAAATGTAAGATGAGTATCTACTTCTTACTTTTAGAGTAGTCCTGCACTGTTTCGATTGTATAATCTAAATTCCTTACATAGTGGATCAACACTCAGTCAGGAAAAGGAAAAGTTTGGTAAGTCGAGAGGAACCAGCATTAAGTTGATGGTTGAGTTCAGGCAGGCAGTGAATCTGAATGAGGAGAACCTCCTGCAGAGGGCTCTGGAAGGTGACATGAGGGCTCTGAAGCATCTGGGATTGGGTACACAAACAACTGGCAGAGATAATAGTGATTGAACAAAGGATTTCACTGTGATATAAGCATTTCCTTGGGAGTTACAGTGCTTACTTGTGAGGAGGAAAACCAATGAAAAAATACTGGCTAATATTTTCACAGCATCACTGTGTGCTAAGCATAGTTCTAACTACTTCACATGCCGTAATGTAAACTTCATGGTAATTCTAAGTATTATGTCCAATTTTCAGATGAAGGGGATAACATACAGATAAGTCATGAAAGTATTCTACAATGTGGTTAGTAAATGACAGCACTAGTAGTCAATCAAACCCCGGCGGTGTGGTTCAAGAGTATGTGCTTTTAACCACCAGACTGCCTGGAGAGATGGGCTGCCTGAGATTCATAGCTTGGTAATGAAGAGAAAAACACCCCCTGAAATCTCACACTTGGTCCGGTGCTCTCAGATAGACCAAGGTGTTCTTCTGTCAAACATTATTAATTTCACAAAATAGCAACATCAGATGATATCACTCTGTGACTAGGATGATTTCCAACAAAACAAGACCACTTTGTAACCCTATCTGAACAGACAAAACATGAACAATGTCTGAGCCACAAAAATGACCAGACCATACCCCTATCTCGGTAATAGAAATGACTGATGCTTCTTTAATAACTATAGCTCTGCTTCTACCCAGTTTTCCTTTCTTCTAGAAGAAGCTGAGTAAGAATCGATTACCCACACTTCCTGAAAGCATTTGATCCAAATCAAAACCCCACTGCCTTAAACTCACCTTAACTTGATATATCATAAGCTCTGATGCTATAATAGTTTTCTTTTCTAACACCCTCACACTGAGACACCCTATGGTGTGTATTCTTTCACTCACAACAATCATTAAACCCAACTTGATTAACTACACATATTCCTGGTGGTCTTAGTCTAGAAGGAATTGATAGTGACTTTAAATTGTTATTTGGGCATTCAAAATGAGTGCATCGGATATTAACTAGTGAAGTGGAATAGAGCATTTACACAAAAACACAAAAAATAAAAGAAATAAAAAAAGAAGAAGAGAAGGGCATACACAAAGAAGAAGCGAAGAGACGATAAAGAAATAGGGATGTAGTTGTATCTAGAGAGAGAGAGACAGATTCTTTCCTTAGTCTCCTTTAAGGGCTAAAGGCTGGAGAAAAATATTTTGTTGATGAGCATAGACTTTACAAAGCATTGCTTCCCCAATCCTAATATTGATAATCTTATATTCTACAACTGGACTTAAAGGCATTATCCCTTCCAGTATTTTTCCCTTATTATAGAGTGACAGATTTTCAAGAAGCAGATAAGGGAGCACATGTGAGTACAGAAGGGGTCTTCTGGAGCCATCCAAATATCACATAAGCACAGTTAACTCAGCAAACTGATGAAGCAAGCCTTTAGTAGTAAAATTCAAGTACTAAATAAACATAATTTCTATATATATTTTTTTCTGTGTTATAAATTGCATAAGAAAACACTATTTCAGAGATGGCTTAAATGATATGAGAGCTTAGAACCTCACTCTCAAATTGTAATACCTATGCCTATTTTTCAGCAAAATTATGTTGGAAATATCTTATAGTTCAAGGTTAAAGCATGACAAAAGGGTAATCATTATTAACATATACATAAGTTATATTTATATAATTATTGTCACAGTATGTGTCTTATTGTGATACTAGAAAGTAGATACCAAAAAAGCTCACAGTTGCCCATCCTTTTTCTTCACCAAGGAGTGTTAACACATAGATCTTAACTTGAGAGAAATGACCTTGGGGTTGTCTCTAAGCCTAGTTTTCCAGCCATGAGATCATCAGGTCAGCTCAATGTCACCTTAGATAAAAGTCAAACTAAAACCCTGATGGAAATATATCCACTGCAATTTGCGTTAAGAATAGTCTGTTCATCCTTGTTCACATTTATTTATTATTTTAAGAGGTGAAATGTACAATGTATTGCCCTTTGTTCTTCCAGTTCAATACGTAGAAGAAAGTAAACTGAACTTATCTGGAAATGCATGTGTTGATTACTGATATTATCTACTTCAACACAAAACACTCCAATTATATCTTAGCCTTTGAATGTGAAGTCAGCTAAAATTAGTCCACCTGAATTGGAAAACAAAACTAAAGAAACACCAGCGATCAACTCTTTCTTTCCTCTGTAACATTTGAGGGAAACAAATTTTAGGGAAAGCAAATAAGACCCTTCTCTGGGTCATGCAGGAATTTAGAGGCAGAACGAGAAATAGAACTTTGTTCTAAATCTTGATTCAGTGCTTCTGCCATTTGTGTTTGTCTGGGCCTGTCTATGTGCATGTATGCATGCAATGGGATTGGATTTTCAAACAAAGCAATTTGATATCACTGAATTATATATAGTTCCTAAGGAATATGATAACTGGCCAAGGATAGTTATAAAGTATACTTATTTAAATGATTAGGAAAATATATGTAGACCTAGAAACATAGATTCAATTATAAAACCACATGTAAAACAGAAAACACAAAATGTAGCAGAAGAATTTATCTTTTGATCAATGGTATATTCTGGATACATAAAAAAGAGGAGCTGACCAAATGTGGGTGGTTGATTGGGAAAGGTAAACAGCAAAGATTTGTAATACATTTTCATTTTAACTAAAGTAGATCTTTTGATTTATAATCAGCTTAGTACAGAGAAGAAATGCATTGTCAAAAACATTTATATTTTTATTATTTTTTCTTTAAAGATTATTTGAGAGCATACTTATGAGAGAAAAAGAGAGAGAGAGAGAAAGAGAGAATGAATGAATGAGCAGGGAGTTGGAGCAGAGGAAGAGGGAAAAAAGCAGGCTATCTGCTCAGCAGGGAGCCCTATGTGGGGCTCAATCCCAGAACCCCGGGATGATGAACTAAACTGAACTCAGATGCTTAACCCACTGAGTCACCTAGGTGCGCCCATTGTCAACATTTAACTGTTTTTGGCATGCTAATATAGCTGGAAGGAAATTCAAATGTAACTCAAAAAATGGATTTTATAGGAAACTATGCAAAAGTCAGTTGGCAATTTCTTTTGTTATTCTTTTAAAGGTAATACATTATTTTTCTCCACTTTAACAGTTTTTCCTATATGTCCCATTTTGATTAGTCTTCCTGTACTTCATTATTCAAAGTCATTATGAACTTCATAATATTAAAAAAGAAATTGGTCTTTTTTCATATGTATCATGATGGAAATCAACAAGAATGGCTTCAATTCTGTGGGTCAGTGAGAATTTTGGAAAATTCTCAGCAGTTGTCTTTCCTGACTCATTCATTCTTTCCTCCCACTCTGGAACTACATTATCTGGAATCACACATGTTTTACATCTTTTCATTGGTTCTCTTATGTCTCTTATGATGTTGTTTAGTTTCTTCTATTTCATGTCTGTATTCATCAGTTCTGATATTTCCTATGAACCTATTCTTCAGAGTCACTAATCATGTCTTCTGCTTTTCCAGATTTTTTAAAGCAAACTAATAAGTTCTTAATTTTGCATACAAAGTTTTGCAAGTCTACAATGTCCATTTGATTTTAAATAGACTCAGTTCTCTCATCAAACTCTTTATACTGTCATCTATTTTCACACTACTGAATATTTTTCTAATATTTTTCCTATTGTTATTCTATAGTCTCTTTCAGGTAACTCTGGTAACTTTTGTGAACAAAAATGAACCACTTGTGATTGTCTTCTTTTTCTCTCTCTCCAACTTTGACCATGTCAACTTTTTTGGTATGCCTAATATGTCTATATATTCATTATTCAGTTGAGTTGTTTTTTTCTGACTGCTTTAAGAGTTTTTTCCCATTATCTCTGATTTTTTTCATTGTTTAAAAGTTTTTATTCAAATTCCAGTTAGTTAACATACAGTATAATATTAGTTTCAGGCGTACAATATACTGATTCAATACTTCCATATATCACCTGGTGCTCATCACAAGTGCCCTCTTTAATCCTCATCACCTATTTTCCCCATCCCACCACTTACTCTTATCTGGTAACCATCAGTTTGTTCTCTGTAGTTAAGAATCTGTTTCTTGGGGTACCTGAGTGAGTTAGTGGGTTAAGCCTCTGCCTTCGGCTCAGGTCATGATTTCAGGGTCCCGGGATCAAGCCCTGCATCCAGACTCTCTGCTCAGCGGGGAGCCTGCTTCCCTCTCTCCTTCTGCCTACTTGTGATCTTTTTCTATCTGTCAAATAAATAAATAAATAAAATCTTAAAAAAAAAAAGAATCTGTTTCTTGGTTTGCCTTTCTCTCTTTTTTTCTTTGCTTGTTTGTTTTGTTTCTTAAATTCCACATTTGAGTGAAATTATGCTGCTACTCCTGATTTTTAAGTGGCTCCTAATTCTTTTATCCTTCTCCAGTGAGGACCCAACTCTTCCCCCTCTCACTCAGAGAACGCAGTGACTACTCACATTAATAAAACACAAATGGTATTGGCTCAAGGAAGGGATGCAGCCTTGGTAAGTCTCAGTCTACTCTGGTAGTTGTATGAACCTCAATGGCTATGTATGAACCTCTATGGCTTTCAAATGAAAACTATGCTTTGGTGAATGTACAGGAATTGATTTGCATGTGCATGTTGGTATGTGTTGCAAAGAGAAGAAAGGACTAGAATACAAAAGTAAGAAAACAGAAGAGTGCTATAATAGTGACTGAATATAAGAAAATAAAATTTAAAAATTTCAGTTTTTCTGCAGGAGGGTAATCAATTTCTTTCTGTTAGTCTTGCTGACATGATATGTTTTAGTTTTATTATAGGCCCTGTAAAGATACAATGAACTACTATTTGGGATATAATCTAAACAATAAATATAATTTCTAAAAATGCTTAAGAAAAAATTACATTAATCTTTTTATATTAATAATTGGCACTTTTCCCTAAAGTTATAAGAAAATGTTGATAATTTGTTATCTAAAATGTTTAATTTAACATTAGATTTGAAAGATAATAATTTAGATACATTTAGATTTGGAAGATAATAATTTTATATAGATGGTTATTAAAGTAGATTCTTTTGGAATATAAGTGCTCTGAAATCTCAGTCAGAGCCCCCTGCTATTAATAATGAAATGGTAATAAATGTTTAAAGTTAATTAAAAAAGTATAGAGCTTTTATATTTAAATTTTTTATAAAATATATTTATTCTTAAAACTTTATTACCTGATATATGCAAGAATCCTAGAAACTTTATATGTAAGATACTATTAATATATATATTTTATTATTTTAAGTTTGGCATAACGGTATTTCTTGCTGTTAGAATAAGATGATATCCAACTTTTTTTAACTGACACACTTTAGATTGACCAATTTATAACACACTGATAATTTTTCCTGTTTCAGTCTCTTTAGGTAAGTATTTATGAACAAGGTCAACTTTCTTACTCAAATGTTATCATGGAAATTTGCATGCTTTATACATTTGTTATCCATTAACATTGCAATAATTTCATTCCTTCAAAGTTTTGTCATAATCTTAACTTTATTCCTCCTATTTGCTTTTGTTCTCTTTTCATTTATTTTCTTTTCTTCATTTCTGTAGTTTTCTGGAATTCTTAAGAATGTCAGTCTGTTCTAGATAGGTCAAATGCTTTCTTTCAATGCTTTCAAATGAAAAGTTTCATGAGGGAACAATTCTTAAGAGGAATTTAAGATACAATCGCTTTAGTTTAATAGTTTGGAGTCCTATGTATTTTTATATTTTCTATTTTATTCTATTCAGCTCAACAAAGTGTATGAGTGCTACCTTTATTCCTTTTTAACTTGTATTTTTATTTAATCACCAGTGAATGTTAATTTGTGAAGCCAGTGGCAAATACATGTTAAATATTTAAGACTCTATTGAATAAAAGTCAGACCTTATTCATGCTTCTTGGGGCTGTGGTACAAAATATAATTCTATCATAAAATGAATCATCAACTAGGAGAGACCATTTAACAAAATTAGAGCTTACCAAATAGGAACATACATATTCAAAAAGAGCGCATTACTTAGCATAATATTTTCTTGATTTTTAAGCTTCTCTTTGTGGTAATGATTTCTCTCATTATTTCATACATTTTTAGATGCCAAGCATCATGTGTTTTTCATTTGGCTTTGTTTATTTAAACATTTCAGCTTATGTGTTGCAAACCTTTAAAAATTACTTATATCATTTTTGCATGTAGTATTCTTAATGTCTGCCATGTTCCCAGCAGTGTTAGAAAGTAATTCCTATAAAATATGTCCAGCATTAATTTCAAAGCTTAAATAATCAGGAGTGCCTGGCTAGCTCAGTCAGTACAGCGTATGACTCTTGATCTCAGGATTGTGAGTTTGAGCCCACATTGGGTGTACAAATCACTTAAAAAAAAATAAAAATACTTAAATAAATGAAAATTGCATTTGTGACTATGATAAAATAGTCATTTTCAAATGTATATTTGTCAAAATAGGTAACACGAGATGTTAATATTAGAATAACAGTTAATCTTATTTAAGCAAGGGTTTAAAGGTTACCTATATTTCAAGAAGGAAAGGTGAAGAAAAGTATACGTCTAAATTTAGAGAAGGCTAGCGTTAATAATCCCTTTTGAACTTTCCACATTCAGTTATTTACTTACTCTTTTATTACAGGTTGGATTCTCTAGGTACATTTTCAAAAGTTCATATTATTTTCCATTAAAACTCAGCAAAGACATTATAATTTTTTGAAGCCCAGATGGTTTGCTAAATGATCTGTATATTATTAAGTTCTATTCAGGAATGTATCATATTGCATAATATAAACATAATAAGGTGAATAATACAGGAATAGTGTTTTTTCAATAGTTTTTATGAACACATGAAGTGAAAGTTTTATATTAATTTAATAGCAAAACTCTTTTTGTAGCACAGACATAAAAAAACTAATTAGTGCATGCAGTAAATGTAGGTGAAGCCAATATTCGTGAGAGTTTTTTTAAGTACTCACTGTTAACGATTTCATTTCTCTTATTTCTCTTTTACTGCAACAGCGACTTCCTTCTCTGTGTGATATGCTGAGGACAAAATGAAAAAGTACTGAGTTGATTATTTTAACTCTTAGACTTTCCTTAAAATGTCATCATGTATGAATATCTGCCAACACTTATTAGTAACAGCGAGATCAGTTATCATCATCTGCTCCATATATTTGTTAGGTTTTAGTTTCATGAGAATAATTGGATGTAGAGTAACCCTAACTATACTTGTTTGTATCTTATTTTATATCTTATTCCCTTGGATACAGTACCACAAGTGAGAAGATCTATTTATTTTAGGCTGCTAAAAGTGTAATGCATTAAATCACAGTTTTAGAATTTTTTTCAAATAACAATTGTATAAAAAACATTTTTTTACATCTGGAAAATAATTTGCAAGTTTAAATATTTACTAATGATTCAGAACTGAGTTAGCTATCATTTATTGAATTTTTAGCAGAAGTCAAATGTTGTGCTCTATATTTTACTATGTAGTATAAATAATATCTTCCATAATGTTAATATTATTTGTATTTTACATACAGTATACTAGGCTTGAGAATGTTATTTTCTTATGTTATCAAAGTAAAGAGTTACAGAGTTCAAATTTAAAATCAAAGCCTTCAAAAGTAATGCTGTATTGAGGCCTGTGTTTGTGCAGATTTGGGTTAAGCTGAATTTTTTCAACCACACTGCAAATATATATTACACTTGAACTTAACTATGTAGTTGAATTCTTTTCTTTAAATTAAATTCCAATTGAGAATGTTTAGGTATTTGTTTAGGTCCTGATCACTTAATTCTCACTCAGACCAAATGACTAAGAATTATTTTTACCATGTTATTATATTCTGTACAGTTATTTGGAGAACTATGAATTTCAATTCTAATGCATATCATACTAACTTTTACATGTGTTTTTATAATATTTGAGACAGCAATAATTCAATTACTACATCATGCCATAATTCACATAATCTGTAAAATTATTCTCATATATCCTATATCTCATACTAAAATGAATCCTATAATGAGTCCTATGATGATGGTCATTTAATCTAAGCCAGGTGGTCATGAAGTCCAGCAAATATACAAGACATGGAGAGAGTTAACCAGAATGATGTACGTTTTCCTTCCACATAGAACAGAGTCTGGCACAGCATGAGGCATTCCTGGGGCAGGTATTATAATCACGTATCTTAGAAAGAGTTTGGCTCACACATATCCCTAGTCCAAGAGAGAAAAATAAATAGAAACATGTCTGAGTGGGCCAAATTTCCTTGAGTCTCAAAGACTGAAACAAGGGACATGAATCCACCCCAAACTGAGATGAGAAAAAATGTAAGAGATTAGCAAGTAAAGAGACCATCTTCTAGTATCTTCATAAAGAATTGACCATTTTCCTGCTAACTATAATATATGACAAGTACCACTTAGACTATGCCTGGACTATTTTCTGGGGTCTCCTAGCAGGTGATCCTGACCTCCTGTGAACTCACATTGACAAGTAACAGATTACTGATTCTGGGAATATGGAAAACCTAAAAGTGAAAAAATCCTAACTAAAATGCACATAAAAATATATGATAAACATTATTTTAAATAAATAAATGAAACTGGTATAAAAATGTGACTATCAGGGGCTGACAGCAAAAATGGAAATGAAATCCATAGTAATAAGAATGTTAATCTGAAACAAGATTGGCCTGGACTTCATTTACAGGACCTGAAGTTGTAAGTATGAATAATTAAGGGTGATACCAAATTACTCAAAATCAGTATGTTAAAATATTGATTGTCAGATTGTATAGACAATCGATTATAAGGAACATGTCTAAAATGTAAGACAAAAATGTTGTAAAGGGTTAAAAATGCTAACCAATGAAATTAAGGTAGAGTAACATAGAGAAACTTCTACAAACTGAAATACACACTCATAAATTGAATTACATGAGGCATTTAGAGGAAGGCAAAACCTAAAACTAACCAAATGACCAAGCTTGATCAAGAAAACTTGATCAAGCTCACTAGTAATCAGGAAAATCCAAATTGATATTGATATGCAATAACATTTCACAAATATCAGACTTGTAAAATTTAGTCTGGAAATAAAAACGGCTGGCAGCGAAGTGGAACAATAGGCATTCTCACACACTGCTGGTCAGAGTGTAATTTAGTATAACTACTTTACAGTGCAATTTGCCTCGGAATATCTAGCAAACTTGAAAATGTGCATATTTTGTAATCCAGCAATTGCCCTTTTAGGTATAATTGCCTGGAGAAATTCTCATAGATGCACCTAAGGAAACATGTAGAAAATGTTCACTGAAAATGCATATGTGTTGGAGAAACACTGGAAGCAGTCTAAATTTGTAAGATGTTACAGTGATGATTGATGAAAAGGCTGACATTACTGAAAGCAAAATGCTATGCATCAATGTCTATAAACCTCAACTTCCAATAACAAATTGATAATGATATATACAGTCTGATAATACACATACTCACGCACACAAACACACATACATATGATTTAAAAATAGGCCAAACTAGACCTACTCTATGAATTAGTAGTTACTGAGTAAAATTAAACACAACATATAAAAACGATAAATATCAAAATCATAAGTGTTTTTTACCACACTTTAGGGCAAAAGATGAGGTTGAGATTGGGAATGAGAATATATGATAGATTAATTATATATAATACATTTGTTTTTTTAAAAAAGAAAAATCAAGGGATGCCTGGGTGGCTCAGTCTTTAAGCATCTGCCTTTGACTCAGGTCTTGGTCCCAGGGTCCTGCGATTGAACTCCACATTGGGCTCCCTGCTCAGTGGAAAGCCTGATTCTCCTTCTCCCACACCCCTTGCTTGTGTTTCCTCTCCCACTGTGTCTCTCTCCATCAAATAAAAAATAAAATCTTTAAAAAACCAAAACAAACAAAAATAAATAAGAAAGAAAAATCACGATCTGAAATAAACTTGACAAATGTTTGGAAGATATTGATGCTGGCACAGAGTTGGTCACTATATTATCCTTTATAATTTTCAATATAATTGAACATTTTCATGGAGCAAATGATAACAACACCATAGGATCCTGTCTCCAGAGTGTTAAAGAAGAATCAGAAAATTAGAAAAGATACCTAGGAAAATAGAGTCTCTGAAATCTCCTCCTGGGCATACCCTGAACAAAGGAAAAATACTCATAATATTTAAGTCCAGTGCATTTAAGAAGTTTTCTAGGGCTATAAATAAATAAATTTCTTTCCAATTTTGCAAAGAAGATAGAAACTAGCAAGACTTAAATTAGTGAGCTGGAGAATAATGGTAAAAACATTTGAAGTCATAGAAAACCACGAGATTTGAAAAGGGAAGTGATAAACCCAAAGGCTTAACATATATATGAGAGCAATTCCATCAGAAGACAAGGAAATAGATGAAGGAGAGACAAATACTTAGCAAATAATAGAAGTTCCCCTGGAACCAAAAGACCTGAGACTGCAGGTTGAAAGAGCTCATCTAATTCCAGAAGGGATTGATGAGAAGGGGACGTAAATCTTGGCAGATCTTACAAAAATTCCTGACCTAGAAAAATATTAAAGTGCAAAAATGTCCTATAGCTATTGGAGAGTCATAGTGAAGTGAACTCTCACATTTTACTGATGGATAGGCAAATTGTTGTGGCATTTCTGGAAAGCAACCTGCCAACATCACTTAAAAATAAGATGCACATACCTATTCTTCTACCCAACAGTCTTACACTTGGGGATATCACAGATAATTTTAGAAAATGCAAGTAACTAAGGATATAAGTAAAATGTATTTATTAGAACACTGTTTCTGCGGGATCCCAGTAAATTCATCAATGAAGAAATGATTGCAAAAAATATGGTGCATCTACATAATGGAATACTATGCAACTTCTAAAAAGAATTAGCACAAAATATACTAGCTGACTTCAAGGGATTTCCATACTATATTATGAAGTTAGAAGAACTAAGATAAAAATAATTTTGAATCATGTATAATATTCCATTTTTAGAAGGCAATTAATGACCTTAACATTTTGTATTAGTGTATATGCATAGGAATGTTTATGTCTATGCATGTTTAAAGGTATTACACAAATTCATACATATAAAATATCCATATAAGAAAATGATTAAAAAGTGGAAGGAAGTTATACTTAATGCTAAAGTAGGTTGTGGGTTGTAATGCAATCTGAGAACAGAAAAGGCTGAATGTATAGCAATGACAGAAGAAAAAAAAGTTGCTTATGTAAAGAAAACATGCATGAAATGATACCTTGGATATAACTTTGTATATGTGTATAGATTAAGAAATATTATGTAGCTTAAAGATAGTAATTAATATTTATATAACTATGAGTCTACATTAAGGGCTCTGAAAAAACTAAATTTAGATCTAAAGAGATTGCCTCTTAAGGGCATCCCAATTGGGTGAGGAGAGAAGATTATATGTGTTAAGGTTTTGCTTCAACAAAACAAGAAACAAAAAGCAAATAATCTATGAGTATAATGATTGATTATATTTGCATTAGCAAGGATACACATAGGCCATAAACATGAGTTACCTGTACAGTAAGATTGGTTAACTTTGTCTTAATTCATCTTGCTATTAATTTGTCAAGTATTGAAACAATTTTTCTTTTTGTATTTGAATAAAATTTATATAAAATAATTAAAATTACTCAACAAATTTCTTGAACTTTAACCTAAATGTTATCAAATTCAGTTGCAAAAATGAGTTTATATTTAATTCAATTAAAATATAGATACTACGGTGACAAAATTCTGGAATGCACAATGGCCTTTTGTTCAAGTTTTAAAATCAAAGAAACTGGGATCTATCCTGCCTCTGAAACATATTATCTATGGAATCTTGGAAAATTACCTAATGGCTTCATGTACCAGTTCACTTGTATGTAAAACACAGATAACAATAGGAAGAATAAGGATAATAATAGATGATTAATAGTACTTCTGAAAGTAACACACATGAAATTCTCTAACTGCCTGACATATATTAAATGTCAAATATAGGTTACTTATAATAATTAAGAACAAAAATGTCTTGGGCGCCTAGGTGGCTCAGTGGGTTAAAGCCCCTGCCTTGGGCTCAGATCGTGATCTTGGGGTCCTGGGATTGAGCCCCACATCAGGCTCTCTGCTCAGCAGGGAGCCTGCTTCCCCCTCTCTCTCTGCCTGCCTGCCTCTCTGCCTACTTGTGATCTCTCTCCTCTCTGTCAAATAAATAAATAAAATTGTTAAAAAAAAAAAGTTAAAAAAAAAAAGAACAAAAAAGTCTTTAGTGAGAATAAGACAGAGACAACCAACACTAGCTCAGTGAATACTACCTGTTGTGCTACAAAGTTCAGAAGATTTACAAATGTCCATTTGAGGATTCAGAAAGGCTAAGTGATTTTGCCATTGTCACTCAGATTGTCTACCTCAAAATTTAGATTTTCCAAAGCTTGGTCCAGTGATCACACACCTGGGACATTTTAAAAGCACTAATTTACATTATTGATATAGCTCTGAATATGTATTATGGAGTGTCTTCTATACATCTGAATAAGGCCATTTGAAATTGAATCTTAATTTTGAAAACTGATAGTATGAAGAGTTATGCATGCATTACATGTTTATAGTCAGTTTATCTTTTATTCATGGTAGATATCAATTTTGTATATTTCAATTGTTGAAATTTATATTGATTTTTATATTTGCAGTCTTCACAGAGATGGATTACCTTCAAACATTGGTTGTAACATCTTGCCAATGCTGTTCAGTAAGGACTGGGGAAAGTCAATATATATTTGGTTTCCGCTTATTTAGATTCAGATAAACACAAGCTCATTTACTGTTTCAACTGGCGGAAATCCACTCTGGTTCTATCGAAGAGGTGGGTGTCATACCCCATGGCCCCAGTTAGCTACCTCTGTGATTACTCTGACTCTCTAATGGCTTAATTCCCAGAGCACTTAACCCTCTAAGCTAGCATGTTGGAATTTAATTATAAACTGACTTGTGAATTTTTGTAATTGTATATATTTTGTAATCTCAATTACATACTAAAATCATTAAAACAGGAATAATTCCTTTCATTTCTTCCATAACTCCCCAGTTTGGAACACATCATATGATCACAGAATTTTTATTTTATGACTTAAAGGTGAAAAAAAATCATCTTTAGATGCAAGCATCCTAATTAATTCAAAACTGGTGCAGGTGTTATGACTATGGTTTCCTTTTTGTTTGTCTTTTTTTGTATTTAGGCAAAAGAATACTCAGAAAATACTTTGAAATATTTTTTAATAAAGTGGGGTTAATATAAAGATATTGGAAGAACTAGAAGTTCACAGTATGCCCTAGTTTCAGAATACTCGGGGAAAAAAAGGCTTATTCTTAGAATTACAATTAAATACTTATGGACTTCGGGGAAATGTTATAATTTTCTATTTAGTTCATAGTAACTAGAAATAAGAGTTTTATCTAAGTCTAAGGAAAAATGCTGCACTTTGACTTCTTTCCACCCTTTCCTTATGCCAGCAAGCCTAGCTTAATTAGAGAGCAAGTTCAAAGTGAAGAGCTGCCATTTAAAACTACCTTGATCATGAGTGTCTTCTGTGGCACTGAGATAGCATGGTTTACAGATCTTGTGTGCACAATAGGTCTGAAATTACTTATAGATCAATTTTTAAAAATATTCTGCACATGCATGGAGATCAGAGGACTCTATTGTAGAGTCTCATTGATGTTAAATAGCACTTTATGGTCTGTTACTTGTCTCTCTCAAAAATTAGGGATCATTGCCTCATTCAATCTTAGTTCTGAAAGTAAATAAGCATAATATAGGAATAAAAAATGACATTTTTTTTACCGTTTGTCTTTTTTCAAATGCTTTATATTTGTTAAGTGAAATACCCATTTCTTTAAGATTTATGTTTTTATTTTAGAGACATGGGGAGGGGCAGAGGGAGAGAGAGAGAATCCTCTAGCTGACTCCCTGCTGACTGTGATGCTGGACATGGGCTCGAATCAAGGACCCTGAAATTATGACCTGAGCCAAAATCAAGAGTTGGCTGCTTAACCAACTGAGCCACCCAGACACCCCGAAATATCCACATTTCTAGCCCTCTACTTAGACTATATCTCGTCATTTAGAATATGTCTCAAGTAATAGTCCCTCCTATCTCTACATCATCAGCCTTTCTCTCCCTACTATATCATCACATGAGAATATGAACATGTAACTTCTCTGTTCAAAGTATTGTTTATTGAGCCCATTATCCCTTATAACTATTGGTGTATTTCTCTGCTACCCTTTACAATAAAATGCCTTAACAGATCTATATTACATATATATGCATATATACATATACATACACATATATATAGTTAATTTAATATATATATTTAACTATACTTCTTTTTACTCACAGAAAATTATCTCTTGTCAAGATCACCAATAATCTTTATTTTAGCTTTAAAAATAATGAACAGTTTCCTTTTCTTAACTAAACTCCCATCCACATTGCATGTATTTGTCCACATTCTTATCCTTGATGCAGATGTTTCATGTGTCTTCTGGGACACTGGTTTGCTTCTTACCCATCTGTTTGCTGCTTCTTCTCAGTGTCTTTTGCCAGTTCCTCTTCACTGTTTAGATCAATAACTGTTAGAGAATCCCAAGACTCTTCTCTTTCTGCATTCATTCTTTCACTATTTTGTGATCTCTCCCAGCCTTGTAGCTTTAAATAGCACATGGAAGCTTTCAATATTATCCCCAGACGAGCTGTCTTTCTTGAAATCTGGGCTGGATTTATATGAATTTGATGGCTATCAACAAAAAGATGGAATTGAGGATAAGATAGTGAAAGAGTGACCTAGACTTGTAGCATCTGGCTTTGGCTTATCTCTGCCAGCTCCATCTCACCACTCTCCTCCTGGTCTACCACATTCCAGAATATTTAAGAATACAGTTCAGGGGCTGCCTGCATGACTCCATCAGTTGGACAGACAACTCTTAATTTTGGATGAGGTCATGATCTCAGGGTCCTGGGATTGAGCCCCACATTGGGCTCCGTGCTCAGCAGGGGGTTTGCTTGAGGATTTTTCTCTCTTCCTCTCCCTCTGCTCCTCTCCTTGCTCACTCTCTCCCTCTCTCTCTAAAATAAATAAATAAATCTTTTAAAAAATACAGTTCAGAACCTTTGCAAAGGCTATTGTTTCCCATGGCATGCTCTCTGCCCTGCCCGCCCTCCCCCCCCCCAAGAACCCATACCGGGATCTTTCAGCTCAGTTTCACAAGCCCTTCCTTATTATATATATAGTTATAGTTATATTATATATTTATATCTTTTTTCTAATCACCTAAGTTCTCTATTATTCTCTGTCATTACTATGTCATTCTCATTTGTTGTATCACAATTAGTGTTTAGATATTTATTTAGATATTTAGATATTTATTTCCTGATTTTTGCTTTTCTACTTCAATAGGGTGTAAGCTCCATGAAGGCAGAACCTATGACTGCTTTATTTACCAAGTACCCCCAGTTCCTGGAATATACTAAGCAGTCAAAAAGATTTGTTTAGTGTCTGACCGAACATGGTCATAGAGGGATAGATAAAATAGTTCACTTAAAATAAAAATAAAACAGAGGCTAATGAGGAAACAGGAAAACCATGAGAAAGTGGTATTACGGAAACTAAAAGAAAGGAAAGAGTTTAAAGAGGGATTAAGTTGTCAAAAATAACATATGTTGCTTAAGGTAAGGTAAGACAAAGATTGAAAAGTGTCCCAAGACAGATGGCAATGAGTTCAAAGTCCCACCTTCAAGATAGCACTTTCAGTTTTCATATTCTAGCGTTTTGAGAAGTTAATGAAAGATAATAAAGAAGGGAAATAATTGAATTTAGGCAACATTTCAAAATTTATATTTTCACATGAAGATGAGCGAATTAGAGAAGATAGAGCAGTAGCTGGAAAAGGATGTGGTAACCACAAGAGATTTTGTTTTGTTTAAATTGGTTTAAGGTGATAAATACTGACACTACTATTCTGAGCTTGATTAACTTCCAGCAAAGTAGAACAGTGGCTAGCCAGTAGAGGAAGGCTTATAGAAAGCACTTTCATAATAACTAATATTTAATTATATTACACAGGCATATTTCAATCAATAGCAAGATTATAAAATAGCCTCGATAGAATACCACATTTCACATACATAAATTTCCCCTGAAGAACTGCATATAGAATTTTCATTTAAGACTTTAGTTTATAACAGGGCTTTAGAAAATATTTTTCTAGTTATGTTAACTATTAATACTGCTTGGTTTTAAAACGAATTAGGAAATTTTAAAGTATGATTTCTAATTATCTTTAAACAATGCCCAATAAGAATATTCTGATTTCTTGTCCTAGAACATGTGACATGAGAAGTGGGGTTTGTCAATTCTCAAACCCAGAATCACAAAACAAAATATAGGTAGAAGTTTAGGGCATTGAGAACGTAGCTTAATAAATGGCAAACTTGCATGTTTGATTTTTTTTTCCTTAATCTCTTGCACCAATTACATTCTCTAGTACAATGTTAAATATAAGAGATCATAGCCAACATCACTTCCTGAGCTGAGAAATATACTTTTCAGTATTTCACAATGTATAACGTTTGCTCTTAACATTAAGTACACATTCTTTATCAGTTACTGTTTCTTATTTAAAAAATTATTTTTGATAAACCATATATTTGTGCTATATTAGCTTATTTTTGTATAGAAGAAATTGTATTGTAAGAAAAGAATGCATGTTTTACTTTTCTCCAAATTTTGTTGAGGCAATGAACAACATTGATTTTCAAATGTTAATCCAAACCTACATTCCAAGAATAAAAACAGGCTTGTTGTGGGGTATCATACTTCTACATTGCTGGATTTGATTTGTTGATATTTTATTTAGTATATTTGCATCTATGTTCATGAGAATGACTAGCCAGAAATTTTCATTTTTCCTTTTTTAAAATAATGACCTTTTTTAAAATGATGTCTTATCAGGTTTTGATAACACAGTTACATTATGTTCATAAAGTAATTTGGAAAATAGCTTTATTCTTTGGAAAAATGTTGTGCAGGGAAGGTGACATTTCTTTCTCAAATTATTAGAATAATTCAATATTCAAGATATCTGGGTGTTATCTTGAATGAATTTTATTTGTTGGAAGTTTTTAATCATAGGTTCAATTTTCAATAAATAAAGCCCAGTTTTAAAAAAAATTGTGTATTTTGGAATTTGCGTATTTTAAGGAATTTATAAATTTTGTAAAGTTATTAGGTTTATTAGTGCAAAGTTCTATTCTATTCTATTCTATTCTATTCTATTCTATTCTATTTTCTTTTTAGTGGTTAAAGTTTTTAGTGGTAGGGTGCCTGGGTGGCTCAGTGGGTTAAAGCCTCTGCCTTCGGGTCAGGTCATAATCACAGGGTCTTGGGATCGAGCCCCACATCGGGCTCTTGAGTGCTCAGTGGGGAGCCTGCTTCCCCCTCTCTCTCAGCCCGCCTCTCTGCCTACTTGTGATCTCTCTGTCAAATAAATAAATAAATAAATAATCTTTAAAAATAATAAAATAAAGTTTTTTTTGGTGTTTACTGCTCACGCCTAATATTGATTATTTTTATTTTTATTTTTACCTTTTCTTTTTTTCCTTAACTGTCTTTTTGAGTTTATCAATATTATCAGTCCCTTTCTAAGAGCCAATTTTAGTTTTCTAGAATCTATTTTGTGTTTGCAATATATTTTAATTTCTGCTCCTACTATCATTATTATTGTTTTTATTTTTCTTTCTTCGGGTTTAACTCTTTACTAGCATGTTAAATTGAGACATGTACTTAGGTCATTGCTTTTTCAAACTTTCTGATTGCTAATATTTTTAAGACTATACATTTTTCTCCAAGCACTGCTTTGTCAGCATTCCATGGACTTTGATATGCCATATTTTGACAATCACTTAATCCAAAAGTATTTTCTAATTTCCATTGTGGTTACTTATTATATTTGGTAACATTTGAAGGGGATTGATTAATTTCAACATTTCTAGTAAGCTTCATTATCTATTTTTATCTTGATTCCACCATAACTAGAGAATACTCTGGGGCTGACGTGAAGGTAAGATTTTAATCCTTATGAGACTCATTCTTTCTGCCCTTACTATTATTCGGTAGCGCTTCCCAGTGCCATCTGAACAGCTGGGATTGATTCCCATGTCCCTTACCCCAGAAGGCCCCAGGCTACAGCTTTTATATCTCTAGCCTGATAAGACTATGGAATACTCTACTCAGCTTCTTCAAGGCTTTCAAATTGACAAATGACTTAGTGGAAAAGCAATGTTAAGGTCAAGCTCATTTTCTGAGTTTCTTCGCTCTCTGAAATTTTGGAACACGAGCCCTCACTGCCTTCTAACAAATTGTTGTTGTTGTTGTTAATGTCATCCAGAAATAACGCTTGATTTAAAGCACTGTCAACATTTTAGAATCAATAAAATTTTTTTCCTTAAAGATTATTTACTTATTTATTTGACAGAGAGGACAGAGATCACAAAAAAAAAAAATTTACTTATTTATTTGACAGAGTAGGCAGAGAGGCAGACAGAGGGAGAGGGGGAAGCAGGCTCCCTACTGAGCAGAGAGCCTGATGCAGGGCTCAATCCCAGGACCCTGAGATCATGACCCGAGCCGAAGGCAGAGGCTTTAACCTACTGCAATTTTTACAACTAAAACATTGCAATCAATTGTGGCACAAAGAACTGGGACATATTTTAAGGGCATCGCATTTCTTATCACCCCAGAACCAATAAAATCTTAATTTTTAAACACTGTGCCCCATTTAATGTGTTTCATTTTGTTACGTTTGAACGAAAGTTGGAACTGTTTATGTCCAATAAACATGAGCTTGTTTCTAAAATTTAGTGCTTTAGTATCCAAAATTCATAGTATGCTACATTTTCACTTATTTTAATGAGATTACAAGAGCAAAATATTTCATTAATTCATCAAGAAAACTCTTAATAGACAAAGATGTCTACATTGCTGGAGTGGACCACTTTGCAGTAACTTGAATTTTATTTTATTTGCTTACATAGGACAAAATAAATTTTCCCAGGTAGAAAGCCATCTAAGAGTAGTAGTAAGTAACATATAAAGCCTCAGGATATGCGAAGGTCAAAACTTTCAATGTCTTAAATTATCTTAACTTTTCATTCCATATTACCATCTATATGTTGTTTCCTGTAATTCTCTCATCATTTTGTATTAAAAAAAAAAAAAAAGACCTAGCATGGAGTATACTTGTGCTATAGGAAGATATTATAGGACTTCATTTATAAACCTATGCACAACTTTTTAAATAGGGAGTAAAACTATACCACGTTAAATTACTGGTAGCAGGCATATTAATTTTAAAAATCCTCAGCTAGGTTTAATCTTAGCTTGAAAAACAGAGTATGTGCCTTGGAAGATAATCTTACTAAGACATAAATATTTAAAGCCTTTCAAGCACAATCTTATGAAGGAAATCAGAACTCCCTTACTTAAAACTCAGGAATTGGGGTGCCTGGGTGGCTCAGCGGGTTAAAGCCTCTGCCTTCAGCTCAGGTCATGATCTCAGGGTCCTGGGATCGAGCCCTGCATTGGGCTCTCTGCTCAGCAGGGACCCTGCTTCCCCCTCTCTCTCTGCCTGCCACTCTGTTTACTTGTGATTTCTCTGTGTCAAATAAATAAAATAAAATCTTAAAAAAGAAAAGAGATAAGTATGTTAATTATAACATTCTTAAAAATTGGAAATAAATGTTATGCCCAACATATAATGGAGTTTGGTGTAGTTACTTATTTTAAGCAATAAGTAAATAAATGAATAAATAAATAAAACATATATTGAGTACCTAGTATATGCTGGACAATGTTCTAAATACTTTTAATTTTAACATCATTTGATTTATGTTGCCTTGACTTTATTGTCCCAGAACTCAAAACAGTAATTACATAAACAGAGCATTTCCTGCCCATAACAGGTACAGTTCCTGGCTTATTCCTATAAAGGAAAATATTCACAATAAAAGGGAGAAATAAAGGTATTAGATCATTAGCCATTTTTCCTACCTGTGTTTATTACACTTCTTCCTTTATATATGCATATATTTTAAATTATTGCAAAACAGCTGATAGCAAGAAAAAAAGAAAACTTGTAATAATATCCTGGGATCTGTTTATAAATTCAAACATGTAGAATACATACCTGCTGCGTGAAAATACAGTACAGATGCTGCTTATTGGCAAAGACAGTAAAACTATCTGGTACCTTATCTGGAAGAGATCATGATCTGCCAGATAAGATAGGATTTAAATAAATGAATATATACAGAACTACAGATAATGTAAACATTGGCAAAAATGTCTTGTCTGTATGAGTCTGCTCTTATGTAGCTAAGAATGCAGGCAGTTCCAAAACAGCAAAAGCTGTTTTACTTTAAACTCTTATGAAGTGAGACTCAAAATCATACTGGAAATGCACTAAGCCAAACTAGAGTATTCTTTCATCTGCTAGAAAATTCTTTACGATTTCTTTGTATACTTATTTGTAGGCTTTACCTCTCACCACTACCATGATTTTCATAAGTCCTTAAAACAAGAAGTCATGTATGTGTGCGTGCACACTAACAGGAAAGGAGTAAAAGAAACATATCCCATTCCATAGCCCCAATTATCTGTTCTTATGAATGTTTAGTAGAAACTGGGGCAATTTTTACAACTAAAACATTGCAATCAATTGTGGCACAAAGAACTGGGACATATTTTAAGGGCATCGCATTTCTTATCACCCAAACCTCTACCAAGACAGAGGGAGACATTTTTCCATTTGAAATAGTTGATGCTAATTTCCTCACATTATAATAACTCTGGATATAACTCACCAAGAAGAAGTAAGATTTGTTCAGAAAATGTTTACTAAGCACCAACTCTATACTAGGCATGTTCTAGGCCAACCTGGTCCAAAAGAACATTTTTCTGTGATGGAAATGTTCTGTTCAGTCATTTGGTACTAACCACACATATGGCTACTGAGCACTTGAAATGAGATGGATATGACTAAGGAACCGTATTTTTATTTGAATTGATTTTTTTTTTTTTTTAAAGATTTTATTTATTTGACAGAGAGAAACACAGCGAGAGAGGGAACACAAGCAGAGGGAAT
>CM053605.1:135927583-135965457 GCA_028646535.1 Procyon lotor
GATACAGGCATGAGAGAACATCTAGCAGCCTCTAGAGCCCTGATATTACACCCACATGGACTAATAGATAATTCAATTGTAACAACAACAACGACAACAACAAATCGTATCATTATTATTGATGCATCCAAATTTATCCTTAAACCCAGGAAGAGGCTAGGCTTTGGGATCCATTTACATGTAGGAAACAATGTACCTACTAAGAAAAATAATATTTATACAATAATGTGTTACAAAAATCCATTAAGCATAGTTCCTCACACAAAACAAGAGAGACTATTAGATGTACAACTAACTAAAATGTAACATGAATGTGATACTGACCAAGACAGAAGCACAAATGAGGTACCGTCGGAGTGTAAAGAGTAAGAGAGAAATTCTATGTTAGAGCAGTGATTCTTAGTCAGGGGCGATTTTGCACACAAACACCCTTCCTACATAATGAACATTTAGCAGTATCTGGAGATACTTTTTGGTTTTCACAGCTGGGAGCGGGGTAGAATGCTATGGCATATGAAAGATAGAAGATAGGGGTGCTTGGTAGCATCCTACAATGCTCAAGACAGTTCTCACAACAAGGAATTACTTGGCTTAAAATATAAGTAGTTCCAAGTTGAAGAAACCCTGTTGCAGGAAACCCCGTTGCAGGAATTGTGAAAAGTTTCCTCAAAGAGGCCACATATTAGTTTTCCATTGAAAAATATATAGAGTTTCTAAAAGCAGAAAGGAGGTGGAAATATAGTGAAACTGAGTAGCCAGTATGGGCAAAATACATTATTTTTAAATAAAAGTCATATTCAAGGAATGAAGGAGTGAGAATGTCGTTAATGACTGGAATGTAATGCACATATGAGATAAGAGAGGAGACTGGAAAAGAGGACCATGCCAAGACTTTGCACAAATGTATTATATATTTATGTATAACACAAACAAGGTGTTTCATTTTATAACAAACTCGGATGTTTCTATAATTCTATTTTGCAATGAGTTATTCTCTTGTTTTGTTTTGTTTTACCTAGCTGGTATTTCCATGTTAGTCTGCCACTTTTTCTCCTAATGAGTGATTTTATTTCACTGTATAAATGTGTCAGGATGTACACAACCTGTCCACCACCAATGGGAACTTAGATTGCTTTACAATATGTTTATATAAACAATACTACTATTAATATACATGCACATATTTGCAAATGTTTTCCAGTGATATTTTTTCTAAAGTACTTTAGTAGCAATGAAGGGTTTTATGAAAGAACTTTCAAACACAGATGTTTTTGCTAAGCTGAAGCAGGAGCTTACAGGGACTATAAATAAGGAAGAAACAGCGGGAATGTAAATAAATAGGTCCAATCAATAATTACTATAGAGGGAGATATGATGGAGTTGATGTTAAGTAGAGAGTGTGTGGAATTTGAAGGAAAATCCACATTTTCTAGGATGAGTGCTTGATGGTGACGTGGTAGTGTGATGGTTAATTTTAGGTGTCAACTTGATTGGGCCTTGGGGTGTCCAGACATTTGGTCAAACATTATTCTGGGTGTGTCTGTGAGGATGTTTCTGTATGAGACCAAGATATGAATTGGTAGGCTGAGTAAAGCAAATGTGGGTGGCCCATCTTATCAGTTGAAGACCTGAATAAAACATATTTATTGAGTTTTTAGTAATAATATGCATTCCATTCTGATCCACAACCTTAGAAAGGTATATGTGGCCTACACCTTGTTCATTGGGAATCTCAATTTTATGGATCTTACATGAAAGTTCTTTTCTGTGTTTTACAAAAACAATGAACAACTACGCTCTTCTTACTATCAGCATATATTCAACAGGCAGTAGTGTATTTATTCCAAAGTATGCATAATACCTTATTCTTTCCTCTCTGTGATAAGAGGAATATAAACTTCAATTTAATACTAGTATTAGAAATACAGTCTAAGAAGGAAAAAAGAAATATTGTCTAAGACTGGAGAAGAGAGGATTTCCTCAACACAGACTTGAGTCTCTAATGAGGGAAACAAATATGTAACACAGTGTATTATTGTCTGACCTTCAAGAATCAGGAAACTAGACATGTTATTTAAGTATTAAATATAAATAATGAGTTAAAATGGTAACTACTATGTAATAAAAAAGCAAGATGTTCAATGTGCCTAATTGTCTACACTGATAAAAAATGTCTCTTCCTTTCTTCAACAAATACCAAATGTATACTTCTCATTGACTAGAGTACTACCCTTCTGAACATTCAAAGTAACTGGGAAGTGAAGAAAAGAAAAGTTGTCATTGGAGGGTTGATAACAAAGTGATATTTAAAACAAACACAAAAAAAAGTCATCAATATACATGATTCCTTCGGTATACTGATATCTATAAGTGAAACCTAAATCATAGACAAAATAAACTCTTAGGGGGAAAAGAAAAGTTATATTCATAAATACCACCTTTTATCACTAAAAGTGAAATTATATATATACATATATATGTGTGTGTATAATACATAATCCAAATATATATAAAATTTTACTTTTTAAATTTAAAAATTCGTATTTTGAAATATATAAATAGTACCGCTCTGTGTGTGTGTGTGTGTCTGTGTTTGTGTGTGTGTCTGTGTGTATACACATAGTTTGTGAGAATTTCTTGGTTTTCTCTGCCAGCCTCAGTACCCACTCTTTCTTAGACATAGATGGAAAGGCATAAATATCTAACCAAATTATTTTTTCAGGACTTGTTGGTTTTCTCAATCAGGAAGAACAAGAAGATGATATGCAGGGCACTTTTGGGAAGCCCTTTAGTGTTTATGATCCCTCAGACCCCCTCTCTCCTCGGAGTCCCAGGGACAGATTAATGTTCTTTGAACAGACAACTGAACTCTTTAATTGCTCCTTCAGCTTCTGGAGAACCTTTACTGTTAGTCTCACCTGTGAACTCTGAGGCACTTTTTTTTTTTCAAATCTATTTCTACTAAAATCATTTAATAAATTGAAATGTTGATTAAAAAAGCAGATGATTTGGTTCCTGGGAGGCTCAGGCAGTTAAGTGACTGCCTTCAGCTCAGGTCATGATCTCAGGGTCCTGGGATCGAGTTATGCATTGGACTCCTTGCTAATCAGGGAGCCTGCTTTTCCCTCTCCCTCTGCCCCTCACCCCTCTTGTGCTCTCTCTCTCACTTTACCTCTCTCAAATAAATGAATAAAATCTTAAAAAAAAAAATAAAATACATCAAGTCATAGAGTTCTTTAAAAAAAAAAAAAAGCAAGTGATCTGTTTTTCTTAAAGAATTTAAAGCATACATTTATTTCAAGTCTCACCCCCATCATTAACCTGATTTGCATGTGCCTCAGAGTTCTTGAGAAATTCTCTCAATGCTATACTACTTTCTTCTTTTTGTCAAGCGAACAACAGCAAGAACACACGTTTAGCCAACCACTATAACTGTTCCACCTGGCATTTACACTTTGCATGGCACAATTTGTAGCCAAAGACTTCCCTGCCCACAATTGGCTCTCCTGAATAATATTGTAACATTATTATATTCATCATCTTTGATGTTATTATTTTATATTAATTAATTAATATTAATTAAAAACAAAATGGTATCGTAATCAGCATCTTTTTTTTTTTTTTTTTAAAGATTTTTTATTTATTTGACAGCGAGAAACACAGCGAGAGAGGGGACACAAGCAGAGGGAATGGTAGCGGGAGAAGCAGGCTTCCCGCGGAGCAGGGAGCCCGATGCGGGGCTCGATCCCAGGACGCTGGGATCTGACCTGGGCCGAAGGCAGATGCTTAACGACTGAGCCACCCAGGCGCCCCGTAATCAGCATCTTTGAAGGTACTTTCAATTTATTAATCCAATGTCATGAAGGATAAAGTTGATCAACAAGTGCAGAAATGACCCTTCATGGATTTTTTCCCTTTTAGTATACTATCACATGCTCCTACTAGAACAGACCTCTTTTATTCTTGGAGCTTCTACATTTCTTCACCAGAAACCAAAGGTTAAAGGGCTAAAGAGATTCAATTACAATATTGATGACTAGCCCTACCCTCAAAAAGGAACCCAGTGCATTATGATTACAGTATGACAGTATATTTCTCAACTTAAAAACTGATGTTGACGTAAACGATCAATATTTGCTAAAAGAAGTCATCTTCCTTTTTGGTTTGTCTATCACTATGACAAATTCTTTTTTTTTAATTTTTTTTATTTATTTGACAGAGAGAGAGAGATCACAAGTAGGCAGAGAGGCAGGCAGAGAGAAAGAGGGGGAAGCAGGCTCCCCACTTAGCAGAGAGCCTGATGAGGGGCTCGATACCAGGACCCTGAGATCATGACCTGAGCTGAAGGCAGAGGCTTAACCCACTGAGCTACCCATGTGCCCCCACTATGACAAATTTTTAGGAATGCCCTTCCATGCCAGTTTACTGAATAGACTATAGGAAAATAGTTTAGAACAGTAATGTTAACAAACATTGTTGCACATTTAGCAAGGACTTGGGATTTTCTTTCCAATGGCTCTACAGCCACCTTTACTAGATGTTTCATAAAGAAGACTGGCAGATCACAGTCTTAGGACTGTTATGTTTTGTTTTGTTTTGTTTTCTTTTTAGAATTTGCTCACCAGGAAAGCATTTGATATAAAGTGGAGTTAACACTGGTGGATAGTGATAAAAAGCCTTGGATTCAAAGACTTATTATGGTTCAGAAGCTCTTTCCTTCCTCAAGAGATATTTTGTATTCCATTCAAAGGTGAGAGCTGGAAATTCATGTGGTGAAACAAATATTTCAAAGGCTTCTATCCTAGCATGCCAGATGTGAACTTTGAGATCATTTAAAATAGCAACTTGTTAAAAAAAACAAAAAACAAAAACAGAAACACAAAACACACAAAAAAACAAAAATGATTTCATTAGCGTACTAATATTTACAGATTAAAAAAAATCCGAGATCTGAGCTCCTATTCTACCTACCGACTGAAGCCAACAGATAAGATTTTCAGCTAGATTTTCCCCATCTGTCACACTGGAATAATTTTCTTCTTTATGCTTTCTGTGATATGATGAAGTATCAGAATAGTGGCAACATGGGAAGCATTAGTGAAGGAGAGAAAAATGCCATGTCTCAACTCCCAGTGGTGTAGCAAAAGCTCATTACAGAAGAGGGAAGTGATAAATATTTGGATTTCAGGCCTAGATAAAGTAGAAATTAATAAGAAGAAAGAGAAAAAATATTCCTAAAAGAACCTACTATGTTAAGATTCCTAAAAACAGTGTTGTCTACTGGGAAGAGGTAGCTGCTTCGAAACACCCTGTTTTTACCCCTCATTTCCTTTTGGTGACTCAAGTGTTGGGGAGCACTGTGGAATAGGCCCAGACGTCACAAGCATCAACACAAGGACAATGTTTCTTGAGGCCAATGACATATTCTTTTATGTTGTCTTCCTCTTCTGTTGAATAGTTGCTTACTACATACACCCAAAATGGATGCTAAGAATAGTCAACAATCCTATTCAAACCATAAAAACAGAGTTTTGATGACAAATAGAGGTCTGTTGGAAATGATCTTCTGTTCTTTAAAGGTGAAAGGTGAGGACTGTCAGAAAGTTATTACTAGATACAAGCAATCATTGGGAGGCATAAGGAACAAGGTAATGTCTGAGACAAAATTTATAAGCATTTAAAAGTGAATATAGTATTTTAAAGTTCACTGACTGGTAAAATACACCAGCAATATTCCAGCATTTCCTGAAACAGCAACATCTCTTGAATCAGTTATTTTAGGAGGATATATATATATATCTCCTAAAAGGAGGATATAACCAACAAACTTACACACACACACTTACACACACACACACTTACACACACATATATATGAGAGACAGAGATAGACAGAGAGAGAGGTATTGTGAATTATTTTTTCCTTTCCTGATACAGCTATGCAACACATATTAATATTGTTTATATATTTAGTTTAAACACTGATATACATAATGAACCGTTTATATATTTATTTTGAACTTCATCCCATTCACCTCTTAATGCATTCAGAATATCCAAGATGATGTTTGTTAATAAAAATAGTTGCATGTGTATTCTTTCTACTGCAATGAATTCAAGGCCTGCAACATATATTCATGGATATTATTGTATTACAATATTTAAACATTAGTGCTACATTGGATTTCACTCAGTGAAATAATAAATGATGTATCTCCATATATTTGTTTTCAAGGTACTACATATTTTTAAATACATATTATTATTGACTGCTTCTGTATATTTAAAGCCACACAGATATAAGCTAAGAAGCTACCAATCAGGCAAGAGAACAATGGGAACAGATATGAACACATTCTCCAAGGAGAAGGTATTAATAAAAAGACTATTTATTAATCTGGAAAATCACATAGTGATAAGATCTCTGAATAAAAAAATCTGCTGTGCATAGCAATACTGATCAATGTTTCATGAGTCATCATTGAAATAACATCATTTGTATTAAAAATTGACATTATTTTACTATAATTTTGATAGAAGACAATATTGAGAGAATAAATGATTATGTGTGTCATAGAAAATCTTGGTATTTTGGATAAAGTTTTAAAAGGTTAATGATATTAATAAATATGTCATATATGATTATTATTTCTTTATGTTATTATCTAAGAAAAAAAAGCTCTCAGAGACAACAGAAGTCCCTAAGGTATCCTGCTGCATATAAAAAAAGACATATGACTTTTACAACCACAGTTAAAGTGCACTAATACAACTTAACCTTTTGACACATCCCTTATTAACCTTCCACACACATAATTTGTTATCTTACGTAAAATAGCATTTAACAAAATATATATTTATATAATAATTACATTACTCAAATATAATATAAAGTAATGTATATTTTCTAAATAATTTGCCTAGTTTTTAAGTCATTATGTTTCTTAGAACTGGATTAAGTTAACTGAATAGTTAATTCTAGAAAAATTTATTCTTCAGATCAAATATTGTCACTTAAGCAAAATGTCAATGCTTCCAAATTCTAGTAGTACTAATACTGTGAATTACTATTATAATTTATTGTATCATTGAATGAGAAGCATAGGTTAAATAGCAAGATAATAAAAACAGCCACAACAATGAGACAGCCTAATTCTCTCTCTTGATTTTGACTTTGCTGTCTTTTCAGAATTCTTAGTTGTTAAGTTACAAATTTTCCCCTTAAGATCATACACGTTTGGTTCTTAAATACACACTTGGTATCTTATTCTTTGCTTTCCATTGCCACGCACATGGTTTGGCATATAGTTTCTCACAAGAAAGGTGATTTAAAATCAACTAATGAACATCTCAAGTTAGAAGTGACCATTATTCAGGGACAATTTAGGCTACTTCAGCAAGTTAAATCTGCAAATAATCCCTCCATTCTACCCTCATCTATTGCTGCCAGCCATTAATTTGGAGGGGAAAAAAAGAGTACAAATCTAAAATATAACATTAGGAGCGATAATGTTATGTACCATGATACATCAGTGAGATATATGTTAGGTTTTCTTGTTAGATAAGAAAATTAGTGGACAGAGGAAAATAAAGGTGTACTGGCATAAGGCAATCAATAAATCACTGTACAGTCTCAACACTACAAATATTCTATCCAGGGATGTATCTCAGAAAGACAATCAAATGCACCCTTGAAAGATAACAAGACAATACATTACATTTTAGGGAAAGCCTTTTGGCATGCTGTAAGAGTTTCATGAGAGCACACACTGGGATGGCTATTTGCCTAGGAGCCTCCTTTCCATGACACAGTAAAGTTTTGTTTTGTTTTGTTGTTTGTTTTTAATGAGTTGGCCATAATCCTTTCCCTATTTATATAATATAATATATAATCTAAAAGTAGCTTAGAAAATCCCCATCTACTAAGAATCAATATATTGTTACACACTGAAGTCGTGATAATTAAATATTGGTATTTAGAAAGTTCATATTTTTTTAAAGATTTTATTTATTTGACGAGAGAGAGAGAGAAGGAGAGAGAGAGAGGAGAGAGATCACAAGTAGGCAGAGGCAGGCAGAGAGAGACAGAAGAGCAGGTTCCTCGCTGAGCAGAGAATCGGATATGGAACTCGATCCCAGGACCCTGAGATCCTGACCTGAGCCGAAGGCAGAGGCTTTAAACCACTGAGCCACCCAGGTGCCCCTAGAAAGTTCATATTTTTAACAAGCTTCCAAGTTGTTTCCAATACACCTCAAAGTATAAAAATCACTGCTCTTAGAGAAACTCTGATTACCATTCCCTAACTAAACGTCTACAATGTAGGAGATAAATATGGAATAATGTTCCTTTTCACTTTAATGAGAATTTTGGATTCATCACTCATTTCCTAAATTTTCTTCAATTAAAACCCTAGCTCTTTCCTCTTAATATATATAAATCCTTTAAAATCGGTCTGAACCTGTGTCTCATGGCATTTTCCTTCAACACTCAAGCTTTTTAAATAAATTATCATCAATTTATTACTAGTTAATATATGGCTAGTTTCAAAAACATTGGATTATTCCACCTTGATTATTCCCTAACGCTGCTCTGGAAAACATCACAAAACCCGTCTTAGTTGTGAAACCCAAAAAATTTCTTCCAGCTAAAATGGAAGTTTCGTTACTCAAAATTTCCATGGTTTGTCCCTCTGTCAGGCTTTAGTCAGATTATCCCCTGTACCTGAAACCTATATTAAATCTTACCACTCCTTCCTTTCCCTCAATTCCCCTACCCTTCCCTTGCTCTGAATTAAAAAGCATTTATTGTTTAGTGATCTGCATAAATATTATTTTCTCTAAAAAGTCTTCCTGCCCTTTCAGACTTGGTTAGTTGACCCTATAGCACATGTAATTATCTTGGCAGTGTATTTATTCCTCATTGAAAATTCTCTGTTTAGTTGTTATCTTTCTCACCAGATTGCCAGCCCTCGTAGAACAGCATCCAGGTCTTTCTTGCTAGGAGGCATTCAACTGAATGTCTGAAAGAATGAAATCCTTCCCCTAATGTTTGCCTTTGATGCAAACTCCATTTATATGCCTAAACTTTTTATTTCCACTATCTTCATTACTCCTTCTAGGGGTTTCTAAACACTATTTGAGTGTCCGTCCCATATCTTGTGGGTTTACTACAGTATTAAGCCTAAATTTCCAGTGTAGAACCTAGAGATCTCACTTTCCTGTCTTTCTTGCACATGGAAGCAGACTTGTGACCTGGGTCCATCAATTAAACGCAAAGATTTAGATTCAGTAGCAATTTGAGGAAATGGGCACCACATGGAATCCATTTTCAATATAAGGATTTCTAGACCAACAAAGAAAGTGGAGGTTTTAGTATCCAATTCCCAATGTAAGCAGTGTCCACTGGAACATTTGTGCCCAGTTGTGACAGGGGAGTTTGCAGGAGAAAACCATTACAGTGTGTTGTATCATTCATGACCTGACTCTGAGCCCATCTTTCTGCCCTGTCCGGAGATACATTAAGTTACCAGATATCATTAAATAAATTCCTTTCCTGCGTAAGCAAGTTAAAGTGGATGTTGCTATTTTTAACTGTGAGCTCCGATAGATACATCCTGTTATTCAGAGTTGCCCCTTTACAATCAGTTTTGTAGATTCTTCTCCCTATGACTGGGCTTTAATTATATTTATTCACTTAGTTATACAGGAAATATCAATTGTGTACTTGTAGATGTCAGATGACGCTTTAACTGCCATTGATCCTGAAGAGGACAGAAAAGGAATATTTCTTGCTGTGTTGCTCATATTCTGGGTTGAGACAGAAATTATTATTACATGAGTGATAATTATGTTGAAAAATTAAGTGGGGTAAGTGGTATATGGATGCTGTTGGAGGTAGGATATTGGAGGTAGGGAAGGCCTTTCTGATCCGGGATGTTTAATGAGAATCCTGTCTCTAAAATAATCTTTGACTTTCTGGAGGAAGCACATTCCAGGCAGAGCAAAGAGCAAGTGCAAAGCTCCTGAAATGGGAATATAAGTCACATACTTGAAAAAAACTGAGGGTTCAGTATGGCTGAAAGGAGTGGAGGGGAGGGAGAGAAAATGAGACCAGAAAGTGAGCTAAAGGCAGATCATAGAACATAGTAAGAACTTGTATTTCATTGTAAGTGAGATTGGAAGTCATTGGAGGTTTTAAACAAAGGATGAGATCAATCTGGCTTTTCACTTAAAATACCACCCTGACTGCTCTACAGTAAACAGAGAGGGAGCCTGGATTATGGTAGAAGCAGAGACCAAATAGTTTTACTACAGAAGAGGTCAGAGCACCAAGCCTTGAACTTTTTCAGCCACAGGAAGATGAGAGAGATCTAGCAAAACAGACTGAAAATGTGAGAGGAGGTAAAAAGAAAGAATATGTTCCAGACCCATTCGAAGAAAAAATTTCAAGGAAGAGTATGTCAATGACATCCACTGATGTCAGTAGACAAGATGAGGACTGAGAGTTGGGAACATGGAGGTCAGCGATAGGATGAACCTAGAGTTAGTTCCCTCATTTTGCTTACTCAGGCCTGTCACTTTCTACTGCTCAATGACACCACTGGACTTGTCCTTTCTCTTCTACCTACATTTGATATCTACATACTTCCATTCATTTACTGTTTTTTATTTTTTCTTATTTCATACAAAACCTAAATGATTGGTGACACAAAGATTGCAAGTTGCTTAATGCAGTATTTGTGCTTTCTGTGCTCCTTAGAAACAGAAGCTCATTTATTTTTTCAGGTCAGCAACGGATCCAGCTGAAAGGCAAAATTGCACAGTCTTCTTTGAAGCTAGGCTGGACAATGGGACTAAAATCTACAAAATGAGATAAGTCAGTTTTATAGTACTTTCAAGAATCTTTTTTAGGTGCAGGAGTGCAGGATTGTTTCTTCTACCTTCCCTCCTTCTACTACCTGCTGGCTATACTCTGCATGTAATCACATAGAAAAGAGACAAGATGGAAGAAGCTGAACCATTGTTAATTGTATAGATGTAATGCAAACAAAGACCCAAATGTTGAAAAATAGCCCCAAAAAACTATCTGCCTGGATCTTGATTTTGCACTGGCAAAGCATTTTTGGTAAAGTATTATATGCTGTGCTGTGGAAGGAGATACATAGCGACCAACGTAGTAGCATTAACTGGAATTGCAGTGGGCTGTATAGGAATTTCTTGGGATGCCTATTTGCTACTCTCAATAAAGTCCTATAACAGGGTTATGGACTCAAGTGAAGGGAAGCACATCTACAAACAGAGACAGCCATCTCTTATTTTATAGATCTTCAGTTTAAAAAGGCAACATCTCTGTGCTAGAAGATGCAATGTGTTTTTTGTGTGTAGATAGATTTAGAGAAAGAGAGAATACATTTCCTAGGGCTGCTATAACAAATTACTACAGACTTGGTGACTTAAAGCAAGAGAAATTTATCTCTCATGGTTAGGGAGGCTAGAAGTCTGAATTCAAGGTGTCTGGAGGCTCTGGGGGAGTCTCCCATAATCTCTCTGCTAGCTTCAGGTATTGCTGGCAATTTGTGACATTCCTACAACTCCTGTAGTTGTATCAATCTTCTCTCTGCCTCCATTTTTCACCCGTCCTTCTTTCCTTCTTTTCTGTATCTTCACATGGCCTTTCTATAAGGATGCCAGTCATTACATTTAGGGCCTTCCCTAATCTAATATGATCTCAACTCTTTATATCACCAAAATCCCTATTTCCAAATAAGCTTACATTCTGTGGTTCCACATCGACATGAATGTTATGGGCACTACTTGTCCCAGCACGGACAGACAGACAGACAGACAGAAAGACAGCAATGCTGCGGCTTTAGCAGTACCAGAGCATTGAAAGATGACTGCTGGCAAAGATGGTATTAAGGGTTTTACTTTTCTATCCAAGCTCATTATTTCAGATGGCCTCAATTTTCAAAGACGTGCAGATGGGAAATAAAACAGAGATTAGGAAGTTTAAAAATCCTTAATCTTGAACAGTTTGTCTGTATAATTTTTTTGGCTATGGTTCTTGCATTTAGGACTGGAAGCAAATAAATCAGAAGTCTACTATGTGTCGGGAGAAATTTATTACCTGTCCATACCTGTCCTGCAAAAATAGCCTATGGCAGTTACACCCTTAAAGAAATTCTGTGTCCTTAAAACTACACTGCTGGAAAATGGTCTAAGAAAATAAAGCAATCGCCAAGGACACAGTCATCATTATTCATCTCACTAATGGCAGTGGAGACCAGAGGAAAAGGAGGAACCCGGAAGACACAGTGAGTGTGGAAGGCGACAGTTCTCCAATACTGGGGTCATTCTCATGTGCAAACTTTCTGAGAAGCAGACATTTATTCCATTCAGTATTTCCAGATCTTTGCACTTTGGGACAAAGGTATACACCTGCAGAGAACAGTCAGGCTCTAATTTCAAAGATAGCTTTATTTTATCTACTACTCCAGCAAAACACTCAAAATCTAAAACAAGGCAACAAGAAATGTCCTGTACAGCTGATGGATACACCGCATAGGTTCCTTGGATTAGAACAGATTGGATTGGATTGGACTGGATTGGATTGGATTGGGTGTAAACATTCATGGGATGCAAGTATCCTTCTAAATACGAAACAGTTTCTATCTAGTAAATTAGCTAATAGTCGTAAGCAAGATTATTTTCTATGTTAACAATGATGTCTTCCGTATGTATGTTTACTCAAAAATACAAATATAAAACAACTCTTGACTTAAAATAGGTGTTAAACACAAAGATTGTTATTTTCCATGTGAATCACCATATCCTTGAAGTTTTATATATACCCCATGATTTATGATAATTTTATAGTCTAATGGTTATAGTTAAACTGTGTCAGATGGTTTGGGGCAAGAATATTACAACCATAGACAAAATGGGAAGTGAGTCCTTCCAGAGATAATTGCAAGATATTCTGATGTCATGAATGGTTAATGTTTCTCCTAAAAAAAATATTTACCTGACTCTTGGACATTGATCGATCCAATGTCCATCAGTATTAAATGTTTTATTTTATTGCATCTTATAATAAACTATAAACAAATATGATAATCTGGATGATATTTATTTTAATTCCTAGTAAGTTTTTAAAATTATAAAATGTAAAGATTTATAGAAAGAAGAATTTAGGAATAACTTCAAAAGCTTTATTGGCATATGATTAATACATAATATTTGAATTGTACACGTATCTTAAAGTGTATAACTGCATTAAGAACTCAGAGATGGCCACGTATGATTTATCTCAAAATGCAACTTGCACATCACTTAGAAGCAGAATGTGTATAGTAGCTTGGTGACACACTGAGAAAAAAAAGCTAGAATACATAATATTGATAAAACCTAAACACTGTAATTTCTTCAAATATTGGATATTACAATGGTGCTAGAATTTCTACCTTTAATAAAATAACTAGTGCCTGGATTGCCTATTGCTTGAGCAGAATGCAAGATTAGATTTGGTGGCTTCATAGACCTTTACTGTAACAATCAAAAATGAAACAGATATTCACCACAGATGGGTAGTGAAGACCAGGAGTGCAGGATGTAGAAGAAATGTATGAATATATAACAAGTTCCACTCTGGGAAAAATAAAGAATATATTAATCAAATAGACTACAAAAAAAGAGATTTTTCAGGGTTGGATATGGTCACATTTCTGTTCCATCTTGTGGAAATGGATGGTAAATATTGGTTATACATAATCCATCAAGCATACCTTCAACTATATTATGGTAGCTCCATTAGAAATCTGCAGAGTATTCATATAAATTTAAGTTTTGAAGCAAAATGATTGTTTTTAAC
Source organism: Procyon lotor (assembly GCA_028646535.1). Lineage (NCBI taxonomy): Eukaryota > Metazoa > Chordata > Mammalia > Carnivora > Procyonidae > Procyon > Procyon lotor. The sequence goes on from CM053605.1 coordinate 135,941,454, forward strand.
CAGAATATAAAACCTTTTCTCATTTGTCTCTTACAATTTGATTGAGGGAAATGTATACTGATAAATTAATAAGGTGTGTATGTGGATCTGTTTGTGATCATGAAATTCAAAGTCTACAGAAACTTTTGAGGAAAAGAAGATTATTTATGAAGTAAAGATCAAAGTATACTTATATGCTTATTTAAAAATGAGTCTACTTCAAATGCACTAAGTTCATTTATCTGGAAATTACTTATAATTATAAAAAATTACTAAGTGATATCATTTGATGAATTCCCTCACATTTCATATCCAAAAATTATTTCAGTTGACACAAATATAGATGAGATTTTTTTTTTTAAGATTTTTTTTATTTATTTGACAGAGAGAAACACAGCGAGAGAGGGAACACAAGCAGAGGGAATGGCAGCGGGAGAAGCAGGCTCCCTGCTGAGCAAGGAGCCCAATGCGGGGCTTGATCCCAGGGTTCTGGGATCATGACCTGAGCCAAAGGCAGATGCTTAACGACTGAGCCACCCAGGCACCCCATAGATGAGATTTTTAAAATAATATTTCACTTCTTCATTTCAAGATTCTGAAATAAAGAAAATAAAATCCAACTTTGATTGTGTCAGGAAATGCAAAATAAGGTGCCTAACTTTGAATAACAACAAGAGATACTGACAGCACAGGAAATATGCATTCATGGATTTTTAAAAAATGTTTTCTATTTGTTGGAAAAAAAAAAGAAACTCGATGAAAATGCTTTCCTTTATGAGTGGAACTGGTGCACATAATTCTAGATTGTATCTTCAGTTTCTGAATGAAATCTATAAATACAAATTAGAATGTCATTCTACCACAATAAGTTATGTGATATCAACATGAAACCTACAATGTAAACTCATAAGCTCTAGCCAGATTTCATTTTTTTTTTTTTTTTTGGTACCTAGCATTTCCTTAACTGCATGATTTCATGGGTAGCAATTTTAAGGTACAATTTTTTATATGCCAAATATGTTTGTAGTATAGTTTATTAATCAAACACTATTTTAAGTAGCAGTTACCTTATTTAAATACTTAATACCTCAGCATTTAAGAATATTTCAATAGATAATTCACGATCCTATAGTAGCTTAATTTTTTTTTTTTTAAACGACACACTTCACTAAGCAGGATTTCTAAAGCTCTGTGGTCTTTCAATGAGAAATTATCCAAGGTAAAAAGTTTATCTGTATGCACTTATGAGTGTATCAATTTCATTCATGTGTGCAAAATCATCCCATTTAAACTCACAGAAAAACAGCATTTTAAAGCGATTAGCAACAACTAATATTATAGTAAAATAATTATTAGCACAACACACTAAAATAAGAGTTGTATGACTTATGATCTCTTTCTGTCTAAATATCTTATTGTTCACCCACCCTTCTTGTGATGATGTAGGAGGACAAAATGCTCACATAAGAGATGAAATTAGGTGAAGGATGTAGGCATTCTGATGTATTGTTGGGCTACCATTGACCTCCTGACAATATATCAGAAGGAAGATCATCTGCCTTCTGATCACCTGACTGTGGCAACTGAAACTTGGGAAATGAAATTGTGGATAAGGGAGGACTACTGCATATTTATTTCATAATAATAGTGAACAACATGCTAAAATATACAATGACAATGGATGATATCCAGTGAATTATAGTACATCTGAATTATTTTAATGAATCTAAGATTATAATAATTAGATTAATTTTACCATTTAAATAAACAACATAATAAAACCATTTACTTTATTATCTGTTATTCTGTGATCCTTTTATGGATAAGCTATGTAACAAATGGTCCATTAATAAAATGACCAAATTAATTTATCAGTAAAAAGTTGTTTCTTTAAAAGGACTTTCAAACACATCAGCAGTTTTGGTAAGATAAAATTTAAAGTTTATAGTTTTTTGCTTTGTTTTATTGAAGTGGAAAAGTTTTCTCTGAAAAAATAAGGAGAGTAAGTAGTGTGGGGGTTTTTTGCACAAAACTTCTACATTTTCAGCAAATGTCTATAAAAGTAGATTTATCATGGTATTATTAGACAGTTTAACAATAAGTATTCTAATTTAGGCATTTTCACTGATTATATAATGAGATCTGAGAAGTGTAACTTCAACTGCACATTGTCTTTGCCAAATTCATTTCACATAAAGAATACTCAAAAAGATTTGTAAAGAATCACCCACATATTATTATATATCAATCAGTTCCATGTCTAATAGTATAGGATTTGTAAAGTCCACATTGAAATGCTGTCATACATTTAACAGATTCCTTTCATGAGCCTATACCTTACAATAATCTAAATAACCCATGTGCAGAACACATACCAACTTGTCTCTTAAAATCCAAAATTAAAGTCATCATAAAAATCCAAAATGCAAATGAAAGTAAAAAGGTTCCGTTTTTACAAAGCAATAAAGTAACTGGACTTAGATCCATTTATTTATCACTGTCTGAAAAAAGAAAATTTACTGTTAAGAAGAATAATGCACATCAAAAAAAGTATACTACTCTTAGTCACCTTCACCTATTTTGATCAGCACTAAGTAATATACAGAATTGTTGAATCACAATATTGTACACCTGGAACTAATATAGCACTGTATGTTAACTACATTGGAATTAAAATAATAAATAAAATAAAATAAAAATAATAAAAAAGAAGTATGATGTAAAGATCCTTTGCCAATGCAATTTTCAAAGCCTCTTTTGGGATTTGGGGCCATGCTACTATTGGTAAAATTTTCAACATAAATACAACATAAAAATAAAGAAGGCTGTTTTAAGAATTTCCATAATGTTCAAGCCATACCACTAATTCTATGTTGCAATAAATTTTTGTATTGATCAATATCTTCAATTGAGCATTTAAATATTTAGGAGACTTTTAAATCTTCTCTTTCCACTCCCAGAGCACTGGGGCAAGAGAAAAAAACATTAATACACTAGGCCAGTCAGAGGACAAATACTGCATGATTCCACACATATGAGGTGTCTAAAATAGTTAACAGATAGAAACAGAGAGTAGAATGGTGGTTACAAGGGGCAGGAAGAAAGGGGAAATGAAGAATCGCTGACCAATGGGCATGAAGTTTTAGTTATGAAGGATAAAAAAGTTCTAGACAACTGCTGTAAAGCACTATGCATACAGTTATTCAATATTAACTGAATACTTAAAAATATGTAAGATGAAAGTTTTCATGTTATGTGTTTATTCACCACAATAGAAAGGAAGGGAGGAAGGAAGGAAGGAAAGAAGGAAGGAAGGAAGGAAGGAAGGAAGGAAGGAAGGAAGGAAGGAAGGAAGGAAGGAGGAAGGAAGGAAGAGGGAAGGAAGGGTAAAAGGAAGGAGAAAGGGAAGGAGAAAGGAAGGAATTTTCCAAAAGTATACCCAAGAGAAATGTAATAAAGCAATTGTACCAATATTAACGACACAGGCTTCTTAAACCAACAAGCATGAGAAATAAACTTTTCACATAGATCATCACGCGTGAATCTTTTACATCATGGATCACTGCATTATTAGGTTTTGTTATTGGAGACTCAACTTTCTTATATGATGAAAATCATATAATTTTAAAGAACCTTCTAAACTCTGCATAATTACATGTTATTTAAAGCCGACACCATGGGAACAGCCAGAGAAAGGTCCATGCATGCTTTAAGACAGACTTATTTATTTCCAACATAATGTGGGATGTGAGGATGTGAAGGATGTGTAGATGCAAGAATGGACATATTTTCCCTGTGTTTCTTAATCACTATCTTTCTTAAAATGAAATCTTTAAGTGTTATGTTAACTTCTGCGGAATGTAAAACAAATATCAATATGTCATTTCAATTCTTTGCACATTAGATTGTTACACTTCCTGTTGAGAATAATCAATAATCTGTCATGGTATTAAGTATAACAGTCAAACTTGAAAAATGCAAGTGGGTTGTATCCAAAATTAATTATTACCAAAAGAATTTGTAAAACCAATATAATATGGCTCAATCATATGCAAATTTCATAGCCTAAAGTTAGATATCTCAATTATTTAGTCATTAACCAATCAAACAAGTCACTTAACCTTATATTCTGTGATTTTATATGATAATAATGTATGATTCAAATCAGATAACAAATGAGAATGTAATTAAAACTGTGAAATGAATACATAAATATCATTATTATCATGCTTGTATAAGTGAATTACAGATAAGTCAGAAAAGAATTGTTGGAGTCAATCTCAGAATGCATCTTATGTCAATATTTTGTTTGTGTCATGGTAGACTTAAAAAAATAGAATTTTTTCACAGACTGGGTTTTTAATTTGTTGTCTATGATAAATTTCCACTGAGAAATTTATTTCTAGAGTTAGAACCTTTGTTCTCTGTTTTTAGGACTTGGAAGGAAATAAAGGAGTTCCCTTACTTTGTGCTGCTTCTGTTGTCATAACTCTCTTCTTTGACCTCTGCTTATATCCCCCTCACCGAAACATCAGAAAGGAATTTCCCAGTAAGTCCACTTTCACTGTTCCTTTCCAAGCAATAGCAATGAAACATAAATAGCAACAGGTAAATGGGGTTTAACATGAAGATCAATGGGGGAGAAATTTAATGAGCAAAGCATTCTGAAACAAGATTCAAAAGAACTCTATGGTTATGTTCAATACAGCGACCACATTCCCAGAAACCTGCACTGGAAAATGGTGGATGCAGAACATTTGGTGGGAGACAATTAGAAATATTTTTTTTGTAAATCAAAGTATTATTTAAATACTTTAGTTAAGAGCATTATTTATTTGAATATTATTTAAATATTTAAATCTCTTGTTTAAATATCATCTTATTTAAATATTTAAATTTAAATAATTTGAATTAAATTCAAATCATTTTAAATTTTAAATTTAAATTTAGATTATTTAAAATTTTAAATATTCGAGATTATTTAAATCTAAATATTTAAAAGCGATTATTTAATATTTAATTGATTTATTGGAATATTTAATCAGGTTTAAATATTTATTATTTATTTATTTAGATACAGACCTGGAAATGGATATATTATTTCATATTTTATAGAAACCATTCTCCCATAAAGTAATCTACAAATTCAATGAATTTCTAACAAAAACCTTACAACTTAATACTCAAAACCAGAGTCAAAAATAGCCAAGACAATTTTGTATTTAGAAAGGAGACAGATCTTATCAGATTATTAGAGTTATAAGCCTTATAAGTCTATAATAATTAAGAAAGTATAGTATTGGGGCACCTAAGTGCCTCAGTTGGTTAAGCATGTGACTTGGCTCAGGTTGTGATCCCAGGGTCCTGGGATGGAGCCCAGCTTAGGGGCTCCCGGCTCAGTGGGGAGCCTGCTTCTCCCTCTGCCCCTCCCTCTGCTCATGCTCTTTCTCTCTCTCAAATAAATAAATAAAAAATCTTAAAAAAAAAAAAGAAAGTATGGTATTTTTGTATAAAATTGGTTAAAAGATCAATGGTGGAACAGAAAGCTCAATTATAAAGTGAAAATTTAGTTTAATACTTATGTTTCCCCTTTTCCTTTATCTACACTCATTAAAATTTTTGAGATAACTTTACTCAATTTATAAAATCCTACTATTTTAATAAAGTAGTCTTTAATAGGAAAAAATAACTTTTGGAAGAATTACACAGTTTAAAAGTTTACAGATGGTGCATCTATCACATAAAAGTCAAAGACTTTAAGAATACTTGGTCAGGAAATAATGAATGTGTTAGCTCCACTGGGTCATATAATTTTTTTAAGAAGATATTTAAAGGTGGAATAGACATCCTGAAATAATGACCAGAATGTAGGCATGAGACTAAAGAAAGAATAGTTCTAAAGGAGGAGAGACCCCCCAAAAAATAAAATATAAGAACAAATAAAAATAAACCTAAGAACTGCTCATGTCTTAAAGACTTAACTTTTTAATGATAAGAAAATGCTGGTATGTTGCTGTTTTATGAAATATCAATGATCAGTTATCATATTGATAATTATGTAACTACTTCTTTTAAAGCTCCAATTGCAACTGAGATGTTTAAAGTGAAACCTAGAAAATACTGTTTCTTCTAAACACACAGTAGGAGCACAATAAATACTGCTTGACTTTTAAATACTTTTATCCTTTATGAAAACATTGCACTTTGCTATTGTGAACAAAATATATCTGAATTTTTTAAGGTGGATACGAGCTCAAAATATTTCTAAGAACATATTATATGCAACATAACTACAACAATGTATGGCATAAGATGTTTGTTCTATATTTTATGATTACTTTCTCATGGAAATTTTTGTCACAGTACTAATTTATGAAAACAATGTTTACTGAAACTAAATAGTACTGAAAACTATTAAGTAGTTCTTTTCCTTTTGCCCCATAGAGTTGATAATTTATTGGTTTAGCATGATCCAGAAGGGAAACAACATAAAAATGTATATTGTACAATTCCCCACAATTTCCTTCTCTTGCATCACTGCTCTTTAGACCATATGCAAAACCAGGTGTATCACTGTGGTAAATGAATTACCACTAATTCATTTGAAAAGCAACCTGTCACTTCAGGTGAAGTAATTGATGTGAAATGGAATTAACCACTCTCAAACTCGGGTTGGTCACACTGTATAAGTGAATTTGCACGTTCTGGTTACCTTTCATGAGAATCAGATGTTTTCTCCCAAATACTTTCCTGAATTCCACACTTCATTAATTTGAATTTTTAAATGTTTTGGTTGACTGCCATGGTGTTTCTCCTGGCTAAACTGGTAGTTTCTCTTTATGAAAGAAGAAATATCTATTTTTTTAAAGTCAAACCATACATCAAAATTAAGTTCTAATATATTCTTTCTCCAAAAGAAACTTACTTATTGAAACACATTGATTTGAGAAGTTATCTATTGGGTTAACATCATAAGAAAATACATTTTTTGTTTGATACCAAAGCATTCATTCCTTATGTACACTCTAAATATAAAACCAGCAACCAGCAATAATTATGAAGAAATAATTGAAGTGTAGGGTGCCACATGTAGTGACTTTTATAGTTCCATTCATATTGATTACATGTAATTTCTAGAGCAGACCTCTTTTAACTTTATAAGAGAATATGGCAATTAGACACTTTTACTTCACTACATGATATATTAGCTAATAGAAGTGCAGAAAAGCTGTCTGAATTTAAATGTGTATTTTCACTGCATTAAAAAAATACCCTGTTCATTATTTTGAGAATTATAGAACAGATAGTTTAACATTGTTATCATTTTTTATGATCCTCTCATAGTCTATGAAAAAGAAATCAACACGACTGAATTGCAAAATTTAAAGATATAAAATCAAGACATATTTTCCACAGATCTACATATAGGATTACTAATATTTTCACTTTTTAATATAGTATCTGTATTAATGAAGATTGACATTAATAGCCTTTTTATAAAATGTGATTTTTGTGCCTCTATAAATCACATGTATCATTCCCCTTAATGCTTACTCTCTTGCTGCTTCATAATGGGAACATTATATATATTATACATTCTCCCAATTCAAAGACATTCCATTTTTTTTTTAAAGATTTTATTTATTAGACAGAGAGAGATCACAAGTAGGCAGAGACGAGGGCAGAGAGAGAGGGGGAAGCAGGCTCCTCGCTGAGCAGAGAGCCCAATGTGGGGCTCGATCCCAAGACCCTGAGATCATGACCTGGGTTGAAGGCAAAGGCTTTAACCCACTGAGCCACCCAGGCACCCCAAAGACATTCCATTTTTTAACCCAAAGTGTATTGTATAAGATCCTCACACTGCCACCATAATACCTATGTACTTACTAGCATGATACTAATAAAAAAAATCAAATATGTAATTTTTTAAAAAAGTAATTTAAAGGATCCTAAGGTAATGTCTATAATTTGTTCAGCATTTGTCCATTATGGTGAAACTGACAGTCATTCTCTCCTATACACCATTTTTGAAAGAACATTTTTGATAATGCTTTCTATTTTTCCCCAAAGTTTTCTCTTAAATAACAGTTTTAGTTCTTTTTTCTTTTCAAGCCAATGCACATATAAAATCCTATTATAGATGGTGATTTTATTCTACAGAAACTCAAAATATGTTGCTCTTGATGAATAAAATTTTCTGTCTCCATAAATAAAAAATTTCCATTTGAAGTTCACAGTTGAAAGTGACCATTTTAATTTCTTTATTCATGATGTATTGGCCAGCATGTGTTCCAGAGATGTGATGACACCAACTTAAAGGATGAGAGAAAGCCTCTCAAATCTACATATCTAGCTTCACAGATTAGTTCAACATCCAAAATCCTCCAATTCTTCAGTCACTGCAAGAAGATTTCCATAGTACTCCTTTAATATAAAAGCAATTCATTCTAAATACAATGTGTTTCTGAAACCAAAAGCTTCCCATAAGATAAATCTTTTATTTTCATGTCTATATAAAGATATTACCCTAAAAGGAATTAAATGAACTGCGCCACCAGCAGCTATAAAACAATGTACAGTTAATTGGGCCCCATGAGGATCAAGCTTCTGATGTTGGCCACAGTAGCACACAGACAAAGAACAAAGATTCCCTCAGATGCTTGAACTCAGGGCATGCTGATGGTGAGCCCTATGTACTGTCTTCCCTACTAAGGCAGCACAAGTCTGCCACAGATTCAGCAGAAAACACTGGCATGTGTTATAGATTTGGGCTTTTTATTATTAACCCACTAAAAACAGGAAGTGGCATCCCACTGTTGCCACAGATGAACATAGAAACTTGCAATACAGGGCATGTCAGAAAAGACTGTGATTGTAGAATACTGGAAAGCATACCCTGTTTGCGTATCTGTGTTTTAGTCTCAATTCCACTATCATCTGGCTATATAACCGGTAGGTCTCTAGTGTTTCCTAAAATAGCAGTGTTGATTTATGTAATCATTCATATTCTTCCATAATTTCCCATATTTTACCCTCATCCAAATTATGCATTAATTTCTTATCAACTTTAACCATAGAAAAATAATTGCTCTATACAAGCAATCATCAAATAGAAATATATTTGTGGATATTTATTATAAATATAAAATGTTAATGTGGGAAAACATAATTAACACTTTCATAGATTATTGGTAATCATGACTAAATATTCACATATTTCAGTAATTATTTTTAAAATATTTTTAATATCTTAAGTATTAAACTTAAAAAATGCACATTTTTGCTAATATAAGAACTTCTATTTTTTTAACTCTTGAAAACATATTTTTTGTTTTTTTATGTTCAGTTAGCCACTGTATAGTACATAATTAGTTTTTGATGTAGTGTTCAATGATTCATTAGTTATTTATTTTGAAAAAGAGAGCACAGCAGGAGGTAGAGGCAGAGAGGAATGGGAGGGAGAAGAGAGAGAGAGTCTCCAGTGGACTCCCCACAGAGCACAGGGCCTGATGTAGGGCTCTATCTAATAGCGCTGAGATCATGACAAGACCAAGAGTGGGATGCTCAACTGAGCCACCCAGGCACCCCTGAGTAATTCTTTAGTAAATCAAAGGGGTTAATGACTGAAATGAGCTAATGTATGTAATGCATGTTGTACCAGTTTAAATCACAATTTAATAATTTGATGATCACTTCTTACTGAATTAGCTTATCAACTCAATATTCACATCTAATGGAAACTCTAAAATAAAAGGTTATCCAAAACCTTGAGTTTTTTCTAGGGTCTATTTTATGACATCAGTAATGAAACACAGAAAAACAGTAACAGCAGCAACAACAAAATCTTATGTACATGAATCACTCATGGGAACATATATGAGAGACTATCATTGGAACCTCTCCATTCCTGCTGGTTCATTCATTCAGCAAATGTTTACTGAAAATCTACATTACTATACCTTCAGGTGTAATAGTATGAACAAGGTGGAGAGGCTACTTCCTTCAGTTAACAAGCCAATTAAGAAGACTGACATATAATAAATAATTACAACCTGAAGGTTCTAAGCCTCCACTGTTGGCTAATTTTAGAACCCTAGGAAAGGAAATTGTGTTTGAGGATTGGCAGTCATCATAGGGACTGGCAAAGTCAAGAATATTAGTTGACTTAGAGATTAGTTGTGGATAGGAGACAGAGATCAGGATAGGTGACTATTTTCATGGATAACAAAAGTCAGAATGACTAAAAAGGAGTGATTGCAGGACAAATTCATGGGAATTTGTTCCATATATACAGAGAAGCCTAAAGGCAGAAATATTTTAGTAGAACCTCAGAAGACCAGTTGGTCTAAAACATTTTAGGCATATCTGCTTGGTGGAATTCAATGATCATAAACAAGTATAATATATACATTCCTTAGGAACCAGGAGATCCTACTTATAACTATTCTAAGGACTGAGAGGCATCAACTGGATGGAAAAATCATATCTGATTTCCCTGACACAGAGCTCCATTGATGATTTCTCCATCCTCAAAGGAGAAAAAACATTTGTCTGGTGTATGGAAGGTGGAATTACCTCCTTTCTTATTGACTTACTACTTTTACATAAAGCGAATATATATTAGGCCAGGACAGGGAATTGTGCTGTTGCTGAAACAGTGATATATTTAAACTACAACTCTAAAGATGTTAAGCACTTGACATCCATTCATGATTTAGTGCTAAAAATGATAGAAGTTTGGATATATTATGATACATTCCCTTATATAAAAAGTGACGATATTAGAAAAATACCAATTAAGTGATATTTGCCCAAGGTCAGAGCTACATCATTGGTCTAGGACAGACATTTGAACCCAATTCAGGGCTATTATTTCATGTCACTAAATCTTATTAACAGCTTTCCTAGGACCTGCTTCTCAAGATTAATTTCAGGAAATTCACTTACAAAGCATTTGCAGAAAATTACCTTCAAGCAAAGGATATTTAGCAAAAATTATAAAGTTATTAAAAAATTTAATTTGTGTGTGGACAAAAAATGTAACAGATAAATTAAGGGGAACTTCCTAAAATTTTAAACTCAATAGTGAAACTATGTTTAACATAACAATGGTGTCAACATCACTTTATCTAGTGAAATACCTATAATCGTTCCAATTTTAGTATATGTGCTGCCGAAGTGAGCACGAAATACCTATAATCAAACATCTAAGCATACATTTCTGATTTTAAGGTATTCATAGATGTATACCTATAGAATAGAAAGATCATATTTTTTCTCTATTATTAAATCTGTCTGTTTCACAATGGAAAAATCCACATTATTTATGTTAAAATATTCACAGTACATTTTGCATTTTCATATACATATTCCCTGGATCCTTTTGATGGTCATCTGAATTTGTCTACACTGTATGTATAAGGGCTCAGTATAAGAGCTTGCTATATAATTTACACATTTTCATGTGACTTGCTACTTAAGGGACTGCCAGAGTAGCAGAAACTAACTTCTCTTATTCTGGGCCTGATTAGAAATATTATATATGATTGATTTGATATAGGATATGGATAAGATTCTAATATTAGTATTGTGCTATTTATTAAAATGCATTTTTCAAAGCATGTGAGAGGAAAAATCTGTTGTGTGCAAACTACCACACATATTATCATTCGGATATAAATTTTCAAAAGACTTTAAGGCTTTGTAAAGGTCTGTAAGTAAACCTTTTCCATCTCTACATACTGTGAATTAGTTTCATGGCCATTTGTCTTTAGGTCTAAATTGCAAATACAATTTTACTTTTTGGTATTTTGCTGCCTAAATGAGTTTTTCATTATGCAGCTATTAAAGCACTATAAAAGCCATGATTAGAATGCATCCAACTTTTTGCTGTAAATTCACAAGCACACAATTTCCAATGAGACAAGTGTTGAAGTAAGCAAGAATCTAGAGAGAATAAAATGAATCTAAAAAGGTATGCTCTGGTCATATGAGATCATTAGTACAATTTAAAACATCACTTGAATTGTTATTTTCCTGTTATATCAAGCCCCTAAATTTCAGAGCTATCAAGTACATCATCTCAATGATATTTTGCCATGAATATTTGTGGGATGCTAAAAATAATTTCCATCTGATTGATTTTTAAGATTCATCAGTGAAGCAAATCATCACTCCAAATTACTAGAAGACTGTCTCTACATAAATGAGTATTTTCTGGCCATACTGAATACTTATGAGCTAGTATTCACGGGTACAGCTAGTTTGTTTTTCATAGCTGATGTCCATTCTGATGGATCACTGTGTCCATTTTTAATGGTTTCTACCTTGCAGTACTGGCTGTATAATATTTTTAATAGAATCCCTGAATACAAGATATAATATGGATATATTTATTAAAATTAAATATTTGTACTCTTGACCATTGAAATATTGTGAGGCAAGTACATAATTGGTCAATAAAGTTAAGAAAATCTATTTAATTTGAATTTAACTTCTAACCAAGCTTCTCTTATATGATTTTTTATGCTGCTTTTCTTTTTTTTTTTCCTATACTGCTGTAAAGGCAATATTAGTTAATTATTTCTCCTCTGAGAAGATAATCTACACCCACAAATCTATACACACACACACACACACACACACACACATACACACAATACATATTGGAATATATATAACATACATATACACACACACAAAGAAAGATAATTAAGGAAAAGAGTTGGATCAATTTAAAAATAGCTCCTCTCATAAAGCTTAAATACTTACTAATAATTCCTGCTTTTACTGGACTAGTTCCTTGGGACAAGTAGAAAGGTCCATACAGAAACTTAAGGAAAGATCTACCTGGATTTCTTAGGTACCTTAAAAATTATGGTATATTGGCATATTTATGTGAAAATTCACCAGGAATCAAGATACTCTAGAAATCAGTGGTTGAATATTATTGGGAAATGACTCTAGATAGGTTCTTCATATTTCTGTCTTATGAATAAAGAAGGAACAGGGCTTTTGCCAGGATCACCATTCCATGAATGATTTTATAGTCAACAATGCTGGAAATTAGAGATACTGTATCCTAATAGAGCAAAAAGCAAGCCTGCTTATTGTCCATTAAAAAATATTTGTTTTTTCTACTACAACAAGTTTCTTCTACTTCAAGACAATCCAATGTGTATATTAGTGCCATCTGACCCTTTTGAATCCCCCAGGGAGAACTAAAGTTCAGGAAACCAGCACAAAATTGAATGGATATTACTAATGCTGTGAATATTAATACACCCTCCATCTTTGACCCATGAGTTTCATGTCTTTAACTGACACCCATGAAAGCATACCAGTCTGTCATCAGTCTTTACCTCAGTTGAAATTTCAGATGGTTCACAGTTCTTAATACATAGAATTATTTATATTATTGAAGAAAAGTGTTTGAGCCCATTGAAATTAGCACTCTCAGTTCAAATTTGCCTTTTATGTCTCTAATACTTTGGTCAAATATGCCATTCCTGGATTCAGAAATTGGTTTATTTACCACTATGCTCTTCTAGAATTTCTTCCCTAGTTTCTCATATAATTATATACTATAAAATATTTATAATAAGTCTCTTATTTCAGAGTGAATGTAGACATTTGCTTGCTAGTTCATACACTAACTGGTACTTTACCCAACATCCACCATCTATCTATCTTTCTTCTGAGTTTCCTCAGACATTAGGTTGCAATATAAGGTTGCTTTATGCTAGGCCTTAGAGGATGAATCTTAACCAAATATTAACCAGGTATTAATATACCACTCTTCTTTGACAGTATTTGGATTAATGGTGGACATGTGACTAAATTCTCACTGATCGGGTATAGGGAGAAGTCTTATGAGAGGTTACTAGGAAATATAATTTTCCATAATACAAACAAGAAAGACAGTGGAAAGATCCTCTTTGTTGTGGATTCCACATAATACAAACAAGAAAGAAAGTGGAAAGATCCACTTTCTTCATGTCTTTCAATGAATTTCTAAAAACACATGATATCTCAAGCATCTGCAACCTTCTTGTGATAATGAGGATATAAACCTGATGATTAAAACAAAGACAGCAGAAATGGCTAAGTAGAATCAAAGACCCAAGTCTTGACAATACTTTAGGTCTACTATACCAATTCCGAACTATTGTTTCTGAAAATCTCTTTATGTACATATAAACTGTTCTATTTTGGTTATTGAGACACATTTCATTGGATATTCTGTTACTTAGAAATTAAAATATCTCTAATAAAAATATAAATAAATAATATCTCATTATTATTAGTGTCAATTTGCTCAGCTTATGTTATTTCACAGTTATGATAAACAATTTGTCTCACCAACATTTCACTTCTGTTCACCCAAATGTAGTGTGTGTGTGTGTGTGTGTGTGCAATCTCACATATCATAAGAGATTGCAGTAAACAGCCTACCTATTCACATATCGCTCTATCTCATTCAATATAAAGTTTTACATCAATATTACGATACTCAAAATTTAAGAACTTTCATTACAATTAAATCTTGTTATAAATGTGCATCTTTATTAGCAGTTCTTTGAACAATATAATGAAATACTAGCATGAGTTTTATTAGAATCTAATTGTGTATTTATTTGACTGTAACCTACTTCTATGCCCTAAATAATATTTTAGACAACTTCTATGAGAATCACCTAAATTATTATATAATTGAAAATAATTTGAGAGGTACTACAGTATAGAGAACACATATCATGAATAGAGAGACACTATAGCAAAAGTGCTCTAAGGTACAAACAAGTTTTAAAAGTAACATTAACATTCTTGATTATCTATTTATTTCCATATATAAATTTGACATTAACAGTTAAAAGACAAAACTTATTTTTATTTTTACATATCATAACCTATTTTGATTTTACTTTTCCAGGTGTTAACAGGACATAATTTTAGCCAGAGTAAAATCATTTGTCCCTTACAGTAAGAGAATTTGTGTTTAGGTTGAATTTGCTACTGCTGAATGTAAACTCTAATCTTTGTTTTGCCTTCACGGGTTATTTAGTGATATGCTTAAAACATTGCTCTGTTACATCCTTTTTTAAATTGCATATATAAGTGTTTATTAATAATTTTTATTGTTGTGAGTCAAAATATAATGCTCTACTGCTTCACTGTTAGGATTCTTGATTTTATTACTAAGCCATATTAATTAATTTATTAAATATTAATGATAGAAAAGTCATCTCAATAAAGAGCAAGCATTGCTAATCCTGTGTTACTTTGTTTTTTAGATACTATTTCAGGAAGAGAAAGGTGTTGTCAATGTCATAAGTTACTAATCTTACTAATGGAATGACAAATATGTAACAATCTGTTAAATTAATCTTGACAATAGACATTTCTCTTTACAAATTTATCTAATATAGGCAAAAAGGTTTTCTCTGACATTTAGATAAAACAACTTATTTTTGAAACACTGGGAATAATTTTATTGTAATGTTATTTCAAGGCAGTGGGAAGCAATATCACTTTGAGGTTTAATCATCAGTTGCCTTGACGTCATCTAGTGTGGAAATGTCTGACCAGTAAATTTGTGTCTTATTTTCTTCTCTTGAAAAGGGCTTTGAAGACCCCTTTTGATAGACTTATCTGACCTTGATCCACACTGGGCCTGTGGATAATGCTACATGTTGTGTTCCTTCTTGATCTATGAAATAGTCTAGCAACTCGAACAGATAGCATTATTTTGCTCCTTTTCTGAAGGCTCTTTAGCCCATTTATCAGGCGTAGCTGAATGATTATCTCCTGAATTTTCAAAGAGATTCTTGAATCTCCTCCATGACACAAAGGAATCTGTGAGCTGGTTAAAGTGCTATTCAGGGCTCTTTTTTCTATAACACCAAGTTGCTAGTTTTATTCCCCTGAATTTGTTACTTGTGGTGCTGGGTGATGCTAGGTGATGCTGCTCAGTTTCATTCAACCACTTTATTCCACTGAAATTCCTAATGGGGACCATAAACTTATTTTATCCTACTTCTATTTCTCATATTCTTCCAAGATGAAAAGAGGTAAGTTTTATTTCTCTGTGCCTAAACAATATTTACATTCTATTCTCCCACCTGGAGAATGCAGCCCAATTGCCTAGTTATAGTTGAAGCATATACCCTTTTCTGGAAAACAAAACAAAATTAAAACTTGCTTTGAGGGGTACCTGGGTGGCTCAGTGGGTTAAAGCCTCTGCCTCCGGCTCGTGTCATGATCTCAGGGTCTTGGTATCAAGCCTCACATCAGGCTCTCTGCTCAGCAAGGAGCCTGCTTCCCTCTCTCTCTCTGCCTGCCTCTCTGCCTACTTGTGATCTCTCTCTCTCTCTCCATTAAATAAATAAATAATTTAAAAAATAAATAAATAACTAAAACTTGCTTTGAGTTATTGAGTCTTGGTACTTAACATATGAATTAAGAAAGCTATATAATTGGAACAAAAATATAATACTAATATTTGGAAAATATTATCCCTACTACCCAATATTTATTTATTTATTTTCCCTACTACCCGATATTTAGTGTTATGATCAAAACCATGGCCCTGATAATTAAGGTTTGAGAGACAATAATGAATGTGTACATTGTAAACAAGACAGGGAGACTATGGACTCTTACATAAACAAGCCTGCAGATATAAAGAAAACACCAAAAACAAAAAAAAAAACCTAAAAACTTACTCTTTTGGACAATGGACGTTTTATTAAACTAAAGAGCAAAAGATTCAGGATATAAGTTTACCAGAAGTGTAAATCATGTAATGTAAAGAAAGTGGAAAATCAAAACAATGCTTAGTGGAAAAGTTGTATTGAGTTTACAAGGAACTGATATTTAATTGATATTTAAATAATTGGTATTTAAATCTGTGTAATTATCATCCGTTCATAAGGAAGAAGTGCAGTAAAATGGAATGGATGTCCTTTGAAAAGTTAATTATAGTAAAGTGTACACAAGTGGTACAATATATGTGCAGTAATATTAATTAATATTCTCTTATATGGTATTTTATTGTCTCAAAATGTGTTCTTTCATTTATTTTCCAAAAATGATTTATTGAACACTAAGTGAAATTGAAAAATACCAAATATTCAATTAAATATGCAGTTATCTGATAGAGAAGAGAGGGTTTCTAGAGGGGAAGTGGGTGGGGAGATGGGTTAGGTGGGTGATGGGTCAGTAGGGCACTGGTAGTGATGAGCACTGGGTGTTGTATGTAAGTGATGAATCACTAAATTCTACACCTGAAATTAGTATTACACTGTATGTTAGCTAACGGGAATTTAAATAAACACTTGAAGAAATAAAAATAAATGTTAATTAATTAGTTAATGCGGTTACCTGAGTAAAGAAAGGAAAAGTGAGCTTAAACTGGGAAAAAGTAGAAGATTGACTTCAATTCTCAGGCAAGTCTCATGACACCTGATCCTACATAATGAACCTACAGCTACCCTTCTTTTCCAACTACACAGCTCACAGTATAGGTTTCCTACAGATTGTAATTCTTATTCCATGTTCACTGGAGTAATGCCACCCTATGAAGAATGTGCCTTAACATAGTAGTACAGTCTCTTTTGAATAGTAACCAAACTGACCTCAATGTGGTTTCTCTGTTTTGTTTCTTTTGTTTTTTATTTTTCTGGTCTCTTAAAAATTTGTAGATGCAAAGAAAAGTAATCGTATGCTTGTATTTCAGCTGGTTCAGTTAAAAGAAAAATGTTCCACACGAAACATTTATTTTCAGTTGGAAGCTATAAAGTATCCATTTGTTTTATTGTGCTATAGAAATAATACAACATGAAGTTTCACAGCAGATAAAGATAAATGAGTGAAGTTGCAAGACCTCTAAAAAAGTTATGTTGACAGATTGATACGAAAGTTCATACATTGTGGCTGACAAATGGGTCCTGTAACATTATTTTTACAGAGGAGGCTTGATTTCTCATCTACCCATTTTCCAAATGTGATTGTAAAAGGCCATACTCAATCTTCATAGATAAACAGTATGTATGAAGGCATCACTTGAACTAAAACCACATGAGAACTGCAATGTTTATTCTAAATGTAGCTTTATGTGAATGACATTGATTGTTAGTTAATAGCAAGTTACTCTACAATCTCCCCATCCATCTGTTCCCTTACAGAAAATTAGGACATATGCAAATGTATTTATACTTCCTTTGACAGTGAGAACTCCAATTTCAGTAAACATGAACTGTCAATCAACTTTTGGAATAGAAACCAGGTTGTGAATAGAAATAGAAAATAAGGCATAAAACAAAAAGAGAATTTTTTTTCTACTCAAGTTTAGGAAAACAAAGGAAGAGTTATTAAGGAATAAGGTCCATATAGAAAATGATATTAATATTCACCATATTTAATACAAAAACATATACAATAGACAACTTATTTAAATGGAAGGAGAGATAATTGTTGAAACTTTAGGGGTAAGATATAATAAAGATAGGATGATTAGAAAATAAATAATTTACAAGGTAAGAAGTTAGTAACAGAGAATCCTGGTGGGAGAACTGAGACACCATGGAATGTCATAGTTTTGCTGTATTAAATTGTTTCAAATGTTGGTTAAGTAAATAGCATACTGCAAATGCATATCGCATTTCAGCAAAACAACAGTATCCACTATATTTAATTAACCTTGTAAATGTAAATGTTAGAAATTTAAAGTTATCTTTGTATTTAAGGTATACATTCCTTGTAATTTTAAGGAACATTGTGATAAAAGCAATCATTAGTAATCACTGAATATCCATTAATTGGATATATGAGATTTGATCACAGTGACCAGGATATAACAACAAAGTTGGGTTTCTGGCCCCAAATCTTGCCTATGAAACTTTACAGTTGAGTGAACTCCATATGAATTTAGTAAAGTATTTTAAAAGTTAAAATTTCTTTTCACGTCAAGTAATTTTAGGTGTCTGATAAAAATATAAAAAAAACCCTCTTACATCATTGGTGGGAATGAAACTGGTGCAGCCAGTTTTCAAACTGATTCCAAAATGAAGAGGAGATTCTGTTTTGATCTGTTTTTAAATATCCTAAGAGCTACTGTACTTTTAAAGAGAGCTTAACAGTGAAACTGAGGCCAACAATTTGAGTTACAAGGAAGCAGACAGTGAAGAAACTATGTTAAAGAACTCAGGTTTTTGTGAAATGGTATGTGTCCTACTGACTGGTTCAAACACAGCTGTGATGCCCCCACTCCGACTCCATGGGCATAGAACTTTCTATACAAACATATACTAAGGATGTTAACTAACTGGAATTTAAATAAAAACTTAAAAAAAAAGAATTACCTCGAACTAAATGTTCTTAAAGACTTCTGAAGGTGCCCATTAAATTTCTCTATGGGAAAGTGCTGCTTTGTAATAGGCACATGTGATTGGAAGAGAAATAATAGCATAGAGAATTAAATGATTGGCAGAGTTGTTGTATGAATGAGTAAACTGAAGCTAAAATCCTAGTCTTCAAATATTAACTGGGATGCAATATTATTGGCATTTAAAGCTTTAGAACCGATTCGTTCTATAATTTCTTTGATTTAATGTTTTAAGAAGTCCTTGTTCAGGCATGTCACATGTGCTTGCCACAAATGCCTGCAGCTTTTCTAAGGTTCTTTCCCAGCACAGCTGCATTCTTGATACAACTTTGCCATTCATATGACCTTGATGCGCTTTATCACTATTTTATAATTTTTTAGTCTAATTGTTTGAGTTTTTGTTTCATGCCTCTGCCTTTTTTGCACTTTAATTGTTCTATTTGCTATGGCTATCTCACATTTTATTTCACTTTGAAAATCATCTCTAGTAATATTTTTTCTTTGAATTCATTAATGTTTAATTCTATTAGTTTTACTTGAAATACTTTTTTTTTTTTAAAAGATTTTATTTATTTGACAGAGAGAAACACAGAGAGAGAGGGAACACAAGCAGAGGGAATGGTAGCGGGAGAAGCAGGCTTCCTGCAGAGCAGAGAGCCCGATGTGGGGCTTGATCCCAGGCCCCTGGGATCTGACCTGGGCCGAGGCAGACGCTTAACGACTGAGCCACCCAGGGGCCCCTTGAAATACTTTTTAAGGCAACCTAAATATCCAATAATGTGAGGAGGCCTAAAAAATATATACACACATATGTGCCTATAACATATGCATATGTTACACATATATAACATTTATACACATATAACATATGCATGCATATTAGTGAAAATTATAATATTTAAGTAGCAAGATTAAAAATACCAATGCATATTGGAAGCAAAATATAATAATATTTGTGTTTGAACCATACTTTACCCTAGGCAAATTCATGTACCAGGTTGACTGTTGTCAACTCTACAACATCCCCAATCATACTGTGCCCTACAGGGAAACCTAAAACTCCTTTCCCAGAAAGAATAGAAGCCATTGTTCTCTGTTAGCAGCTGTGGGCAGTCAGCTGAGATCATTGGTAATGGCTTCCTGGGGCTCTCGGAGGTCTGTGTATT
Source organism: Procyon lotor (assembly GCA_028646535.1). Lineage (NCBI taxonomy): Eukaryota > Metazoa > Chordata > Mammalia > Carnivora > Procyonidae > Procyon > Procyon lotor. The sequence continues at coordinate 135,961,983 of CM053605.1, forward strand.
ACACACTGAATGGCTGTAGGCAGCTGGGATCACCTATGGTAGTTTCTAGGTAAGATCGTTAGATTTAGCAAATAAAACATAGGACACTAAGTTAAATTTGACTTTCAGGGAGACCAGAAACAATTTTTAGCATAAATATATTTTATGCAATATTTGGGACAGACCCTATTATAAAAATGTTATATATCTGAAAGTCAAGTTTAAGTAGGCATACTGTATTTTATCTAGCAACCATACTTCCAGGGGCTTTGGGTGTCCTTCTGAAATGATTTATATTGGTTCCAAGAGGCAGCTGAGAACACAGGTGCCAGCTTCCCTCAATCCCTAGTTCACTGAACTTCATATTTCCAGTCTACCGTGTTCCTTGCCTTTCTAACTGTCATATAAGTCTACAATTATCTGTGATAAAGTGGTAAACTTCTTCTACTCTGCTTTTTAACCAAATTCAGACAGACATTATTTCATAGATAATAGATATCTATATTATATTATAGATAATACAGATAATAGATATCTATATTGTATATATAGATATATATAATAATAGATATTTCATAGATAGATAATCTTCTAAATCTAAATCTATTTTTGGGGCACCTGGGTGGCTCAGTCATTAAGCGTCTGACTTTGGCTCAGGTCATGATCCCAGGGTCCTGGGATTGAGCCCTGCATCGGGCTCCCCGCTTGGCGGGAAGCCTGCTTCTCCCGCTACCATTCCCTGTGCTTGTGTTCCCTCTCTCGCTGTGTTTCTCTCTGTCAAATAAATAAAATCTTTAAAAAATAAAAAAAATAAATCTATATTTATGTAATACAGATTTATATTTATATGACACACACACACACATATATATATTATCTCTCCATATATACATACACAAAAGAAAAGACATAAATTTAGCTGTTACTTATGGGCCATTTGTTTTACAAAATTGCCCTTATTTTTATGTTGTTTATATGTTACTAAAACATACCAAAATATCTTTAAGGCTTGAAGGTACATAGAGTCTTCTGTCCTTTGCTGATTTTCCTCTCTGTTGGAACAATTTTGATTATTTGGTTCAGATAGTCTGCAAGGTCTCATCTTTTCTTTGTTTCTCTATTTTCAGTTCCCCAGTGAATGATATTCAGTCTAAAAGGATTTTATAGAAAGAAACAGCTATAGGACAAAAGATCTTCAGGGCACACTGCATTATGCTTTTATAGATCCCAAACTGACAGTAACTCCATCATAGAGAAATTCCCAATAAGGTATAAACTTGTTAGGCTGATTAAAATGAATGGATCACGATCTGAAATGTAATTATTGGCTGACGTATAAAAAAGGAAATTATCTCTATAAAGCTAATGCTTAATGGAATTAATTCCTCTCTCCAAATGTAATAGGACTTTTTTCTTACCAAATGTTTTAAATAAAACATAACATACAGTGTGTGCATTGTTCATATAACTTCACTGGAATAATAATCCAAATAACTGAATAAGTCATTTTTCTCAAGCAAGTGACAGCCCTAGATTCAATCTTTTAAAATAGTATGAGAACTGTAATACATATGGTACAATGCAGATGCTTTGAAATCTGATATTTTTTATGGCATTCTGCCAGCTTGGTTCTATCACTTACTAGTTGAGTGACTTTGAGCATTTCTCAACCTTATTTTCTTTCTGTGCGAACTAAATATAATAGTACTTATATCTCAGTGTTGTTGGGAGCCTTAAATGAAATTATATACGTATACGTATATGTAGGTATATAGTGTTTAAAGCATAGAGTTACTTTTTTTTTCTAGTAACTGACAATCTGTACTAGCAGTTGGTCTCCTATATTTTTACTATCATCAGTTACCGGTGGGAAAACCTATTAGCTACACTATAGCTCTACACCATAAATAAAATAACCAAATGATGAAAGCATGTAGTCACAGTCAGCATGCTCCTTCCTCAGAAAGAGCTACTGGATCTCTGAATGATCTGTTCACTCTACCAAGATTGCATAGTATTCTACATTCAAAAGTACTTCAATGTATTTTTTAACTGAAATATAACATACAATGTTGTAGTATTTTCAGATGCATAACATATTGATTCAACAATTCTATATATTATTGAATGCTTACCGTAAGTGTAGTCACCATCTGTCACCATACAACATTACGACAATATTATTGACTATATAACCTGTGTGCTGCACTTTTCATTTCTGTGACTTACACATTTTATAAGTAAAAGTTTGTACCTCTTAATCTTTTATTTCATCCATCCCCCATCTACTTCCTCTCTTGCAACCATCAGTTTGTTCTCTGTATTTAAGAGTACTTTTTTTTGGTTTTTTGGTTTGTTTCACATATAAGTGAAATCACATGGTATTTCTGTTTCTCTAAGTGACTTATTTCACTTAGCATAATACCTTTATGTCCATCCATGTTGTCACAAGGAAGATATAGAGATGGCCAACAGACACATGAAAAGATAATCAACATCACTAATCATCAGGGAAATACAAATCAAAACCACAATGAGATATCACCTCACACCTGTCAGAATAGCTAGAATCATAAAAACAAGAAATAACAAGCATTGGCAAGGATGTAGGGTAAAAGGGACTCTGCTGCACTGTTGGTGAGAATGTAAATTGGTACAGTCACTATGAAAAACTGTCTAGAGGTCCTTCAGAAACTTAAAAACAGAATTACCATGTGATCCAGTAATTCTACCACTAGGTATTTACTCAAAGGAAATGAAAACACTAATTCAAAAAGATATATGCATCCCTGTGTTTTTTGCAGCATTGCTTACAATACCCAAGCTATGGAGGGGTGCCTGGGTGGCTCAGTTGGGTGTTTGCCATCTGCTCTGTCCAGAGCCCGCCTCAGGCTCCTTGCTCAGCAGGGAGTCTGCTTCTTCTTCCCCCTCTGCCCCTCCCCCATCTCATGCTTTCCTTCCCTCTCTCAAATAGATAAATAAATAAAAAAAACCTTAAAAAAAAAAAAAAGAGCCAGGCTATGGAAGTAATTCAAGTGTTCCTAGATAGATGAATGGGTAAAGATGTGGTGCGTATATATGCAGTATAAATACAGTAGATATATAGTCGTAAAAAACAATGAGAACTTCAATGTATTTTTAAAGAACAAGGCACTTCTATTGCTTATTCTAAATAATAATAAAAATTTTTTTTTTTTTTTTTTTTTTTTTTGGTAGGACAGACATTTTATTGTGACTTGCTTGCAGTATACATTCAAACCTTCAACATGTACTTTTTTTCCCCTGGAAACCACAGCATGATGCTCAAAGGTCTTTAGCCTCATCTTAAGTTAGTCTAATCAATGGTTACCTATTTTATAGTTTAACTAGTTAGAGGAAGAAGTCAGAAAAATCTGGTCTTAACATCCCAAGTTAAGAGCTGTGAGATTTGCAGCCCATTCATATAAAGTGCTTATGTTCAGTGCAGAGAGGGCAGGCAGACTCAGAAGGGCAAGCA
>CM053605.1:135965957-135990442 GCA_028646535.1 Procyon lotor
TACAGTAACATACAAAATAATTTCAGTGCCCCAGATAATCCCCTGCATTTGACTTATATAAGCTTCTTTGATTCCTCAAACCCATAGAAACTGCTGGTTACCTTACCACTTATTTTTGTATTTTACACAACTTCACATAATTGAATCATATAGGGTGTAGCCTTTCCAGACTTTTTTTCCCTTGCCATTATATATATAAGTCTCCTCCATGTCTTTTATGCCTTCATAGCTGTTTTTTACATTGTTGGATAATAGTCCACTGTATTAATGTACCATTTGTTTATCCGTTCACCTACTGAGGAATATACTAGTTACTTCCAGTTTTTACATGATTATGAATAAAGCTGCTATAAATATTTATGTGCTGGTTTTCATGTGGACATAAGTTTTCAAATTGGTTGGAAATAACCTTAGAGAACAATTGCTGAACCATATAGTAAAACTGCTTGGCTTTGGAAAAATTGCTTAACTCTCTTCTAAAGTGGTTGTAGCTTTTTTGTAGTCCCACCGACAACAAGAATGAGAATTCTTGTTGCTCTACAACCACCCAAGTAATTAGTATTGTTAATTTTGGGAATATTAGTCATCCTAAAATGTTTATAGTAGTACCTCATTGTCTTAATTCATGATTCCCTAATGACAAATGATGTTGGGCATATGTTCATATACTTATTTACTATTTGTATATATTCTTTAGTGAAGTGTCCATTTAGAACTTTTGCCCACTTTTATTAGTTTTTAATTTGATTTTTGAGTTTTAAGGGCTATTTTTATATTCTGAATACAATCCTTTATCAGATGTGCATTTTGCAAATGACTTCACCCAGTAAGTTCATTGTTATTTTATGCCCTTGACAGTGTATTAGAGCAAACATATTTAATTTTAATAAAGTCCAACTTAATCATTTTTTTCTTTTGTGGATCATACTTCTGGTATTATATCTTTTTTGTTTGTTTATTTTGTTTTAACGGATTTACAGTTTTAATAGATTTAGGTTGTTAAAAAGTAATCGATAAGCCACCTGTTTCTTTATTTTAAAATGGAAAAATGATAATACTTGGCAAAAAGTGTTGTTATGAAGATTAAATGTATTAATATATATATATAAAAGTGGTGGAACCATCCCCAGCACAAAGAACTCAGTAAATACTAGGCATTAGTAGTGGTTGTGGTATTGATTAGCTGGTAGAACTAGTTGTGGTATGATTGCTAATATATATGAAGATCACCACCGCTATATTAGTATATTTGAACTGAATGCATTGAGTTAGTGGCAAATGCCAATCAATTTTCAACTACCTAATATTTAGCTACAGAAGGTCAATAGTGGATGGCTGATTCATGAGTTAGTATGTGGTATGAAAATTCCCACCAGAAACATGGAGGTAATTGGGTTTGAGTGAAATAATTAATCATCTTTTCCTGATTCTCCCTGAAGTAAAACAAGAAGAAATCAAGTAAGATAAATATTAAAAATTGTGTTATTGTTCAAGAAAAATAAAATAAAATTTGTAATAGATTTTTAAAGACCTTTTTAAAAAGATTTTATTATTTATTTGAGAGCGAGAGACAGAGAGAGAGAGAGAGAGCATGAGTGGGGTGAGGGGCAGAGGGAGAAGCACACTCCCTGCTAAGCAGGGAGCCTGATGTGGGGCTCCCTCCCAGGACCCTGGGATCATGACCTAAGCCGAAGGTAGATGGTTAACTGACTGAGCGACCCAGGCACCCCCAAAATTGTAATAGATTTAACCAAATTTCTTTCCACAGGAAAATGTATACTTTCCACAAGAAAATGTAAAAATGTATACTTTTTCTGATAGTAAATGAACATTTTTTCATATCCTTAGATACTTTAAAACTTTAAATCATTTAATGCATTTTATCTATTTTTCTTTTTTTAATTCCAGTATAGTTAACATAAAGTGTTATCTTAGTTTTAGTTGTACAACACAGTGACTGAACAATTCCATATATTACTCAGTGCTCATCTTGATATATATATCAAGTATAAGTATACTCTTGATTCCTCTCACCTATTTCCTTTCACCTATTTCATCCATCCCCCTCAACCACCACCCCTCTGGTAACCATCAGTTTGTTTTCTATAGTTATGAGTCTGTTTTTTGGTTCATCTATTTTTCTCTTTGTTCATTTGTTTTGTTTCTTAAATTCCACATATGGGTGAAATCATATGGTACCTGTCTTTCTCTGACTTATTTATTTTACTTAACATTATACTCTCTAGTTCCATCCATCTTGCTGGAAGTACCAAGATTTCATTCTTTTTTATGGCTGAGTAATATTCGAGAGAGAGAGAGAGAGAGAGAGAGTGTGTGTGTGTGTGTGTGTGTGTGTGTGTGTGTGTGTGCATAACATATCTTCTTTATCCATTTATCTATCAGTGGACACTTGGGTTGCAGTGGTATTGGTTGTTTCTCTTTCATTTCTAATTTTGTTTACTGAGTTCTCTCTTTTTTGGTATTATAGCTTATACTTGTCATCAACTCCAAGTTTATATACACTTTCCCTCAGAAGTTCTATAGTTTTTCACTCCACATTTAAGTCTTTAATCCATTTTGAGTAAATTTTTGTGAAATGAGAAAGATCTGTGTCTAGGTCATCTATTTTACATATAGAAGTTCAATTTTCCAGTAAATTTGTTGAAAACACTCTCCTTTATCCATAGAATTGCCCTTGGTCTATTGTCAAAGTTCAGTTCATTATGTTTCTAGACTATCTACTCTGATTCATTCATACACTCTGGTCCATTACTCTGAGTCCATTATTCTACTCTTTCACCAACACTACACTGTCCTAATTATTGTAATCTTGAGACTGGAAGGTATGAATGCTCTAAATTAATTTTTCTTCTTTACTATTGTGTTAGCTATTGTAGTTCTGTTGCTATCCATATAAACTCAAGTCAAGGTTTTGTCCACAAACTAGCTTCCTGTGATCTTGACTGGGATTGCTTTGAATCTATAGATAAAGAACAGCTATCTTACAATATTGCTTCTTGCAATCTATGAATGCAATATCTTTCCATTTCTACAGACTTTGATGTCTTTCATAAGCATTTAGTAGTTTTCCATACCTAGGTCCTTTAGATGTTTTATTAGATTTGCATTTTATTTCATTTTTTGGTGCTACTATAAATGATTTTTTTAAAATTTCAAGTTCTAATAATTCACTACTTGTATGTAAGAAAAGTATCCATTTTTGTATTTTAACCTTATATCCTGTCATACTGCTATACTAGCTTACTAGGTCCCAGAGTTTTATTGTCGTTGCTATTGATTCCTTAAGATTTTCCACAAAGATAATCATGTAACCTACAAATATAGGTAGTTTTATTTCTTCCTTTTTGATTTGTATACACTTATCTTTGCATTTATTATCTTATTCACTAATTAGGACTTCCAGCACAATAATGAATCAGAAGTATGAGAAAGGACATCCTTGACGTTTCCTGATCCTAAAGGAAAAGTATCCAGTTTCTTATAATTGAGTACAATATTAGCTGCAAATTACTGTAGATGTCCTTTATCAAGTGTTCAAGCTGAAGAAGTTAACCTGTTTTCCTAGCTTGTTAATACTTTTTAAAAACATGAACAAAAATGTTTGTTGGGTTTTGTCAATTTTTTTTTCTGCATCACTGATATGATCATATGGCTATCTTTTTTAGCTTGCTAATATGATGGACGTGATTTTTGAATACTGAACCAGCCATGCATACCTTAAATAAATCCCACTTGGTTTCATGGTATAATTATTTTTATACATTAGTAGATTCCATTCAGGAATATTTTTTGAGGATTCTGCATCTATGTTCATGAGAAATTCTGGTCTCTAGTTTGCCTCTCTTGGAATGGTTCATCAAATGTGTTAGGGGGATGTACTTTTGCTTCTGCTTTCAGAAAAAGATTCAGGAGAATTGATAGCATTTCTTTAAATGTGTGGTAGATTTCCCCAGTGAAACTCTGCAACATGTTGCTTTCTTTTTAAGAAGGTTAATAATTACTGTTTCAATTTCTTTAATAGATTTAGGTTTAGTCAGACTATCTATTTCTCCTTGTGTGAGTTTTAGCTGTTTGTGTCTTTCAAGGAGTTGGTCCTTTCCATTCAAGGAATCAATTTGCAGGCATAGAGTTGTTTGTATTATTCTTCATTACCCTTTTAATTCCCATTGGATCAATAGTGATGATTCTTTATTTCTGGAATTGGTAATTCTATTTTCTTGATATAGTCTCATTAGAGGTTTATCAGTTTTATTGATCTCATAGAATAACCAGTTTTTGGTTTTGTTAATTCTCTCCATAGTATAGGGTTTTCAATTTCATTGATTTCTGCTCTGATTTTTATTCTGATTTTTATTATTTCTTTTCTTTTCTTTCATTTCTTTTTTTTTTTTTTTTTCTGTTTTAAGCTTAAAGTTTTATAGTTTTCCTAAGGTGAAAGCTTAGGTTATTTACCTTAGAGATATTTTTTTTTCCTATTACATGCACTTACTACGATAATTTTCCCTCTAGGCACTGCTTTTGCTGCAGTCCACAAATGCTGATGATGAGTCTGAATTAGCCAGAATTCAGAATTTAGTCACATATACCAGTGATTAAGACTGGATTATGGGATAGGGGTTGACAAACTATTCTGTTAAAGATGATATATTAAATATTCCAGTATTTGTAGCCATACTATTTTTGTTATATCAACTCGGATGTTGTAACATAAAAGCAGCAACAGACAAAAGTTAAATGAATGAATGTTCTGTGTTCCACAACTATCTTCTTTACAGACACTTGAATTATATGTAGTTTTATGTCATAAATATTCTTGTTTTTATTTGTTTAAACATATAAAAATGCAAAAGTAGAGGTGTCTGGGTAGCTCAGTTGGTTAAGCATCTGCCTTTGGCTCAGGTTATGATCCTGGAGTCCTAGGATCCAGGCCTGCATTGGGTGCCCTCCTCCGCAGGGAATCTGCTTCTCCCTCTCATCCTCCCTCCTCTAGTGCTCTCTGTCTCTCACTCTCTCTCTCAAATAAATAAATAAATAAATCTTTAAAATATGCAAAAGCTATTCTTAGCTCCTGGGCCATACAAAAACAGTAGATCAGATTTGCCAACATCTATTACAGAGGTTCACAAGAATATGGGTGAAGTCAGTAATAATAAATTCTGACTGAATATCTCCTGACTTATGTGATATTAGTGCCACATATTGGTTTAAATTTTCAAATATAATATTATTTTATAGTCTTTCTGAAAAAGATTTACCTATATTATTATCCTACTTATTTATTTATTTAAGACAAGTTTTGTTAGTTTCTTTCTGGGATCACTTTCCTTTTGAATATCACTTTAGAGAGGATCTGATGTAAGCAAATCTATTACCTTTGGCTAAACTAAAATTTCTGTCCTCTTTCTTAAATAAAAGATTTTTCTGGTATGCGAAAAAGTTGAATGTTATTTTTCCTTAGGATTTTCATAAAGTCATTACACTCTGTTCTGGTTAAAGTAAGTTTTGACCTTTCCATATAATATAAAATAACCATCTTTTTTTTCCCTGTCTCTTCTTAGAACTATATATCATGTTGATCCAAAAGCTATGATCCTATGAGAGAATGCAAGAGCCTCTTAAGTAGCCACAGGTGTGGAAGGTGTTTCAGATGCTCTGGTAAAATGCTGTGGGACATGAGAGCTTAGAAGATAAATGAAAAGTTTTAGAGATCCTTGAGCTAAAGAGATTTTGGCACCAATTATTAGCAAGTGTAGCTCACTGAAGGTCTTTTTGGAGAGTCCTTAAGTGTACAGATATAAGCAAAATCTAAAAATATGAGGATTTTCTCTTGGTATTACAGGAAAAGGAGTTACTGTTCATGTAAGTAAATGGTAACAATGTTTGACCCTCAGAACCAGGAAGAAAACCTCTAGAAGTCTAAACTGTAATTGTGAGGAGCTTGGGTGTCATTATCCTTTGACTTACTGTGCTGCACTGGAGAAATGGTTTTGAAATGAAGATAACATTAACAAGGGTTAATACTAGCTGTAGGGTTTTATGGTCTCACAACCCCATCTGCTTGCAGTGAACATTTACATATAAGAGATTCAAATATGGCAACCTTAGATAAATTTGAGAAAAAAGATCATCAAATACAGGCACGCAAGAGAATAAGTATATCCATGTTGGTCATTAAAAGGGCAGATTTTTAAAGTATGTATCAAATACTCACACATATCCTAATGCCACTAAAGGGACATGAAAAATAAAAATCAGCTTAACATAAGAAAGATGCTTACTGTGTGGAATCTATGCTCTAATTACCAGCATACTCTTTAGAGATGGATGAATGTCATCACAAAAAGATAGCACTTTATGTGTGCTACTTGAGAAAAATTATCATCTGAAAGGACAGCATTTTTTTTCCATTGTGACCATACTATTTCTACTAGTTTTCCAACTTCATATATATTTAAGTTTAGTGGTTAAATATTGCTATTGATATTTTAATCTACCATCTACACCTAGAAATTTTACTTCTAAGATTTGGCAAAGAGAATATGACAACCTGTTAAACAATCTGTGAACCGACTATTAAGGTTTCTGAGTGATGACATATTCTTTTGAATTTGTCTACACTTACTTCCTACTGGAAGACTCTTTAAAGTCTACCAAACCAGTCTGCTTAACACAGCACAAGAAATTAAGAGACAAACACTAACCAAACACTAACACAAGAAATTAAGATATTATTACATATGCCAACTACTGTGAGGAAATACCCTTACTGAATAGATAAACCAACATGAGAAGTAATAAATGCCAAACTAAGTCAACAAAACAGAAAAATGACCAAAATAAAGGAGGCAAGAAATGTCTTCTAAGCCATTCCTCATCTATCTTGTATTTCCTTTTAGGTATCCTTTCATCATACATAGACTTTGGTTCTTGTCACTGTCAAAAAACTTGGCAGCCAATACTTTAAATCAGAACAGTTTCTCAGTATCTCGAGTCATAACTTCAACTTGAAACCTCATCAGAATTTTCCTTCCTGCAAATATTCGGAATGCATAAACTCCTACAAGGGTAAGGCACTCAGCAGTGGCTTGCTTCTTCCTTTGAAATGAGAATACTGTTAAGAAAAACAAGGTAAATATGCACCACCGTGGAGTTTGAAATCTATCATAAACTATGTTCACCCAAAACTGTAATACTAATTATTGTAAATTGTCATGGGACCTCTCCCTTTCCTCAGAAAATCCAGATTAGGAGAAATATCTCTCTTTAGTGTGGCAGAGCTATCATAATAGAATATCTGTTGGGCTTTGTGAAGGAGCAGGAGTACTTGTATTACTGGAAACAAATTATATCTTCAATAGTTTATTTCTGCTTATTTCTTAGTAAAATAACTCACCTAAATGTATATACCCATAATAAATTTTGGCTTTTGTAATCTTAAAACAGTAAACTGAGATTTTTTTTTTCCATTGGTTATACTGCTTATGATTTAATTTTTAACTTAGCTAATTTTTTAGGCACATTTTAGTGCCATTAAAGAGAGAAGCAAAGTCTCCAAGTAAGTATAAAGCTTTACTTCTTTTCTTTCCACAGATACTTTCCAAACAGGATCATTATCAACTCTCACGATTCCTGTAGCTGAACTAAGTTAAGTTTATTGCTTGCCACACTAAAGGAGAACACACTAAGAAAGAAGTACAGAATGTCTCAGTAAGAGGGTATCATAAAAAAATGTATTATAAGGTTTTTGAGTCTGTTAGGTGATTTGTAGGAGAGTTCAAGGAAGCATGGTTTTGCTTTTGAGTGGATGCTATAAGGAGAAGGAGTAATTCTATGACTGAGCTCCTTAATAAATCTATCTATAAGGTTTGAAGAATCGACAAAATTTGAAGTTTTAATTGATAAGGAGGCAACAGTCCCTCATACATGTTGAGATTTAAGGTTATCAGTATTTCTGTGATTTGCACTGTGACCTTGGTTTTGTTTTTTTGTATTTTTTGGTCTCATTTTATCTCGGTCACTTTACCACTTCACTCCATCAACAGGAGAATACCACAGCCTACCCTGAAGGCCAGCTCCCAACACCAAAGGCTAATTGTTACTGTTAGCTGAGTTCCTGTAGGTCAGGGACTGTTTTTTTTTTTTTTTTTTCCCTCTCTCTCTTTTTACTTTTAAAGATTATTTATTTATTTGAGAGAGAGAGAAAGAGAGAGAGAGCAAGCATGACTGGGGCTGGGGGGATAGGCGAGTAGAGGGAGACTGAGAAGTAGCCTTTCTGCTGAGCAGGGAGCCCAATGTAAGACTTAATCGTAGGACCCTGGGATCATCACCTGAGCAGAAGGCAGACACTTAACTGACTGTGTGTTTATGTTTCTCAATCCCTCCCACTTTCCTTCTTTTCCTCATCCCTCACCGCAGTCCACCTTTTAAGTCAAAGGCAGATGAAGCTAGGCACTATGACATCAATCCATGTATATCCTGATTTTCACCAGAGTCAAATTTTGCTGATTAAAAGTTTGTTCAGAAAACACTGTCTAGAGTTGGGACTAAGATTAATCTTCCCTGCTCCCTTTGTTCCCAGAAGAGTTTTGAATCCTTTGATGTGACAGTGGCTACACAGTAGCGTTTAAGATTCTGGCCATAAAAATACCGGCCAACTGTAACATGCACAGTGACCAGAAACAATAAGATGGTTCTTAGTTCTTGTAACAATGTCGAAGTCAGGGTCCTAGATAATTAAAACCCAGGCAATGAAAACATGTCTCAGTATTCAGTGGAGTCTCTTTTAGAAGTAAAGTTCATCTGTTTATTTCTTTGTTTGTTTAGCCTAGTCATGAACTGTCCTGACTGCCGGGGAGTGTGTAGCTTATACAACAGGTATTTGCTATCCCAGAAACCTCTCCTTGTCTGGGTGAAATTGTTTATTTTTGCCTTGCCAAATTTTAATCATGATATAAAATAAGTGTTCCTGTTGAATATCGTAGCTATTTTTAATTTTCTAACTTCTAATTTTCACTTGTGTCTGGAGAACATAGCATTGATTACTTTGACTAAATGTGGCAATATAAACGTTTAATTATGCTAGGTTCAATAATTTCAGAAAAAAATGAATTTAGGATTAAGAAAATTGATGCTTACTGTCTTTTTATTAAAATTTCCATTGTAGCTAATTCAGATAGAAATTTTAATATAAAATATACATGGTTTTATTTAATATATTAAGTCAACTACATTTTAAAGCTTTAAAGTATGACAATTTATATACTTATGTATCTGAATCTGACTAAATACACATATAAATTTATAAAAATAAATCCTTCTTGGCAAATTGTTACATGAAAATGTACTAGAGGAATAAAATTAGAATCTGTGGTGCTTTTTAATAAAATTACTAAATTGTTTTATTCTCAGATTAGTAGAGCTTTGTTTTGTTATCAAATTATTCTCTCAATGCTTTTAAGCATACTTTAAAAATACTTAAAATATTTCTCTTGCTCTAAAAAGGGTTAAGTTCCTAACATTTATTTTTTTTCTTGTTGTTTATTTTTATCAAGCCACTTATAATTATATGTGTTTTTATTTTCTTTAACATTTATACTTGATATTGCCTTTCTCAAATTCTGATTAACAAAACTGATAAGATTTTTTTATGTTGGTACTATCTTCGACTTTCCTAAAATAGTCCTTAGGTAAGATAGTTTTGCTCCATCACCATATTAAAAGGTAGGACAATAGAATACTGTAATTATGTTTGTCCAAGAATCCTTCAGATTGTAATTAAATGCAAACTGCTAAAAAAGTGTTTGCTTACCAAACTTGGCATAAAGAATCCCTGAAAAAAACAAAAACAAAAAGAAAAGATTTTCTTTCTAGGTTAATGATTAGCATACTATAATATGCTAATACAAATATCTTTCAGTGATTTTCATACTTTCTATGCATACTCATACTCATGTTTAAGTACAAAGACTGTAATGATATCTAAGAAAAGATAATTTTTCCAGCACTCTCCATTAGGACACAACATAGGAGCAACAGCCAAATCAAGGACATGATCCTTAGGCCTTTTGATTTAAACAAAGTAACCATAGTACATTTTTTAGTTCAATAAAATGACCCAAGTAAAAGAATCAAAGTTTCATCCTATGAGAAGCTGATAAACTCAAAATATGTCTAAATGACAAAGAGAGACCAAGAGAGATACATTTTTCAAAAGGATTATGGGTGTGGCCATTTGCATACGATGCTGAATGGACTAAAATAAGCATCAATTATCCCCTGTTGGATGATGCAGGGTGAGGAATTTGGCCAGAGACTGAGGATGGAGGGATACCGAGGATGGGGAATTCTGGCTAAATGAACTTCGCTAAAACTGGGCAATGCAAAAACTGACATAGAAGTTGAAAAGTTGAGACCTAGTTTTCTAGGTCTTTGGAAGAAGATTCAGAGGAGTCTGACTAAAGTTTGGTCAAGGAGAGACTTTTATCAGTTACTGAGATATTTCCGTGAATACAGAATTCATTTTCTCTAGTATTGATATAGAATAATTTGGAATTTATTGCTTGAAGCAACTTACATCAAAAGTTATATCCGAATATCTAACTGGATGAGTAAACAAACATTTGACTGAGTCTAAAATTATGCTGTGACAGAATTTTAGGTAAGATGAACATAAAAACCACTTTTCATTTTTATTATTAATAAAAATGTTTTTAATTCTTAAATATTTTTTATATACTTGCCTAAGACCTTTCAATAAAGCCTGCTGTGTTGGGAATAAAAAATAACTGACAAGGAACTGAAAGTAGAAACTTCTCTGAGTTTTTTCTGCTTGACAGACCCCTCCCATGTGACATATCCATTTCATTTTTCATACAGAAATGATTTGTTGTCTCTTGGGATAATATTTCCGGGAAGAATCAGTCAGGAAGAGGACAGATTGAAGTCTGCTGGCCTTTTAGTGTCAGTGAATGGATGTTGGAAATTCTTAATTTAAACTAAAGAAGAAAAGAACATGATTTACAAAGGTAGCTCTGAGAAGATAGGAATAAAGTGGAGGAAATTGAGTAAGCTCCCATCCATCTCTAATGATAACTCTTATTATGTTCAAAATAGCAATTGAAAAAATATCTCTTGGCTTCAGAGTCACAAATTTTGAGTTCAAATGATTGCTTACAGTTATTATAGTAATTTATGTACATACTTTAAACATTCTCTATCTCTAGAAATGGAGATGATGATTACTTTTAAAGGCTTTTCCTTAGAATTACATGACATTACCCATTTTAAGATGGTCTTGCAAAAGGTGCCAATTATTAATTTACTTTTACTTTTTTATCACTAATTATCACTTTCAACATTTTTCTAATGTGTTACTGAAGTTAATTTGTTTTAAATGGTGCCCTGTTACCTAAACTCACATGTTTTTACATCAACTAGAAGAACAATAGGTAATGAAGATGATATTCAATGAAGAAGACAGATTCCTAAGCCTGATTTTAGTAAGTATTTTCCTTGTATGTTTTTGAGAAATTAACTTTAACTATCCAAACTGGTTTCCTAAACGGTATGATACTTAGGTGCCATTAAAACCCTGACACAAAATAGTAGGCTCTAACACATGTATGGACAAAGTAAGAAAATAATTGAAAAAAAAATGAAGATTGCAGAACTTTCAAGCCTGGAGAATAAAATTAGATTTTTCTAACAGATTTTGTGAAGGTGAGGTGGAACTAAAGCAAACATTATTATCTAAAATATATAGTACAAATGCTTAATTAACTCTTTTTAAGAGTTAATTAACTCTTTATTTTTTTACTTGAGAGTGAGAGATAAATACATAAAGAGAGTGAGCTTGAGTGGGGGAGAGGGGCAATGGCAAAAGGAGAGGGAGAGGCAGACTCCCTGTTGAGCAGGGAGACCTAGGGACTCCATCATAGGACCCCAGGATCATGATCTGAGCTGAAGGCAGATCTTTAACCTACTGAGTCACTCAGGCATGTCTCAGTTAACGCTTAATAAAACATTTTCAAAACTCAGATGAAAATTCCAACTTTTGGGGTACCTGGGTGGCTTAGTCATTAAATGTCTGCCTTTGGCTCAGGTCATGGTCCCAGGGTCCTGGGATTGAGCCCCCATCTGTTTCCCTGCTCAGCAGGAAACCTGCTTCTCCCTCTCCCACTCCTCCTGCTTATGTTCCCTCTCTCGCTGTGTCTCCCTGTCAAATAAAAAAATAAAATCTTAAAAAAAAAAAAAAAAAGAAAGTTCCAACTTTTTTTAGGTTGTAAGAAGCACTTTTTAAGAAAAAGATTTTTAAAAAGGGTTAAAAGGTAGGAAAAGATATACCCCTTATGCTAATAAATAAAAGTTTGGGCTAGCAATTTTAATTTCACCCAAATTATCATTTAAGGGATCATCACTATGTGTACCAAAAGCATATTTTCTATGCTAGTAAAAAGACTGAATTTTTTTTTAAATTTAATAATCTTGGAATATATTTACTCTTAAGTTTTTTTAAAAAAATATTGACATATAATTCACATACAACAAAATGCACCTAAAATGTGCAATCCCACTTTTTTTTCATAGCTACAGAATTATGTAGCCTTCAACGAAATCTAATTATAGAACATTGTATCACCCCCAAAAGAAAGGTGGCCTGAACATTGTCTAAAATATACAAAGTAAAAACCGACAGAACTAAAATAGGAGATTTCCTTATTAGGAGATTTCTCTTGAATAGGAATTTTCTCTTGAAAATTCTAATTTTCAAGAGAATAGGTGATTTACCTTGATCAAACATAAAGATATAGAACATTAATAATGTTGATCAATAAGATCGATGTAAAAATATTAATTCTAAGAATTGAGAGGAATTTTTTAAAAGTGCAATTTCTTATCACAATTCCAGAAGATATTAGCAAGCCACTGAGTAGGATACTGTGAAATAACTTTACTCTTATCTTAAAGCAAATTGGTTCTACTATTGGATACTCCCAAATTAAAGGCAAACAATAAAGATTCTAGACTACAACATAGGTATATACTCTAAAGATTTATAGTATGTAAATGTCTTTTTACAAGGCTATAAAAAGTACTAACCATAACAGAAATGGTTGATATATTAGACTCCACTAAAACCAATTTATCAAATTGGTTACAAAAGGTAACAAATTACAAAAGGTATTTGTAACATAGTGATGATGAATTGCAATTCGTGATTGATAAAGAAAAGACAGACAACACAATAAAAAAAAAAAAAAGTGACCTAACAAGGCACTCCACAAAGGGCTCCCCACGTGGTCAATAAATATGTAAAAATTTAATTAAGCATATTAGTCATCATAGAAATACAGATGGAAATCTCAAGAAGATATCATGGTACTCCAGCAAAAGTAACTAAAATTTAAAACCTGACCATACCAAATATTGTCAAAGATGGGGGAGTAACTGAAATTTTTGCACACTGCTTGTGGGAGGGTAAATACAAAACTTACTTTTTAAAATTGTTTGTCACTATCTACTAAAGCTGAATATATGCACAATATATGATCTCACATTTCCACTGTAAAAGGAACTGGGTAAATACCGGCAGCAAGTAGCACCACAAGAGATCTATAACAGTACTGTACTTAAAAGCCATAATGTGGAAGCAATGCAAGTATCCATCAACAGTAGAATTAATAAATACTTTGTACACTTGTTCATAAAACATTCTAGCAATGAAACAAGAACTAATTTCACAAATCAAGATGTTGAGTGAAAGAGCCAGACATACAGTAATACCTACATTATGATTCCATTTTCTATAAAATATCCAAACAAGAAAAACTACTATGGCACTAGAAATCAGGAGACTCGTTAGTACTGGGGAAAACTGTGAGAATATTTACTGGGTTTGCATAAAGAAGCTTTCTAAAACCCAGGCTATTATTTAAAATATATAGTACAAATTGCTCTGTGCTATGCCTGGATGTTGGTGGAGCTGCACAGGTGTGTTTAAGATCATTTGTGCATTTCTATATCTATGATTTGCTGTTCTTTCCCTGTGTATTTTCAACTTCAACAAAAAGTTTATCTTAAAAATAAAACTCAAGAAAATCCCCAGGAGGCAGTATACCATGGTAAGATTTGCCACGGTAAGGTTTTCACAATCAGTGCTTAAGAGAGAGAAAGAGAATCCTCTGAGTGTTAGGAGGGGCAGCGGAAGGGGAGGAATTTCATTTCATGTTTTGAGGTCCAGTTTAGATTTTATTTTATCTTTTTCAGACAGAAAAAGTAAGGTTTATAATTTTGGTGCTGAGTGACTTCCAATTCCATTTTATTTGAGTAAGATACCATGTGGCAAATAGTCTTGCCAATAACAACTACACATTATGAACAAAATGCAAAAAAAAAAAAAAAAAAGAAAAAGAAAAAGAAAAAGAAAAAGAAAGAAGCAACTATCTGGCATTACTAGAGAGTAACCAAATGTAAATAGACCATAGGGGTATGTAACATTTGGAATATGGTGATAGAAGTAAGTGACTTTCCTATTTTCATAGCCTCAAGAAGGAGGACAGGCCAGGATCTGCAGTCTGCACCCTGCACTATACCACACCTTTAAAAGTTTAATAGAGGGCGCCTGAGTGGCTCAGTGGGTTAAAGCCTCTGCCTTTGGCTCAGGTCATGATCTCAGTCAGGGTCCTGGAGTAGAGCCCTGCATTGGGCTTTCTGCTCTGCAGGGAGCCTGCTTCCCCCCTCTCTCTCTGCCTGCCTCTTTGCCTACTTGTGATCTCTCTCCTCATTGTCAAATAGATAAATAAAATCTTTTTTAAAAAGTTTAATAGAAAATCCACACATAGTGTTTCTGCCATGAAGAATAAGAGGAAATGGTCCATTTCAACCACAACCATGGAAAACTGGATGAGCAGAGAGTTCTGGAAAGGAGAAAGCCTTAGAAAGTGGTATAAATTCTATGTATAAATTCTTTCCAAATCCAAAAATCCTTAGTGACCTTTGAACAATGAATGCTTGGCTTCAAGCAGTCCCCCTACGGATTCAAGAACTGAAATGAGATTTGAGCTATGGCTCAAGAGACTGTTGGTAGTTTGGACCCAACCAATGTGATTGTCTGCTAAATAAGAAAAGAGATAGTAGGAAGGAGGGAGGGAAGGAGGGACAGGAAGGAAGGAAGGAAGGAAGGAAGGAAGGAAGGAAGGAAGGAAGGAAGGAAGGAAGGAAGGGAGGGAGGGAGGGAGGGAGGGAGGAAAGGAGGAAGGAAGGGTGTAGAAAGGCTCCCTGATGGACTACTCACAGAATACAGAATCCCTAAAAATAACATCCCAATATCCAGGATATAATAAAGTTGCTCAATGTCAAAACAAACAGGAAACAATGACAAATTCTCAAGAAAAAAAAAGACTACAGAGACAGAGTTTGTGAGGGCCTAGGAGATAGGATTAATAGATTAGTAGCTATTACCTTTATATTCAAGGAAAAGAGAAAACATGATAATAGTTAACGAAAACATAAGAAATATGAGCAGGGAAATAGAAACTCTTAAAAAAATAGAAATTTTAGTGGGGGAAATGCCAATTTCTGTTATAGAGCATCAGAACAGAGATGACAGAGGAAGCAAGAATCAATAAACATATTAAGAAGGAATATGGAACATTAAGAACTTCTGGACACTATCAAAGATAGATAGCTGAGAAAAAGATATTGGGGAAATAAGTTTTTTAATATAGCTAAGAATTTTGCAATATGGTGAATACATAAATTTGCAATTCTTGGAGGTCAGTGAACCCTAATCAGGATAGATACAAAGAAAACCACACTTAGGCACATTATGATCAAACTACTAAAGATGAAAGGTGAAGACATGATATTGAAATGAGCCAGAGAGAAGCCCATTGCATGTAAAAGAACAATAATAAAAACACTTGCAAGCTGTTGACTTCCATTCAGGAATGTGAGAAATAAGACAGTAGAACAATTTTAAGTGCTCAAAGGTGAAACAAACCCTTTCAATTCAGTATTTTTATCCAGGAAAAAATACTAAGAATGACTATGAAATAAAAATATTTTCAAATAAAAGAAGGTGGAGAGAATTCACAGCCATCAGATTCCACTAGAGAAAATACTGAAAGAAGTTCTCCAGGTTGAAGAAATAAATAAGAAATAAGAAATATTTGGGATTCTATAAAGTCTTGATGCTAATGTAATTTAAGGTACAGCTTATGCTTTTGCAGTAATTTCTAAAGATAATGGAAACATAGCTGGGGATGAGTCATTCAATGACTCTCTGCTTGGTATTTAATATGGTATATGAAAAGTATGACCGTATCTCTCTCTTACTCTAGTATGTAAAGTTACTTGAAAGAAACAATTATTTTTAACGTTATGTCTCCCAGCATGACAGTGTCATAACAAGCATTTAATGAATGTTTGTTAAAATGCTGACATTGTTCATTGTCTAATAATAATTTAACACAAATTACCTGATTTTGTCATTACAATGCTCAAGCCAGGTCAGTATCACTTCCTCTATTTTAGAGACGTATAAATGGAGACAAAGTAGCATGTCCAAGCTTATGCCATACAAAGTGCATGAAATACTTGAGTCTGAATTAGTCCAGTGATTCTTCCAGTCTCTCTCTGGTATACAGTTGTGAGAATACACATTCTGGATGCATTTCTAGATCTAAAATCAGTGCACAGCTAAGCTCTAAACTATGACTACTTGCACCAAGAGATTTAGCTTTTTTTAAGACATTTTCTAAAATAAATTCATATTCAATAATTAATGGCCTTACACAATACATACTTTTTTACTTGAAGTTACATTGACGTAACTATCAATGATATTATGACAGTGATTATGTATCATAGTTAAAGAATTTTGATCACTTTAAATTTGTTCGGCTTCCCCAAATACATGAAAATGACCCATACCATTTTGTGCCCTTATGCTTTTCTTTCTTTATGTTTTTCTCATTAAATATTTAAATGTATCCTAAGTGCAATTAAACTGCTTTTAATAACATTTTTCTTCAAATATTAATCTAGATACATTATTAATAGGGAAGGAAACAATCTGCTTTTTATATTTGTAGTCTCATTTTAAAATTATTTAAGAAGCTATTTTTATTAAATTATTAGATTATATAAATTATTGAATTATTTAATTTAAAGAGATTCTTGCTAACATGCCTAGTTCTCTATAATAATTATTATGGTGTCACTCTATATTTGATCCATTTTGGGAATTAGGGCTATATTTATCCTGTCACTGCAAAAGCTGGTTCAAGGACCTGGACAAAATTAAATAAATAGGAAAACCAAAAGAACAGGTCTAGGTTATTCATAGAGAGGTAGATCACTGGCTTCTTTTCCATCTAGTAATACTCTATTGCACTGGTTAAAAAGCAGTTGCTAATAAGACAGGGATCCAAGAATTCTCTAGTTCTTCATGTGCTAATTGCTACCTGAAAGCCATTTTTCTCATGCCACCTGACATTCGTCAACACCCGTCTGCATCTTCCAAAATACTATCCCCATTCAATGGAAGGATCACTACCTATTTTGATGCCAAATTTAATGACTGCAAAACAATCCCAAATCCAAATCCAGAAATTTCACTAGAAGAAAGCAGAAAAGTTCTATTTCCAACGATTTGTGGTTGACAGTTTACAACTATTTTATCTAATCCTACTTAATCTGAAATAAAATGTCAAGACGTCTTTCTCTGCAGTGACTGTTTGCTCATCAAGGAAGCAGCAATGCACTGGTTGTAACCTCAAGAGATAAATGACTTTGGTATCGTCTGCATTGCCTTGCTTATCAAAATGAAAAACTAGACAGATAATAATGTATTAAAGATGAGCCCACAGGCAGATTAGTCTGATTGTCCATTCTCTCTGATATCCTTTTAAAGCATTTGTAAAATGTTTTTAAAGAGGAGGGAAAAAAAAAACAAAATTGTAGCATTTTAGGCAGGCAAAAGACAATTATATAAACCCACTATATCAAATAATACACTGATGTCAGCTGGCTTACTGTAGACAACAGTAACAATCTTAGAAAACAGCTAAAAACTACCCTAATGGTTAAGTTTCCACCTGGATTCCATTACGCCTGTGAGAGAAAGTACAAATAAAGCAAACTGGTGTATCTTTCCCCTGAAGCCGCAAAAGGCAACCGGTTAGTATTCTTTTAAAGGAAGAAAAGAGGGTTGTTTTTTGTTGTTGTTGTTTCTGTATGGAATAATGTACAGTAATAATAGCTAATATCAACCTTTACACTCTGCATTACTATTTCAGGAAGAACCTGACAGCACATAGCTATTCTAAATATATGCTTTAAAAATAAATGATATGCAGGTTGCCGGAAATAACTTTATCTATGAGGTTGCAGCATGCATGTCTTTGTGCTAATAAACAAACTTGCCTTTGACATGTACACAATCTCTCTATACTATGTGTTTTGCAACTTTATGACAGAAAAAGTATGCATCTTTCATGTAATGAACAGAAAATACTTTGAGAGAGTTACAGCAGTGTATCTGGCAGTTAAAAATAAGAACTCTCTTTTTTTTCATATTTCACATCAGTTTATTTTGACAGCTCTAGTAACGGAGTCAAAGGTTTGATCACAGCTGTGTGGGCTGCATCCTCATCAAGTCCACAGTTTCTACTTCCCAGTGGATTTAGTGTCATTTCAATCAGAAAAGTGCCCCCAGACAAATGCAGTAATAAATTGGAGATATCATTTTCCAGCCTTTTCTTCTGCCAGGACGAGCCAGAAAAAGCTGGAAAGTGAGAAAGTAGAAATCATAATGAAAGGGGTGGCATTGAATCATCCACCCAGTGCATAGGTTACGAAGGGACTGAAAAAGAGAACTTTCCTGGAAACAAGCAGATATAATTAGTGAATGGCAGGACTTTTAATACCAGGAAGCCTTCATGGACCATGGATGAGAAAAGGTAGAAATAAAAGATGCTTTTACATTTTTATCTGTTTAATCTGCTACATCCAATATATACAGATTCCAAATATAAAATGGTTCCAATTATCTACATACTAACAAAGCAAATAATAGTAAATCAACTATTTCCATATAGATGGTTAATCTTAAACAGGCATTACTCATTCTTTTGTTAACAGAATTTAATGAGTTTATCTAGGTAGGTTAAAAAGTTACTTCTCTGAGAGTCTATAAGAGGAAATCTTTGCTGGGATATTTTTCTTTATGGGTTGGGAAAAATGCATAAGGCTCATATACTCACATTAAGTAAGAGTTAAATGTTTCTTAGTAGGTGGTTTGTCAGTCAAGAATAGCAAGAACTTCTCATGGGTGTTGGATACCAATGATGCAAAGGAACGTGATAAGATAGCCTCAGGTTTTGTTTATGACATAAAGCATAAAATTGCAGAAAAGGTTATTGATTCCTTACTCTGTGCGAGTTTTATAACATCATTGTAAAAATCTACCTCCGCCCCCACATAACACACAACACTGTTCTTTAAGTTCAGTAGTATCAGCGCTTTGCTCTGGGCTGGATACATTTTTGCTATGCATCACTGCATTAAGCATTGTAGGTGTGTAAGCAGCATCTGATGGCATCTATTTAGACTCTACCTGCTATGAATTAGTGGCACACCTCCCTGCCAGTTGTGACAACCAAAAATAAATCCGGTAACTGCTAAATGTTGCCAGGTTAGGAGGGCAAAACTGGCCCCGTTCAGAAGCACTGACACAAATACACTCCTCATCTACACACCTGCTTCTATACACATGTGCACCATGATACACCCACATACTAGCATATTTACACCAGCCATGTTCACATCCACACAGCCACACACACATGCACAGACACCTACTCTCACATCTCCAGGCACATATCCCCCACCTCACATATTTACAGCTCCACATGTAACACACACATCTCTATGTACATAAGACACATTAAGAAGTTAAATGTTAGTATATAATACAGTCATTAAGGAATACTGTCTCTTATCTTGAATAATTTATTGCCATACACATAGGTTTTGCATTTTTTTCTTTTATGATCTGGGTGTGCCATTCCTTAAACAAGAGTAGATCTCAATACATATCTGTTGAAAAAATTAATGACTATTTTTGTCTGATCCTGACATGAGCTAGGGCTTATTTTTATCTCTCCTATTTTTTTTTTTTACTATTGAAGGTAAATATGTGGTCTTTTAGAGGTTTATTGCAACCATGTCCTATAAGATATTCTTCTATTTTTCTTTAAATGAGTACTGTATTGGGATGTTGATTGAACCAATATGTATGAAGATGATATATCAAAAAACATTATTGTTAATTTGAAGGCGCATAAATGACACATGATGTCTATGTTGGGATAAATTGCATGTAGACTTCAGCATTTATTTTATTATAACTAGAAAAATTGCAAACCTTGTGTTATTAGGGAAATATTGTTGAAATTGAATTGCTAGCATGATAGAAGTTTAAAACAGAATATATTCGCTTTTCCTCAGGCTTAAGAATTATTGAACAACTTTTTACTCCAAAGAAGACATGCTCTCCATTTGTATTCTATGGAGATTTGTCAACTTTGGGATCCAGAAAATAAAATTAGGCAGAAAAGGAACCCTCAAAATTTTAAGACAATGTTTATGAAGAAATCTAAGTTAATTTGATAATTTAAAATCACTTTCTCAATTTATCAGACATTGACTAAGTGTCAAAATGTTATATAAGCCAGAGATTTGTGTCCTTGGGGAGCTTACAATGTATTGCTACATTGAGACAAGATATGATTCTATGAGATATAAGGAATATGCTAAGTACAAACATATTTTGTCATAAACATAATGGTAACTAAGTTCATAAATTGGATAATTATATAGGATTTTTTTATAATAGTTTCTGTGAAGGAAAGACAATGTTATGAATCTGTTTAAGATGTTACATATGTCAGAAAGATAATCATGGATTTTCTTCCGTCTTAAGTGCACTTGAGAGTTTTGTCCTTTAATTATGTAACAGAATATACATTTTTCAAGTAAGATTGGTATTTGTATTATAATTCCTTTTTTACAGTGGTAAATTATTAATTTAAATGTTGGAATGTAGGCTAATCAATGACTTAGATAAGATTTTTTAAACAAAGGAATTTTGTTTATGAACATACAAATATTCTTAGTCATAAATAATTCGATAACTGTGTACTTCTTTTTGGAGGATATATATTTCTATTACTTCTTTTTTTTTTTTTTTAGATTTTATTTATTTGACAGCGAGAAACACAGCGAGAGAGGGAACACAAGCAGAGGGAACGGAAGCGGGAGAAGCAGGCTTCCTGCCGAGCAGAGAGCCCGATGCGGGGCTCGATCCCAGGATGCTGGGATCATGACCTGAGCCGAAGGCAGACGCTTAACGACTGAGCCACCCAGGTGCCCCAATATTTCTATTACTTCTGAAGCTTGTATTTTATAGTGTTTATTCTTTTTATGTTTCTAATAGGTATACTTATATTACCCCTAGTCATGAATATATACTGTATTGGCATGCTATTAAATAGGATTATTATAATTAATTTTGTTACTAATTGTATACATGTCTGATAATGACTTTCCAACAGTAAATTTAAAGGCTGTACACTGAAATATGACTATGAATATTTTTTTCATGTGGTCATTCTTTTGCTTACAATGATTAAAGACCATAAAAATATAAAAATAAGTACATTTCATGCTTATTCTTCCTCATTCTTCATTACCTTAAAATTGTGTTTATTAAAATGTTTATATAAGTAAACTATTGTATAAAATAGAGAAGTGAAATAAAAATCTTTAAAATGAAAAAGAAAACTTATAGGGTAAATAATAGCTCTCATTTTCTATATTCAAATATCCTTTGGTTTTTCTAAGTACTTTATTATGATCCTTAGAGATATTTAGGTCTAGTAAATCACAAACTAGTTAGGTTGGAAACATTTTTTAAAATTATGCCTAACACTGTATGTTAGGCTAAAAAATGGTCTCCCCATATGCCCATGTACTAATATCCAGAACCTGTGGATACGTCACATTATAGGATAAAAGGGACATTGCAAAGGTAATTGAATTAAGGATCTTGAGACGGGGAATTATACTGGATAATTTGGTAGCCCAGATGGAGTCACAGGGGCCTTTATAAGAGAGAAGGCAATGTGAACACAGAAGCACAGAGAAATTTGAAGGTGCTATGCCTCTGGCTTTTAAGATGGAGGAAATGGATACAAATCAAAGAATGACAGGAAGGCACCTCTAAAAGCTAGAAAAGGCAAGGAAATACATTTTCTTCTATCATCTCTGCAGGGAACATGGCCCTGATGCCACCTTGGTTTTAGTTTAAACCCATTTTGGACTTCTGACCTCCAGAACTATAATATAATAAATTTATGTTGTTATAAGCTACTATATTTGTGGTAACTTATAAAAGAGCAACAGGAAACTAATGCAAATTATTTCATATAAATTAAAATCTTGTCTTGAATAATAAACAACAAATTAGCCTAGGCGACACTGTAAAATGTTGATTTTTACAATATGAAACTTTACTTAGTTCATGTTATGTTATGATTTTGTCATTTAATATAAAGAGCTAAGGTCAGGTGATTTTTTGTTTTGTTTTTTCTTGTTTGGGTATGAATGCAGGTAATCAGTATCACATTTTTAAATAAAATTTAGTATTTTAAAATAATTCTATGAAAAAATGCATTCCTCAAATTACCTATTGATTACAGAAATGTGAAAAAGAAATTTAAAAGGAAAATTCAGTATTCAAACTTATTTTCTAGAATAAATATATCTTTAGATTCAATAAATATGTGCATGGATACATCTCTTTCTCTAAAACTCACACCACATGAAATTAACTTAGATTCAAACTAATATAATTAGTTTCAAGCAAATAACTGTATGAGTTGATCAGATAGTGAAGAAACATAATAAAATCAAGTGGTTGTATTTCTTTCAATGATTTAAGAACAAAATTAAGCATCCTTGCTTTAACTGAACAGGATTTTCCTTTCCACAATTCTTTTTTTGATGAGGCTCCTGCCAGTTAATGATTCTCTGGGTCCTGTTTTATCTGTGACAGGTCTATATCCAGAGTTTGTAGCATAGATTTACACTACCCTGTCAATTTGAAACACTGCACTTCTATTTCCATGGTCATCACCTTTTGAAACTCAAAGAGTTTCCAGTTTTATTAGCCTCACTTCTTCCTTGGGTCATATGAATCTACTGAACTCTAGACAGTTGTTGAATATATATGAAGAAAGTACTGCAGTTTTCTGTTTACAAGAAATTTGGGGCTGTCACAAATTCTGGATTATTTTATGGGGAAAACAATTTTCTGTTTACAGAATATATGGAAGATTTTGGTTTATTACATATATATCTATATATCTTATTTTGTATGTACATATATTAAACACACACTTTTTTCTTCCAAATTTTTTGTGTATACCTATGTATTCAATTGATTTCCACTTTCTGGGAAAAAAAATACAGTACCATTTTAGCTTTGTTTCCTCCAAATAATATCCTGTGGTTGCTGGTAGATGAACTTTTCAGCAGTTTTCTAGATCAATTCCAATTAGTAATTATTTATCTCTAAAATAATATATGCTAACAATTTTTAAAGCTAAATAATATCCAGTTTTTAAAACACTGTACAGTATATACCAATACTTGATTTTGTTTAATTGATCAACTTCAGATAAAGGTCTTGGGACACAAACTGAAATATTCCTCCTCTCTTAAGCCTAACTTCTAAAATCAAGATTAGAGTCATCAGGCCTTGAATAGTGTGAGGTGTTTGGGTAGGACATCATAATTTGAAATAAGATACCATATGCAGAATCACTTAATAAAAGAAATTTTTTTTAATTTTATTTTATTTATTTATTTATTTATTTATTTATTTATTTATTTATTTGACAGCGAGAAACACAGCGAGAGAGGGAACACAAGACAAGCAGAGGGAGTGGTAGCGGGAGAAGCAGGCTTCCTGCCGAGCAGGGAGCCCGATGCGGGGCTCGGGGCTCGATCCCAGGACCCTGGGATCATGACCTGAGCCGAAGGCAGACGCTTAACGACTGAGCCACCCAGGCGCCCCAATAAAAGAAAATTTTTAATCTCTGCCTTTCTTGATCTCAAATACATTGTATCAGTAAGACAAAAGTGTATGTGTGTATGTGCAAAATGGAATAACAGAGGGAAGTTAAGTAAAAATATGGCCACTAATTTATGACCTAAAAACTAGCTGTTGGTAGCACTAAATATTAGCAACTGGGAGATGACACTAAACAGTACCCACTGATAATATCTGATGTTACTATGCTGCACAGTATTAAGAATGTAGACCTTAGAGTCAGACCCCCTAGGTCACACCTTTACTGTGCCATTTCTTAGCTGTAAGAGTTTAGGTATATTATGTA
>CM053605.1:135990942-136010271 GCA_028646535.1 Procyon lotor
TTGCGTTGGTATGGTATACAACACAATGATTTGATATTTGTGTATATAGTGAAATTATTATAATAAATTTAGTTAGCATCCATCACTTCACATAGTTACATTTTTTTTCTCTTATGATGAGAACTTTTAAGATATATTCACTTAGCAGGAATTAAGAAAATAATCCCCTTTACAACTGCAACAAAAATAATAAAATATCTAGGAATAATCCTAACCAAAGAGGTGAAAGACCTCCACCAAAAACTAGGAAACATTGATGAAAAACACTGAAGATGACACAAAGAAATGGACATTTCATGCTCATAAGTTGGAAGAACAAATATTGTCAAAATATCTGTACTATCCAAAGTCATCTACAGATTTATTGCAATCCCTATCAAAATATCAATAGTATTTTGCACAAAACTAGAACAAATAATCCTAAAACTCATATGAAAGCACAAAAGATGCTGAATAGCCAAAATATTCTTGAAAAAGAACAACAAAACTGGAGGTATCGCAATTCCAGACTTCAAGTTATACTACAAAGCTACAGTAATCAAAATAGGACAATTCTGCCACAAAAACAGACACATAGACCAACAGAAGAGAAAAGAAAACCCAGAAATAAATGCATAATTATATGGTCAATCTTCAACAAAGATGGAAAGAATATGCAATGGGAAAAATACAGTCTCCTCCACAAATGGTGTTGGGAAAACTGGACAACTACATGCAAAAGAATGAAACTGGACCACTTTCTGACACCATAGCAAAAATAAACTCAAAATGGATTAAAGACCTGAAGGTGAGACCTGAAACCATAAAAATCCTAGAAGAGAGCACATGTAATAATTTCTCTGACTTTGGCAATAGCAACATTTTTCTAGATCAGTCTCTCTCTCTCTTTTTTTTTTCCTAGATCAGTCTCTTGAGGCAAGGGAAACAAAAACAAAAATAAGCTATTCAGACCACATCAAAATAAAAAGCTTCTTCATAGCAAAGGCAACAACCACAAAACTATAAGATAATGTACTGAGTGGGAGAAGACATTTGCAAGTGACATAGGTTAGTATCCAAAATATATAAAGAACTTAAACAGCTGAACACACACACAAAATCAAACAATCCAGTTAAAAACAGGCAGAAGACATGAATAGACATTTCTCCAGAGAAGACACAGATGGCTAACACACACATGAAAGATGCTCGACATCTCTAACCATTCAGGAAATGCAAATTGATATTACAATGAGATATATGTCAGATATCTGTCAGATATGTATGTCAGGTATGCCAGATATACCCGTCAGAATGGCAAAATCAAAAACAGAAGAAACAAGTGTTGGCAAGGATGTGGTAGAAAAGGAAGCCTCCTACACTGTTGGTGGGAATGCAATTGGTGCAGGCACTGCGGGGAAAAAACTACGGAGCTTCCTCAAAGAGTTAAAAATAGAACTACCTTACAATCCAGTAATTGAGCTACTGGATATTTACACAAAAAATACAAAAGTAGTAATTCAAAGGGATACACGCACCCCTATGTTTATAGCAGCATTATTTATAATAGCCAAATTATGGAAGTTGCTCAAGTGTTGTATATGTACCAGGAGGTGGTGTGTGGTTGAGGGGAGGAGGGAACATTTATTCAGCCATAAAAAGGAATGAAATCTTGGTATTTACAACAACATGAATGGAGCTAGAGAGTATAATGTTAAGTAAAATAAGTTAGTCAGAGAAAGACAAATACCGTATGATTTCACTCATATGTAGAATTTAAGAAACAAATGAACCAAGGGGGGAAAAAAAGGACACAGACAAACCAAGAAACAGACTTAACTGTCTGATGGTTAAACTGATAGTTACCGGAAGTGAAGTGGGTGGGGGTTTGGGTGAACTAGGTGATGGGGATTAAAGAAAATACACTAATCATGGGTGCCTGGGTGGCTCAGTCGTTAAGCGTCTGCCTTTGGCTCAGGTCATGATCCCAGAGTCCTGGGATCGAGCCCCGCATCGGGCTCCCTGCTTGGCAGGAAGCCTGCTTCTCACACCACCATTCCCTCTGCTTGTGTTCCCTCTCTCGCTGTGTTTCTGTCTGTCAAATAAATAAAATCTAAAAAATAAAAAAAAAAGAATACACTAATCATGATGAGCACTGCGTAATGCATAGAATTGTTGAATCACTATATTGTACACATGAAACTAATATTACAATAAATGTTAACTAACTGGAATTTAATTAAAAACTTGGAAAAAATAACATTGAAGAAAGATCTACTCTCTTACCAACTTACAAATATACAGTACAGTATCTTTTTTTTTTTTTTTTTAAGATTTTTTTGTTTGACAGAGAGAGAGAGAGATCACGAGTAGGCAGAGAGTCAGGCAGAGAGAGCTCCTGATGAGCTCCTGCTGAGCAGAGAGCCTGATGCGGGGCTTGATCCCAGGACCCTGAGATCATGACCTGAGCTGAAGGCACAGGCTTTAACCCACTGAGCCATCCAGGCACCCCTCAACACGGTATTGTTAACTGCAGTTACCATACTGCACATTATATCCCCAGGACTTATTTACCTTAAAACTCAAAAGTTTGTACATTTGACCACCTTCACTAATTTTGGCCACCCATCTCAACTCCCACTTCTGTAAACCATCAATCTGTTTCTCTGTATCTATAAGTTCGTTTTTTTCTTAAGATTCCTAAAGTTGGAATATATTTTGAATTTTATGATTAAATATAAGAAAGTACGCATATGTTTATATGCCTATACTCCATATATTCCATTCAGCAATTAAAAGTTAACTACGTTTCTTATAACCCTCAAACTAATGATAAAAATGCATAAGCCAGGCATATTATCTACTAGAGAATATCTAGAGAAATTATTTTTGAAATATTTTACCATATAATCACAAATCTAGGGTCTTATTTGAAAATATGAATGTATCATGGCATGTATGCATCATAAGTGAATTTATACATTTTTTCTCTCTGAATAAGCATTTAGAGATAATATAAAGTACTTGACATCATTCACATCCAGAAAGACTAAAAGCTGAGGTTCTTGAAGATTACTTTTTATTTCCAATGAAATACTGAACAGGATAGGTGATTTTATATATACATAAGAAGATTAGTGTTATCTACACTTTATACCCACATATTTAAGACTTTTTCTACACTAATCTATTTTGGGGGTGATTTATTTACTAAATTCATACTTGAAGGAAAGTATTAAGTATTTATACTTAATAAAATTAGTTTGTCACTATTATATTTTCCTAATTTGAATATTTACAATATCCTAAAGTTATGGGCTGACCTTATTTGCATAATTATTTAACCAAAATCTATATATGGTTTACATGCATAATGAATATATTTTATATATTGCATATGCTATATGTAGCATCTTCTCAACAAAGTTGACTTAAAAATTTTACTTTAGCTTTTGGACAAATTTTTTTAAAAAGATTTTATTCATTTATTTGACAGAGAGAGAAGGAGAGATCACAAGTAGGCAGAGAGGCAGGCAGAGAGAGAGGGGGAAGCAGGCTCCCTGCTGAGCAGAGAGCCCGATGTGGGGCTCGATCCCAAGACTCTGAGATCATGACCTGAGCTGAAGGCAGAGGCTTTAACCCACTGAGCCACCCAGGTGCCCTTCTTCAAATAATTTTTAAAAATAATTTTATCTCCCATCCAAGTACTAATGAGGCCTGATCCTGCTTAGCTTCTGAGATCAGACAAGACTTATACCCCTGAAACAAATAATACATTATATATTAATAATAATAAATACTACTTTAAAAAATAATTTTATCTTTTCAAGTAATTGAAAACCTCTGAAATATACTAAAATCTGACTTATAAAATTGATTCACATTGGCCACCTGGGTGGCTCAGTTATGGGGCGTCTGCCTTTGGCTCGGGTCATGATCTGAGAGTCCTTGGATAGAGCATGAGTCAGGCTCCCTGCTCAGTGGGAAGCATGCTTCTCCCTCGCCCACTGCCCTTGCTTAGTTCCCTCTCTCACTGTCTCTCTCTCTGTCAAATAAATAAATGCAATCTTTAAAAAAAATGATTCAATTACTCTTTTAACCCAGTACCTAGTGAAATATCACCCATTGTCTTTGTTAGTAAATAACATAAATTGTCCTTTAGATATTTGTACAATATTAATAGAGAGGGTTGGAAGAGTTAATACACAGAAGCTTCTTGATTAATGGCAATTGAATGGACTGAATGTGTGGTGGTGAAGAACCCAATATGATTATGAATATGATTTGGTGTCACATTTTTATTCTTGCTAAGGCACATAGTTTTCCCAGCACTGCACTAGCACCATGAATGAAAATAACAGTACAACAAAAAAAGCAAATAACTTCTTAGTTTTTTTCTTAAAACAAAACAAAAAATCTTGCAGACACACAAAAAAACTAAAAAGCAAATAACTTCTTAGTTTTTTTCTTAAAACAAAACAAAACAAAAAATCTTGCAGTCACAGGGACCCCTTAGGGGTCTATGGACTACGCTTTGAAAACCAATGGCCCAAGGCCCATATTTATCAATCCATGTCTAGAATTCATGGCTCCTAACATACAGCCTAGAAATTGTTTCCACCATATATAATACAATCTCCTTACTTTCCCTTTGAATCAGAGTGGAAAAGTTTTGACAATCTTCTTCCTTTCTTTTGTAATTCCCTTTAGAACATAGATTACTCTCCTTCTAATTTATTAATTATATTAATCATGTAATCCCTGAATTGGCCAACTTTCCCTCTTGATGAATCAATTTCAAATATTTGGGATTATAACATCTCTTTCCCCAGACAAAGCCTGACTTTCATGGCCAATTTATTCTGTAGGCTCAGAAATTTTATTTTTGATGTACAAAGATGAGCATTCCTCTTTTTCTTTGAATTCCCTTTGTAAGAATCTGAGTCCCCCTAAAGCAAATAGTTGTCTCTGTCAAAATGAGAAAAAATTACATATAAAAGTAGATCCAAACGGATACGTACAATTATATAATTGTAAATAATAGAATCTCTGGGCTATGACCTTTGGGCCATACAAGTAAATCCTATGCCAGAGTATAGCAAATGACAACACACATTGCCTTGTTCTTTACATGGTTTCTCCTGCTAAATAAATAACAGCTTTCCATTCCTGCTTCAGAGATTGATTTCCATGTTACCCCTTAACAGATCCTGATCATTTTTGACCCCCAAATTTTTTTTTCAAAAGTGCCCAGCTTTTGATTTCTTTGACATTATCATATGTATTTCTACCTCTGTGTTAACTTTTCTTCCCCTATTCAACATGCTATAAATGTTTCTTCACAGTTCCCTCCTCTAAGATAGCATCTTAAAAGTGAGATTTTTTTTCAGAGTTGTCAGAGATCACTTTTAAAATATGGATTCTAAGTTATCATTTTTCTTACTAGTCCTTTTACTTTCAGGAATGAATACCAAGATTGCTGCTAAGTTTAGATATCAAATATTGTTAAAGTTGTTTTTTCTTTTTTTTTAGTTCTACAGCTATATTCTCAAAGAAAAAAACCTCAGAGCATAGCCCACGGTGATTTTTGTTTCAAAAGGGAAATTGTCCAGATACACAAAAAGCATTTTAGTTTTCAAGAAAGTCCACCAAGCATAGTGCCAGTTTCCTTTTTAAAACTCAGATATTTTATGCTATCATTTTTATAGTAAAATCTAGTGGGCTTTAGATACACAACTCAAGTATTTATCTATGCTGTACACTCAACCTCTGGAGAATTTCATCAAGAATAATATAAGTAGTTGAAACTTTTATTGATTTTTCATTGGCTTTTGACTCTTTGGGCAGAAACTAGTTACTACCTAATCTATACTAACTCAATATAAAATGCTGGCTAATAACACATAGCTCAATCCTGAATTTCAATAACGCTTTCAGTTTCAGGGATAATAGAACAAGTGATCTTCAACTCTGTTCTGAGAAACCAAATATAAATTTTAGTGGGGAAAGAGAGATATGCCACACCCCCACTAATCTATTTCTCTTCTGTCCATATAATTTAAATTCACTTTGGGTTCCATAAATAATGTATGCTTTCACATTCATGAACTGCAAGTCTTAAATAAAAAGGACTGCCAGCCAGAATACTGGGGAAGGAATTACAGCACTATTTACTATAATAAAGCACAAGAAATTATCTTTAAAGATATACTTCACATGTGGATCAGATTAGATCACCTCAAATAGTAAGGTTGTTTTTTTTTTTTTTTTAAGATTTTATTTATTTATTTGACACAGAGAGAGAGAGAGATCGCAAGTAGAAGCAGGCTCCATTCTGAGCAGAGAGCCAGATGTGGGGCTTCACCCCAGGACCCTGAGATCATGACCTGAGCCAAAGGCAGAGGCTTAACCCATTGAGCCACCCAGGAGCCCCTGACCATAATTTATATATTTTATAATTCTTGCAACAAGTCTGTGGGCCAGGAGTTCCACATAACAAAACAGAATTTCATACGGACTGTTAAAAATTTTTTTATGTCTCTACTTATATTACTAGAGAGCTGGGCTATATTTAATATATATATTATATATATCATATATAATATAAATATATAATATAAATATATATATAATTATATATAATATAATAATAAATAATATATAATAAATTATATTATTATATAATAAATATATTTATATAATAAATATATAATTATATAATATAATTATATTTAATTATGTTTATATTATTTATAACTATATATAACTATATATAATATATATTATATATTATTATATATAATTTATAAATATAAAAAATAATATATATTATATATAAATATATATTTATATATTATATATAATTAAATATAATTATATATATATATATAATATAAATATATATATTTAATTTAATTGAGAGAGAGAGAGAGAATGAGAAGGGAGAGGTCAGAGGGAGAAGCAGGATCCCCACAGAGCAGGGAACCCCATGTGGGACTCGATCCTGGGACTCCAGGATCATGGCCTGAGCCAAAGGCAGTTGCCTGACCAACCGAGCCACCCAAGCACCCTGAGCTGGGCTATATTTAAGATCATCTAAGGGTGCCCGGGTGGCTCAGTTGGTCAACAGTCTGCCTTTGGCTCAAGTCACGATATCAGACTCCTGGAATTTAGTCCTACATCAAGCCCTCTGCTCAGCCCTCAGAGAAGCCCTCTGCTTCTCTGTTTCCTTCTGCCCATACCCCCTCCTGCTTGTGTTCTCTCTCTCTCTCTCTCTCAAATAAATAAATAACTAAAATCTTTAAAAAATAAAATCATCTATAGTAGCCACTGATGCTTTATTACCTGCAAATTTTAAAATAAACAACATAATTGCATTTATTATATGACAGGCATTGTTATAAGCTTATATATATTAATTTCTCTATGTATTTTTGTATATTTTCTATGTATATATTATTTAATTCTCACTATGAGGCTTCTAAATAAATAGCTGCCAAAATTCCCAAGTCACATAGATGCCAGTTGTGGCATTGTGACTCATCCCAGACCACCAGTCTTGAGTCATTGCTCTTAATCATTAGCAATATTGCCTTTGTCATTTGTATTTTCCTTTACTTCTTCTTTATATGGAATGTTATTTGTATTTTCTCAAGTTAAATCCCTAATTTGTTTACTACTTACATTTTGTCCTTGGAGTCCACTTCATATCTAAATTGCACCATAAATATTTTAAATCTAGACTGATAATCTATTCAAGAGATGGATGCTTAAGTAGATGAATAAAGTTAAACCTGTGAAATTTATAATACAAGGTAATGTTTTTTTTTTTACAAGGTAATGTTTTTACACCGCACATAATAATCTAAATATTTCAAATACATATATATGTTTTATATGTCTTCCAGGAACTTAAACTTGGCGAAATAAGAGCACAAATGCTGGGAATGGCCAGCAATCCCTGTACAGACTGACAGATGAAAAGATTACACCAAACCTTGCTGTGAAAAAGAGGAGCAGGCAAGGGGGTCAACACTTAGAGGCAAACATCCTATGCTCTTCTTTTCTTTTTTTTTTTTCCTCCAAATATGTTTATTTTATTTTTACAGTGTTACAAGATTAATTGTTCATGCACCACACCCAGTGCTCCTATGCTCTTTTTTGTTCCTGCTTTTATTGGTCCTTATAATCACAAATCCTTATCACTGTTTCTCAAGCACAAGTTGTGTGACAAGGGGTCTTACTGAAACTAAGAGGATATGTTTACAGGAAAGATAAGATATGCTAACCTATGTAGTCCACTAAACATACTCTAAGGGACAGGCATGCATCTCTTTGATCACAAGGTGGCTGTTCGGGCTAAGAAAGCCTAGGGAAGGCAACTCCATTCAGCATTCCAAGCAGGCCTCTGCATTCCGAAGTCCCATGCCCTTTTCTGAAATTTTCCTTGGCCCTCTGCGGCCTTGGCCTCTGTGTTACATTTTAGCAAGCCAGGGATTATGGCTGATTTCATGCTCTACATTAACCCTAAAAGGCAAACCACTTCGGTTGTTTTTCACTCAGAGTTCAGTATATTCATCGAATAATCTGCCACTCAAAAAATTGGGCATATGTGTACAATGCTGCTTTGTTATTATTATTTTTTTAATTTACTAAGCTCAAGATTGCAATTCTTAACACAATACATAAGCTTAATGCAATTCTTGTATTCTGTCAACTAGCCTATTTTTTGCCACTGATAGCACTAATAGTAGAGTATTGATGTAAAATTTGGGAATGGAGAGGTGGTATCCAAATCTGTCACTTTTTCACATGACCACCTTGATTACAATTCATGAAACAGTGGGAGTTTAGGGAGAAAATCAGGAAAGGATTTTTCTAATTCTCTTCAAAGGACTAACTGAAAAAGCTGAAAAAAAAACCCCTGCAATCTGTCTAATAGTGCAGTCATTTATAAAATTAGGAGACTCATGCTGGCAGATGTTAGAAGAGTTAAAAGAGGTAGGTAATTATAGATAAAGGAATTTGCTGTTAAAGAGAGTTAGCTGCCCCTCTCCCTGGCTAGGAAGTTAGATTGCAGGCCTTGGTCAGTTTAATTCTCTACTTAACCTTAGACATTTTGATAATGGACAACTCACTGAACCATTCTTCATCTACACCTGCACAATCCAAGTTCTCTAACTATAGAATTTATCTGACTTCAAACAATATTGACTAGTATGGGAAAATGCCTTTGATAATGATTGGTTGATATGAGGTCAAAGAAGTACAAGAACTTAGACCTTTGGATGTACACCATTAATAACATTTAGTTGTTGAAATAAATATGCCTGCCCTAAATCCTTACACTGTAAATTAACAATATATGGTCTAGGTTATAGCACTGGCAAGAAATGGAGGAAGGACTACTTGTTCTCTGAATTCGATTCTTCATAACCTTACTGTCCTGCCACTAAGTCTTTATCACTTAAATCTCTCAAATCTGATGTTTACCTAGATTAATTTCAAAGACCATGGCAAAATCACATGCTTCAACAATTAATCTTCATCTTTCCACCTCAAAATGTCTAAGAATTCTAGTTCTAATTCCAAGAAGTCTACAATGACATGATTCTAAGCAAAAAAGAAGTAAAAGAATGCAGGGATTCATATATGGAACTCGATTAATTACAAATCATTTCCATTCAACTTTATCATTCATTAGAGATAGGCCAGGTACAATTCTGTTTGATCCTATAAACTGGGATATTATTTTAGCAGCATTTTAATAAGAAGAAAAGAAATCTTGTGTTTCTATGGCATTTTTATTAATGATATTTTATTTCTATTGCTTGAACTATGAAACTTGAGCATCCCTTGAGAAATGGGATCTATTATAATCTATACTAACTAGAAATAAAATGGTGGTAGAAATAAAAATAATTGCAGTGCTGAAATTTTATTATCACTAAGCACTGACCATGTTGTGAGTTGATTCTAATAGCTTTTCATATGGCTCCTCGGCTATAAGTTCTGACCACCTTTCCCCATAACGAGTAGCAACAGTTGTCAATTAAATGAAATAAATTAATCATGTAAATACATGAATGTATTATCCCATATTTCACAGTATATATTTCATAGGATATTGTCACATGGTTGTGGTGAGAATTAAGTGCTATGTGAAGTGATTAGCAGATGACTTGACATATAGGAAGGATTCAAAAACAGTTGTCTAACATTCAAAAACACTGACACATTGTCTTTTCATCTTTAAAGAAAGTACAAAATAGTTTTGCTTTGGGAAAATACAAAAAGTAGATGTTTGGAACATAGCCCACAGGACATGTATTATTCTGGAAAATTCCACATATTAAAGTTTGTTGAATGAGTTAATAAATAAAATTAAACAAATGGTGACAGAACCAAGTGGTTAGCAAAGTATAGTAGGTTAGGCATATATATGGCCAATGGGAATAGACCAAAAGGAGAAGAAAAATTTTTTTTCTGGTGGTTTGTGCTAGATGATATAGGTTTAGGATATAAACTGAGTTTTCTAAAGAACATTTGTATATATTATTTTACAATAATTTATATAAAGCATATTTTCTAATATATTATGTATTTTAAAACTAATTTTATATATATCTCTGTTTTCAAAAGAAATCACTTTCACATTTTCCAATTTTCAATGAAATAAGCTACAAACTGAGTGAATGAGTAGATACAAATGAACTGAAATTATTCAAATGAGACAATGTCAGCTATATACTAATGAGGAAAATTTGTGTCATTACTAAAAAGCTAAACTTAGTTTAAAAGGCTTTTTATAAATCTTGAATTAGGTTGAAATATATCTTAAGATACTGCAAAGAGGATGGATAAAAAAATCTGTATTGTATTTTCTTGCAAAACTCCTGGTCTCACAATAGATTATAGTTGGCTCATGCAGCCTTTAAGTGGTGGTAGGCCAGTCAATAATAGCCATTGCAGAATCAACATGGTGGGTAGGCCCAGGGTATAGGAAATTAGAAAACATAAAGTAGGGTCTGATTGGTTATGGATCAACTAAGAGGACTGGTGCAAAACAGTGAAGCAAAAAATGAAGGGCAAAGGTGGAGAGCGGGGAAGTAGGGAAGGGAGTTGGTGATTACCAAACATTAATTCCCATTGTATTCACAGTCATTGTGCCTTTCCTCAATCTCTGCCAAGCTCTTGATTTGCATTAACTTAAAATAGCAATCAATGTGCATTCTTTTCAGAAAACATCTTTAAAATGCTCAGTGAAATGTCAAGAGTATGTCAAAGTGATGTATTGGGAACACACCAGATGTGGACCAAGACAGGCCCAGAAGTACAAGATAGTGTCCCTGGTTAGCATATACTATCTGTGATACCTCTAGAAATCAAACAACCTCTCTAACACTTGACTTTTTCAGTTGTGAAATAATGATATTCATCCCTCTGTCACAGGATTATTTTGGGATTAATAATATCATGCATACCAGCTCAAGAAATGTTTGTTTGTGAATAATCATGTTAATTACCAAAGAATATGCTAAATCGACTATTTCATTTCTTCTTCTGTTCCATGAAGAAGTCAGTTTTTAATCTTAAAAAGTGCCTTTAAAAGTCTGTTTTATCAAAAAAGTTAGCATGTGTCGTGAAATACAGACCATAATACTTACATTTAAATCAATATCTTCCTGATAGGGTAAAATTAAAGCCAGTTTGTATCTGCCTAATCACAGATTTCAGAGTAGAGGAATTTGCATTAATCATATTTAACTGTTTTGAATTTAAATAAAGGCTTATGCAAAGTCATGAGCTCAAGGTTGTTTAAAATAACTAATTTGATGATATTAATGTTTATTTCCCAGACATTCTGTGACACTGCTGTTCCACAAACTCATATACCTTAAAATTTATTCGTGCATATTTTCAACTCTACAGTTTACTGAAGTGGTATGCTAAATTATGTTATTTCCATCCTAAGTGTTGCTCTGTGAAATGAATATGGTGCATAATTATGGAAATGACACTGGTAATTAGCTCGGAGTAGCAGCAAAGCCTACATAAATTAATTTCTAATACATGATTCAACTCAAAGAATGCTTTCAATAACACTTTGATATTTATTTCCTTATTTATTATATTATTTAAGTGGACAAATGTACTTTATAATCATGAAATTATAGGTATAATTAATGGGTTGATCCTGAAAACAGATAAGCCAAGTCTAGAAATCTTTCTTTACCTCTATAGTCAACACTTTCTCAAATGCTGCACCTTTCAGAAAATTATTCAAAGCCTACTTGTGTATAATAGGCTTTATTAAGTAGTGTATTTTTGGTGATTAACTCAACACAAAACAGATAAAATTGAATGTGGGTAAATGATATCAAAATATCTTAATCTAATAATTGATTGGTTTTCTCTGGGGCAACTATATTTTCTTTAACAAGGTTTTAATGTGCTTTTGCTCTTTCCTATTTTGTTGTTAAAATCCTGTCATAGTAGAATTTATTTGCTAATTAGAACCAGCACAGCCTAATTAGTTTTCTCTAATATCTTTGTGAAGGACACTATTTTGTGCTGGGCTAATCATTATTCTTTTTTTTTTTTTCTTTTTAATGAGAATGGAGATATTAATTCCAACAAAAACTTTGTGATGTACTTATCAAGGAAAAGGCATGTGTTAGTAGAAACCTAAGTAGATTCCAAGTTTCAAGATCATCTCAGAAATATCAATTTAGGCAAAGGCTAAAGTTCCTGTACTTTACAGTAGGCAATGACATGATCGAAAAAATAGCCACAAGAAGTTTCAGATGCCCCCACAAAGATACAGATGTGAAGTTTCACCCTTGACCACATTTGTGACTTGTTTTGACCATTAGGGTGCAGTAGAAATAACTTTAGGCAAGCTCATAATTTAGGTCTTCCAAAACTTGCCAATTTCTCTCTTGTTGCTTTTGGAATCCATTTACAAGTGAAGATATGTGAACTGGTATGCTGGGTGATGAGTTGCATGAGGGTAATTTGCACTGTCATCCCACCCAACTTGGAGTGAGACCACCTGGGACAAGCCATTTTTTTTTTTTAAAGATTTTATTTATTTGACAGAGAGAAACACAGCGAGAGAGGGAACACAAGCAGAGGGAATGATAGCAGGAGAAGCAGGCTTCCTGCAGAGCAGGGAGTCCGATGCAGGGCTCGATAGGGCTCGATCCCAGGACCCTGGGATCATGACCTGAGCCGAAGGCAGACGCTTAACGACTGAGCCACCCAGGTGCCCCGGGACAAGCCATTTTCAGCCAACCTGCCAACTCCCAGCAGAAACATAAGCAAACCAGCTCAGATCAGCCGAACTTGGTCCAAACCAGAGTAACACAATAATGAGAACTGCAATCGTAATAAATGGCCATATTCTATATTCATTTAAGTAATGGCTACTTAAATTTGGGAAGGTGGATGCCTCAGCAATTAATAAATCATACAGAAATTGGTCCCTGGTAGTGGGATGCTGCCATTAAAAAAAAAAAAATTAAAACCTGTGGCATTACCTTTGGGAGAAGGTGGCAGACACACCATTTTCTAGCCTGTTATTACAATTACTCACATCACTGGTTTTTCAACCTCTGCTAACCATTGGCTTGCAATCAGCTTTTGCTAATAGTTCTCTCAATGCTTTTCCAGTTTATGCCTCCTCATGCTAGTAGTGGAAATATTAATAGCCCAAATCTCGTGTGTAGCAACTTGGAAAACAAGCAGTGTATCCAATGACTATTCCAATCTGGCTAAGGAGATCACCAGATCAAGTGCTGCAAGTAACTTTTCGGTTTTACTAACTGTGAATGATAAATACCAGCAAGAGAGAGATGAGGTAAAGAAGGAACCTGTCAGTTTTCAAGCAACACAGAGGAGACAGGATTTGCTAGGTTTGAAAAGTAAAACTGAAATGCAAGTCATTACCAGTCTTTTCAGCTAGGAAAATATGCTCAAAGTGAACAAGGCCTGTGGCCAAAGATCAAATCAAGAGTGTCACCGTAAGACCCATAAGAGTTCTGAAAGATTTAAGCCAGGGCCTTGTAGACCAGGGCCAAGACAAAAACAAAACAAAAACCTAGACAAAAGAGGCTCAATGAATCTTATGTGGAGTGTTTGCAGCCACCTACCAAGCCACTCAAAAGTGAGAAAAACATGGGAAAGAATTGTATGACCTTTGTCACAAGAAATAATATGTCAGATATATATGATTTCCACAAACATTGTATGAAAGTTGCAACAGCAAAACAAACAAAAACAAGCCACAAGGTTGGGCTAAGAGGAATTGTGATTGCTCAAATTACCAAAACACCTGGATTCTTAACTTTCTACGGGTTAAGAAAGCTACTTAACTGCTGCATTTTTGATGGAGGGGGGAAGGCTATTTCAGATGACAAAGTTCTGAGAGAACTGAGACTATGTTGAGAGGAACGGTGTCATGGGGGAGAACTCTCAGGAAGCAGAACCAGACCCTTTCTCAGGGAGAGCTTGGAAACATTTGCCCTGTGGGATGTGGCTACCCTGTGCCTACTGTTCTCTTTTGGAATCACAGTGTATAGAGTTCACATGTATCTGGTCTCTGATAGCTCTATAGGGATATCCCAAAATTCTGGAACCCTGGTATTTACTTCTGGTGAAGATACAGATGAAACTTCCTAGAGAATGGCTTATGGCACATTATTTGAAGTCTAAAAATTCCCCGTCGTGGAGAGCATGGGCTGTCAACTTCACTATTGAAAATGTATTGTTAACAGCTGGGTTTAACTGGTTAGAGAGCAGGTTTAGCTATCTCACCAGTAGGTTATGAAAGATTTCTCAGTACATTTGAGCCTTGGCCCCTGCGACTAATGTATATTCGATACATCCTGGCAGTTCAAAGACAAAGCACATTTTCTATAGCTAACAAAGGGCTCTGCGAGCTGCACTGGGACTTCTCTGTTTGCCTGAGCT
The DNA here is from genome assembly GCA_028646535.1 of Procyon lotor. Lineage (NCBI taxonomy): Eukaryota > Metazoa > Chordata > Mammalia > Carnivora > Procyonidae > Procyon > Procyon lotor. The sequence goes on from CM053605.1 coordinate 136,005,895, forward strand.
TCCTTTCTCCTGTTGAACCTTATTGTCTACCTTTAGTAGAGATGCATGTGAGTATGCACTGTGGAAGTGCAGGTGTCTTTGCAAGTGTGCCTGGTGTAATTGCTGTAAGGTTTTATATACATATAACATTACTGTTATCATCTCACCATTATACTTGTGTGTAGGGACACATCACTTGTTTCCAGATGAAGATGAACCACCTTGGAAAAAGCTCATTCACTCCCAGACTCATCTTTCAAATTTAAGGCATTAGTGAACATCAATTAAGAGCCTCTTATCAGGATAGTATCTGAATGCTTCCTGCTTATGCTAAGCATAGTAAGAAATAGCTTGGGATCTAAGCATGCTTAGAAGATAAATGTATGACAAAGGGGACTCTATCGAAAACAACATCTATAGTCAGAATTATGATCACTATGGATTGTGCTTTTGTTATTCAAAGGCATAAAGCTATTTCTATTTTTTTTCTTAAAAAGATGGCATTCTATATATTTGGTCTGTATAATAAGTAATTTCCTGAAATGCTGGGACTAAGTAAGCCCTTTTAAAGCTGTTTTAAAATATATTATAAATATTTTAAGGGATTATTTATTAATCAATTCATGCCTGTTGGTTGGCCATATTGATCAGTGCTATTTGGAAACACTGGCATTTTCATTAGGGTTTTAATGCATAAAGAAAACTTCTGACTTTGCCTTAATGAGTGGTACCCAAACTAAAGATTATGTCTAGCATAGGAAATATTTCTAGCTTAGGATTATAAGGAGACTAATCAAGTTGCTATTTAAAATGAGAGTCAAGTAAATCCATCTCAGCTGAATTATAGGTTTGACATTAAGACTAAGTTAATGGAGAGACTGCTGGCAAACTCAACCTGCCGGGCAAAAACTATTTCTGAGTGTCTGACTTCAAAATTGCATATCTACATGAATCTTTAATCCAATACTCTCCTTCTCCCAAGCAGGGAAGAAAAACAACAATATGGAGACCTACCAGTTTTATCCCGGAGAACAGAAGAAAAGGTTAAAAATCTGAAGCACCAAATGGAGGATCCATGTTATAAATGCAAATGTGAAACCCAAGAAATTAGAGATGGTGAGGATCTAGAGACAACTGTGAGGTGCAAGCAGGAAAGATCATGCCAATATCAAAGCATGTCTGTACCTTAGTTTTAATAGCTAGAGAACTAGATTTATTCCTCGTTACCACCTCACTCAGCTTTAGTTCGCAAATCTCAATAACCTTATCGTGATTTTGATTCAAAAGGAACACATTTAAAAATAAAAATGCATAATAGAGGACATTGTGCCACTACTACTGGTAATAAGCATTTAGCCAGGGGCGCCTGGGTGGCTCAGTGGGTTAAAGCCTCTGACTTCGGCTCAGATCATGATCTCAGGGTCCTGGGATCGAGCCCCACATCCAGCTCTCTGCTCAGCAGGAAGCCTGCTTCCTTCTCTCTCTCTGTCTACTTGTGATCTCTCTCTCTCTATCAAATAAATAAAACTTAAAAAAAAAAAAATAAGCATTTAGCCATTCATTGCAATGGTATCTTAAATCCAGTGGAGAAATCTCTGGGATCAGGTTAAACAAAATGTTTCCATAGGGTTAGATCTGATACACTTCCAGTTACCAGAGTATCCAGGTTCTGTGTTCTGGCTTAAATGCCTGGGAGGGCTTCTAAATGTGTGCTTTATTGGTTCATTGGAAATTGAAACCAACTCTGTCCTCTATCAAGCAATGTTAGGATGTCAGAAGTTTGCCTAATGCAGAAACATGAATCCACTGACTTCAAAACATAGAGGTGTTGAAGCAAATGTAATTAAGTATGACTCACTCTCCCACTCCTTCAATACTGGGAAGGCATGGAGATGTTCTATTTACTAAAGTAAGAAAAATACATTGATGAGGAAGTACATAAATCCTTGAAAATTTCAGTCATAGCAGGAAAAGTGAGATGCTACCATTAAAAGGGCAACCTGATTTAAATATTAGTAACAGCTATCAGAAGAGGAGAATCCTAGTAGAAGCACTTGACTGCTAGAGACAAGGCAGTGATAAGCTGTATGCATGGATAAAGCCGTACCCAGATTGATAGAACCTTCAGAGATATGGCAGGAAGGGATTTATCTTGGTATCCCTAAGACTGAGATAGAAAGATAGCCTACTATAATTCTTATTTGTACCTGCAAAACTGGGACAACAAAACCCTACTGACATCAGGAATAAAAGATACTAAAGAAATTTAAAGTATAATAATAGGATATTATAAATGACTTTATGTCAATAAAATTTAAAAGAGCTTAAAGAACTTTCAGAAAAAAATACAAAGTTATCAAGCCTGGTGGTGGGTATTGAGGAGGGCACATTATACATGGAGCACTGGGTGTGGTACATGAACAATGAATCCTGGAATGCTGAAAAACTAAAATTAAAAAAATTATTGAAATAAATTACAGAATATTTCATGGCCTTAGTGTATATATGCATTTCTTAAACTTAGCCAATAGACATATGAAACAATTTCAACTCAAAGCAAAACTATTTGTTGAAACTATTTCAACTCAGGAGCAAAGAAACACAAGAAAACAATAGATATACCCTTTGTTACATACACATGTGTGCATGTGTCTGTATATGTGAGTGTATACATACATTTTTCACACACACATATACACACTTGCATCTGTGCAGGCTACTAAGAAAGTTATACTGTAAATATTCAATATAAATTAATTAGGAAATATTTCTATTTCCTAATAAATATATCATTTTAGCATTGAGACTTTCCTATCTAATAAGTATAAAACAACAAAAATATTAACTAGATGATGATGCCTATATCCTGAATCTTCCAATATTACAACTATTTTCTGAAAAAAAATAGGCACAAATTTAGTTGTAACCTCATATATTTACTCAGTTGGTTACTTTACATATTAAAAGTAAAGTTATTCAGGTATTAACAGGCACTTTTCTTTTTTAAAATGCTGATTCTATTTACTTGGCATTCAATCATGACCCAGAAGAGGGGAGATGGCTAGGATATGTAAATATGATTCAAAACATCTTTCCTTTATTTTTTATTTTTTTAAAAGATTTTATTTATTTATTTGACAGAGAGAGAGAGAGAGAAAGAGATCACGAGTAGGCAGAGGCAGGCAGAGAGAGGGGACAGCAGGCTCCCCGCTGAGCAGAGAGCCCGATGCGGGGCTGGATCCCAGGACCCTGAGATCATGACCTGAGCTGAAGGCAGAGGCTTTAACCCACTGAGCCACCCAGGCACCCCAACATCTTTCCTTTATTCTTTTTCTTAAGTTCAAATTTTTGGTTAATTGGGTTCCCTTATGAAGAACAAACTTGGCCTTCCTATAAAATAACAGGACTCATAAATCTGGCTTACGTGCATATGGCTATGTTTTTCACTAGGTGTATACCTAAAATTAAGAAGGAATGCAGGCGGATGCTGGGTGGCTCAGTTGGTTAAGCATCTGACTCTTGATTTTGGCTCAGGTCATGACCTCGGGGCCCACATCAGGCTATTCCCTCTGCCTCTCCCCCTTCTCGTGCTCACTCTTTCTCTTTCTATCTCAAATAAGCTACTCATACAAAACAGAAATAAGTAGAAAGTAAAAATGCTATGTCACTTTTTTAAGGAGCTAAGCAGAATATTCATTCAGTAATAATTTAACATTTGTGTGTGTGTGTCTGGAAAATTTAATGAGCACCATCCAGAGGTTACCATTATACTTCATAAAATGAGGAAGTAGAGGTTTGACAATATTTATCTGATTTATCTGATTATGGAAGCAACATTAGCAGTAAACAGTTGGAGAATTATAGGGCTTAGTTTGTAGATATTACTAAGGTAACAAATGAATTATTGGTATAGAATAGCTCCACATTGTATTTTCAGACTTCCTGTTTGCAATGTTCACAAGACAAATACTGTAAATCTATTTTAGAAAATTACACTTATCCACTTAGAATTTATAGATCTATTCAGAAAGTAGTTTATACACATCTACTACAAAATTGACATACAAACACAGAAGTGGTTCTAAAAGAGAAAAATATAAATGTATTCACATAAGAAATTTAATTATCCTGACACCAGAAAGGAGCATTTGAGAGAGAAATGGAGTTGTGATTCTTCTCTGTCTTTTATTATTAACAATACTAAAATATATTAGCTTCAGGACACAAGTAATCATTCTGTTAAGTATATAAGTTACCATGTTTTATTCATACTAGTAGATACTCACAGGTATAGAATAAACAGAATTTTCCCTGTTTACTTATTTCTAACTCATTAGCATACATTTTTTCTGCCTTCAGAGTTTATACAGAAATGGAAAAAAAAAGAGGGCCTCTGAG
>CM053605.1:136010371-136079108 GCA_028646535.1 Procyon lotor
CATTAGGAAGAATCTACTTTTGCCTGTTTCTCATATTCAGGGAATAATCTGGTTCCATACAATTCATTTGGCATTTGTCAAAGAACACCTAAGATATCTTAACATACAAAATAATTTTCATCTTTAAACTTGAGGAACCCTCAGCCCTCAAAGAATATATTCCAAATTGGTAACCCCATTAAATGACAGAGGAAAACAATTATGTTGAACTATAGTATATAATAATAGAGCCTAAGACTCTGCTTCTACTTCATAACTTTAGACTTATATAGCCAACTGAAAACTCAACATCTGTATGTGGATGTAAATTAGGCATCTTACATAGAATATATAAAAACCTTAAACCATTACTTTCTTCCCAACCCTCACATCTTGTTCAATAGCTACCTCTATGCACTCTTCTCTACAAATGATAAGTCTATCATTCTGTACTTAGGCCAACCACCTACACTCAACATTGAGCCTCCTAACTCTACATCCATGGCACAAAATAATACTATTGACTTGTCTTTTTAATTTATTCCCAAACCAGCCTCCACTGCTAACTTACATCACTTCCACCAGGCCCTCCAATTCTCATCTTTTATATGATTCTTGAATAGTTTTAATAACTGGTATATCTGCTTCGGGTCTGCCCTTAAATCTGCTCTCCATATAATAGAAAGATCTACTAAATACACATGTCAGATCATGTCACTGCTCTACTCAAAAATTCTAATAACTTTGATTTTCACTCAATGTATATTCTGAAGCCCTTGTCAAATCTTTTAGGAAATTCATGAGCTAGAATCTGCTATTTAGTCTCCCTCACTCGCTACATTTCAGATGTTCTAGTCTCTTCGTAATCCCAAATTCAACAAGCATGCTTCATCTCAAGACGTTTTTAGTTGTTCTTCCCTCACCTAGAATGCTATCTAGATATTCACATGGCTCAATCCCACACTTCCTTCAGAATCTACTCATATATTACATTATTGCAGAAGTTTGCACTGAACACCCTATATAAAAGAGCTTATCTTCATTGACATTCTCATCGTCCCAGTCTAATTTTAAATATAGCAATCTTTAATGTTACATGTACATGAATTTGGCTATTATTTGTCTTCTCTCACCTAGGATGTAATAAGCTTCAATGGATTGTAAGTTTGTCTCTGATAGTGTCTTGCCTATAACAAGACTTCAAATATCCTTATCTGAATTGAGTAAACTTGAAGACACGATGATGAATGCAACACAGTCCCTACAGTCTATGCAACAATGTTAACTTTAATACAATACTTTCTCTTCCATTACTCTTCCTCAATCTGATCATTCTAATAAATAATTCAATGAACAAAACGTATTTACAGAAAAAAAAACTAAAATTCACTCAATAATTTAATTTTTTAAATAAGTATTTTTTGATATGTGCCATACAATAAACGCCAAGGCAAATGTAATCTAAAGATACACTTCTTATATAATGCCAATCCATAAATGTTGGATCATTCAGGACAGATCAGAGTTTTTGCATTTAGAGAAGCACTTATATTTTACCCTAAGGGTAAAGAGTTTATAAGAAAACAATTTAAAAAGTATCTTCAGGAGCACCTAGGTGGCTCAGTGGGTTAAAGCCTCTGCCTTGGCTGAGGTCATGATCTCAGGGTCCTGGGATGGAGCCCCTCATTGGGCTCTCTGCTCAGCGGGGAGCCTATGTCCTCCTCTCTCTGCCTGCCTCTCTGCCTACTTGTGATCTCTCTCTGTCAAATAAATAAATAAAATATTAAAAAAAATATCTTCAATATTTTGGCACTTCCAATGGGACAAAGTGACTCAAATAACAATATCTATGTTCCTTCAATAAGCTCCATTATAAAAAAGAGTTAGTCATAAATCCATAATTATAAAACTAATGGATGAGAAGAAAAAAAATCAGAAGAAAGGGAAAAGAAAACCAATAAATGAGTAATAACTCTCTTAACAAAAAATGGTAAAGCAGAAAGTTAACTATTGGGTGGGAAAGGTATGTAGTTATTATTAAAACTGGTATACATAGAACTGAAATCCATACAGCAAAATGATGACTCTTCTTTGAAAATATTGAGCTAGTTAATTAAATCTGAGGACATCAGGCATATTTGTTGGTTAATTGTATTGAATTAAAATAATGTAAGAATCATATGAAATTCTATACTACAGACAGGGAAACCCCAGGTCCATAATGTAACTGAAATGCAAGAATGCTGTCACCAGGTTTATTCACCTACTGGCCAAATACACTGAGGTTTCCTCTTTGAGTGATACAAAATTAACATAGAGAAATAAGTTGTGTTTCTAGACACTCATAATCTATCAGAAAAAAAAATTAAGAAAACAATTCCATTTATGATTGTGTCAAAAAGAATAAAATACCTAGGAATAAATCTAACCAAGGAGGTGAAAGAACTATACTCTGAAAACTACATCAATGAAAGAAATTAAAGATGACACAAAGAAATGGAAAAATATACCATTCTTATGAATTGGAAGAATACTGTTAAAATGTCCATACTACCCAAAGCATTCTATAGAGTCAATGCAATCCCCATCAAAATACCAATGACATTTTTCATTAAACTAGAAAAAAAGCATCCTAAAGTTTGTATGGAACCACAAAAGACCCTAAATAATCACAGCAATCTTGAGAAAGAACAAAGCCGGAGGTATACGCTTGTGGATTTCAAACTATGGGGCAAAACTATAGTAATCAAAACAGTATGGTACAGACATAAAAACAGACACGTATCAATAGAACAGAGAACTCAGAAATAAATCTAGGCATATATGTTCAATTAATCCATGATAAAGAAGGCAAGAACAGACTATGGGGAAAAGACAGTTTCTTCAATAAATGGGCCTGGAAAAATGGGAGAGCTGCATACAAAAGGAGGAAACTGGACCAGTATCTTCTACCTCATACAAAAATAATTTCAAAATGAACTGAATACTTGAATGTAATACCTGAAACCATAAAAGTTCCAGAAGAAAACAGGCAGTAAGCAATTTGACATCCGTGTTAGAAATATTTTTTTGGGGGGTGGATCAGTTTCCTCAGGCAAGGGCAACAAAAGCTAAAATAAATAAATGGATTACATTAAACTAAAAAACTTCTGTCAGAGAAGGAAATCATCAACAAAATGAAAAGACAACCTACTGAATGGGAGAAGATGCTTGCAAATCATGTATGTAATGAGGAGTTAACATCCAAAATATATAAAAGATTTATACAACTTGATATAAAAAAATTAAAAATGGACAGAGGACATGAATAAACATTTTTTTTTCCAAAGAAGGCATATAGTTGGCCAACAGGCACATGAAAAGGTGCTCAACATCACTAATCATTAGGGAAATAAAAATCAAAAGCAGGAGATATCACATCATACCTGTCAGAATGGCTAGTATCAAAAAAGGCAAGAAATAACAAGTATTGGCAAGAATGTGGAAAAAAGAGAATTAGCGCATACTATTGGTGGGAATGTTAATTGGTGCAGTCACTACGGAAAATAGTATGGAGAATCCTCAAAAGTTAAAAATAGAACTTCCATATCATCCAGCAATTCCACTTCTGGGGATTTATCCATAGAAAACAGATTTGTATAAATACACACACACAAATTATTATTCAGTCATAAAAAACAATAAGATCTTACTATTTGTGACAACATGAATGGACCTAGAGAGTATTATACAAAGTGAACTAAGTCAAAGAAAGGTAAATATCATATGATTTCACTTACATGTAGACTTTTATTTTTTTAAAGATTTTATTTATTTATTTGACACAGAGAGAGAGATAACCAGTAGGCAGAGAGGCAGGCAGAGAGAGAGGGGGAAGCAGGCTCCCCGCTGAGCAGAGAGCCCGATGCGGGACTCAATCCCAGGACCCTGAGATCATGACCTGAGCGAAGGCAGAGGCTTTAACCCACTGAGCCACCCAGGTGCCCCTACATGTAGACTCTTAAAAAAAATGAGCAAACAAAACAAACAGAAACACATACAGGAAACAAACCTAGTTGTTGAGGGGGAGGAAAGAGGATGGGTGAGATAGATGAAGGGGATTAAAAGGCACAAATTTCCAGTTATAAAATAAATAAGTCATAGGGATGTAATATACAGTAAAGGGCATATAGTCCATAACGTGATAACTTCGTACAGTGGCAGATGGTAACTAGGCTTACTATGGAGATCATTTCATGATGTATAAAAATATCATATTACGATGATGTACACCTGTGACTAATAGAATATTGCATGCCAACTATACTTCAGTAAAAAAGAAGTCAGTCTTTTAAAGGGTTTGAGGGGACAAGGGATGAATAGATGAAGCACAAAAGATTTTTAGAGCAGTGAAACTATTCTGTTTGAATAGAGAAATACTATTTCTCTGGTATATACATATCATTATACATTTGTCCAAACCCACAGAATATACAACAGCAAGAGTGAATCATAAGGTAAACTATGGACTCTGGGTGATAATAATGTGATACTGTAGGTTCATCAATTGTAACAAGCATACCACCCTGGTGGGGGACGTTGATAAGAGGTATATATTGTTGATAATTGGGGCTATGATGTTGATAATAGGGAAGGAGTATGAGTGTTTTGGAGAGAGTATAAAGGGAAATCTGTATATTTTCTGCTCAATTTTGCTGTGAACTTAAAACTGGTCTAAAAAATAAAGTCTACTTAAAAGAAAACAAACAAACAAACAAACAAAACAAAACCTGACCAGCTCAAGGGAAAAGTCTACCAAGGAGATTTGATTAACTCAGCTCATAGTGAATGAAGTTTACTGACGGTGTAGCACCACTAATTACCAAGAATTCTTAATAAGTGTTATACTACATGGCTTTTAAATATAAAAATCATCTGACATTTGAGGAAAGTCTCCATAATAAAAGCCAGAGATCGAACAAACAAAATAACCTAGAGGAAAGTGAATCAAAGGCAGGAGCAGAAGATGTCTTTGAAAACAAAGAAGGAAAGCAGAAATAATGAATGTACTCAGGGCTGAAAGAAGACATTCAGTTCATTAAATAGCAGCAAGAAGCTTGTAACAAGTTGCACTGTTTACAAGCTATTTGCTAGAAATAGCTGTTGTAAATTAAAGAAATTGAAAATAAATGTTAATAGAAGTTCCTGAAATTAGAAAAATAATTAAGATTATGGAAAAGAAGTAGAGAGTAAGTGGCTCAGGAAGGGAGAGGGCAGGTGAAGGGGAAGAGAGATGAAGAGAAGAAATGAAAGAAAAGAAGAGGAAAGAAGACAAGAGAAAAATAGAGGTGATTCCAGAAAGTCCATCAAAGTTAAAGTCTAAAAAGAGGGAATAGAAAGGTACAGTTAATATCTGGTGTTTTCATTTATCAACGTGAGGATCAAAAGGTAGAGTTTAAAGTATCAGAACCTCTTTTTTTTTTCTTTTTTAAAGATTTTATTTATTTGACAGAGAAACACAGCGAGAGAGGGAACACAAGCAGAGGGAATGGAAACGGGAGAAGCAGGCTTCCTGCTGAGCAGGGAGTCCGATGTGGGGCTCGATCCCAGAACCCTGGGATCATGACCTGGGCTGAAGGCAGACGCTTAACAACTGAGCCACTCAGGCGCCCCAGTATTGGAACCTCTTAGTGAGGCATCCAAGTTGTCTGATGTGTTACAAGTCAAATTATCTATGGAAAAAAATATTTACATTCTGCCTTCAGATGTTCTGGTCAGTTTCCTGCTACATGAATGGCTTTTTAATTATTTAAATGGCCCTAAGTCTGTTGAAGGCAACATTTTACTTTCTGCTAAGAAATAAAAGTTTGGCCTGGCAGATTAAAAACAATACCACAACAATGGGATCTGATTTGGTTTCTGCTCAGGTCCCTATCTCAGGGTCATGAGATGGAATCTTGTATGGGGCCATGTGTGAGTCTGCTTAACACTCTCCCTCCCTCTGCCCCTCCACTCCACTCTCTCTCTTTCTTTCTCAAATAAACAAATCTTTAAAAAACAAATGAATAAAAACAATACCACCACAACAAACCCTGCATCTCTCCCCACTACAAATAAATAAGAAATAAACTCAAAACAAAACAAAACAAAAAACAAAAATAAAACAGACTGGAGATGTTAAGGATGTACATATAAATTGTGTTATTATTAAATATACAATAAATTTAAACTTTTTAAAATCTTAATGTGACAGGTAGACAGTTTCGTAAAAAGCTTCTGCTTTTAGTTTTCTCCCATTCATCTGCTTCCCCATTTTGTAAATTTAACTGCTGGCTTCCTTTATTTCGATTTATAAACACGATTTTAAAACTCGTCATTGTTTAAAATTCTTTATGAATAATGCATTATACTTGTTAGAACATGGGAAATCTCTTACTACAAAGTGTTTCCAGTCTTGTTCACCCAGTTTCTGCCTAAGAACCAATCAGAAAATGTTTGCACTGCTTAATTAATAAGTCCCCAGTAAGTCAAAAGTTCACAGGGAATTTGGCTTTAGCTGAGATGAAGGCCTCCATGATTCTGCAGCTTATGCCTCACACAGAATCTCCTCATTCACAAATTCTGTGAGACTGTATCAATTCCATTTTCCTGCACCGAGAGCTTTTCATTGGCTTGGAGCTGTGTACATACAGATCAGGGCCTTTTTTCTGACTATAGGGAATGTGTTCAGAGGAGGTTTTTTGTTTTTTGTTTTTTATCTGCATCTTCAAAGCAACTTTGGCTGAGACATTTCTAAAATAGCTTCTTTAAAATCTTTGAAATGTATTTGACCGTTAAATAACATTCCATTTTAGTAACTACTGATAAATCTTTCTACTCTTATAAAATTATTAGATAATCAATAATTTATAAGATCAATCTCTTATAAAATTATTAGATATCTCAGATTCCATTACTTCTATTTTGGATAATAATTGCAACAACCGGGAGGAGGCAGAGATAACCTAAAAGAGAATGGATTGGGACATTAGTAGGATGGGAAATTAATATTTATTGAGCAATTTGGGTTGAGTGTTTTAAATACTTTATCTAATATAATGGAAGAAGAGAAACCTACAACTTGACAGGTAATATTAGAAATTCATTCAGGAATATTCTGAAAAAATGTGAAATACATAATTAAACTGATTTAAGACAGCAATTGGCTATGAATACATTCAGGTATATAATCAGAAAAAAATAAGGTAAATGAATTTTAATCCCTTCTCTAGAGAGATTAGCTGATCTGTTCTCTATAAATTTATCTCTTTCTTGGTTTAAGCACTTGAAGAAAATCTCTAGCATTATCTGTTCACATTTTTTTCTGTAAAAGGCAGCAGAAATATCAAGGGGTCATCAGTTAAAAATAAATGAATCTTGGGGAATTTTGTAGAGTTTTTAAAACCCAGGGGCACCTGGGTGGCTCAGTGGGTTAAAGCCTCTGCCTTCCACTCAGGTCATGATCCCAGGGTCCTGAGATCCAGCCCTGCATTTGGCTCTCTGCTCAGCGGGGAGCCTGCTTCCCCCCCCCTCTCTCTGCCTGCCTCTCGGCCTACTTGTGATCTCTCTCTGTCAAATAATTAAACACAATCTTTAAAAAAAAAGTGATTTAGAATAAATTAGAAGTAATAAATGAAAATAATATTTAAGCTATAACAGTTCACAAATGTGTTCAAGAAATCAACAAGCTATTGTAACAACAAATTTATTGATTATTTTTTCCTATAAATACTTGGCTAATTTTTTCCTATATATACTTAGGTACCGTTAGTAATAAGCTATATTTCAGAACTTAAAATAGACTTTGAATCAGTATTTGAAGATATTTTCTATCTATAAATATAATGGTAGAATTTGACACATTTTAATTTCAATATTAGGGTGAATCACATGTTGATTCTAAGACTTAGTTTTTATTAGGAAAATATATTTATTATGAGAGTATCTCACAATGATAATTTTATTTTTTTGCCTTGACAGTTGATATCATGGTGCTATATCCACATCTGAATATCTGGAACTAGTTAATTTATTCATGTATTTCCTCAATTCTCTATGGGCTTCAGGATCATTACTGAGAACTCCGTTTGTTTTATAAAATAAAATCCTGGTTTTGTGTTATTTATAGATAATTTGAATTGAAAGTAATAAAATTACCTACTAAGAATACTCCTATCAATTGGCATGCTCAGTACTTTACATAGAAAATATCTAAACCTAAAATAACCATAAAAGAAGGTAGCTACTCTTTCTATTTACATTGAGAAAGCTAAATCTTGGGTAGTTTATGTGTCTTGTTAGATTTTAGCCATCTGATAACTGGCAAAGTCAGGCTATTAACACAGACCATTCGCTATACATTGTTTTTTTCTCCACTGAGACTAAAATATACACTTATATTACATTCCAATGGTCATTTTTATGTATCCTAACTATGTTTAACTTAGCATAAGACACCTAAAAGTCTTGATTTCTTTACATATCTGGCATATTTTCCAAATTAGTCTGTAAATTCTAGAACTAATGTATTTTTACATTTTTATGCTTAATAAACTCAATGGTCATTTTTTTTTTTTTCCATTCGTGCTTTGTAATTACTACAATGGTAACTATATTAGTACCAACAACTGTCTTCCCTGGACTATGTATTTATTGATACATTTAATTTGCAGAACACTTTTAGAGAATAGGTACTTATTACCTACATTTTATAGAAGGAGGGAGAGCTTGAATAAATAAATTATCCAACGTCATATACTTAACAAGTCATAGGGTTGGGATTTAAATGCAGCTGTTCATGATTATATACACATAGACAATAATTTTTTTTAAAGATTTATTTATTTATGTATTTGACAGAGAGGAGAGAGATCACAAGTAGGCAGAGAGGCAGGTAGAGAGAGAGGGGGAAGCAGGCTCCCTGCTGAGCAGAGACCCCGACGTAGGGATTGACCCTAGGACCCTGAGATCATGACCTGAGCTGAAGGCAGAGGCTTTAACCGACTGACCCACCCAGGCGCCCCTAGACAATAATTTTTCTAAAGAGTAATTTTTTAAGATTTTATTTATTTGAGAGAGAGAGAGAGTATGAATGGGGGTGGGGACAGTGAGAGCAGAAGAAACAGACTTCCCACTGAGCAGAAAGCCCAACACGGGCAGATCCCAGAACTTCAAGATCATGACCTGAGATGACGGCAGATGCTTAACCTAATGAGCCACCCAAAAAAGAGTATTAATAACAGAATTAACAGGACAAGAATTCCTTTTATAGGAATATTTTTTAATCAAAATTTAAGATATTATATTACATTCCTGACCATGAAATTCAAGAAAACAACACCATACCCTCTCTAGTATTCTCCATCCCTACTCAATATATTTCTGTTTTAATATATCTGGGGGATGACTGAAATAATGAGTAAGTCTAGGCCATAAAAATGGTTCTGAAGGAAATAAAATGGACATTTTATGAAAATATGAAATACAAAACTGTTTTAGTGTTAAGAGCAATGGCACATAATGTAAAGAATTAGAACTAAGGAGAAAAAGAAAAGTTAGATTACATAGTCATTGAACTTATAAAATAAATTCTAACTCAGAAAACTGTGGAATAGTGCAATGTCTTCAAACTATACGTGACGAGCACTAAGTAAGTTTTAGTTGAAGTTTTTTGGATTTAGGAGAACACTGAGAGATAAAAGTATACAATGGGAAATGACTTCTTGAGTTACTAGAATTTAAACTAATGTAAGAAAAAAAGATCTTTGTGATAAAACAGCAAAAGGGTTAATATTTAAAATTCAAAAAGTAAAATTAACTAGCATTTGCAGATTGTATTAATGCAGAATTAAGTGAAGAGTAATTTTAAAAATGCCTAAAAATTGTTTTTTATTCCAAGTTAAAGAGATTGTTTTAAGATGACGTTAGGTGTTCTGCTATAAACACACAAAATATCTGCAAAACTTTTACTAGGTAATGTAGCATCAAAGACAAAAACTAATGCTGATTTCTACTTTCATTCTTGATACTTCCACAGGGGAAAAAAATAGAAAAAAAAAAAAACAGGCAGAACTGTTACACATGATACATATAAATGGATGAAATAGGAGCATTTTAGAAGAGTTACATATTCAAAGGGAGATAACAGAGGGCATGCTTTATACTTATTAGGGCTACTAGAGTAAAACTACTTTTTAGAAATATTTTGAAACTTTACTTTGACAATCCCTTTGAGACATTATTTGCAAGAGAACCACTGAGAAATTATTTGCAAAAAATTATATATATATGCATATCTATATGTAAGAAAATATAAGAAAGCGAATGTAGGTATCAAGCTCCTACATTGTTTCAAGTACTTTACAAGAAGTATTTCACTTAATCTATTCATTTAATCCATCTTCTTCTAATCTACACAAAAACCCCTGGATATCATTACTTCCTTTCTATAGTTTTGGAAACTACAATTAGGAGAGCTTTAAGATCAGACTGCCAGTAAACAGATGGGTCAAGCTTTGAACCCTGGCATAAATAAGAAAAAAAGTTATTTTACTACAACCCTCACATGGCATCAACTTTTACTAGTGTTATGAAAACAAAGAGAAAACAAAATGACTTTGAGAGTATGAAAAACAAAATGAAATAATGTATATTTAAAATGTAACAGATTAATTTTTGAGACTAATAAGGTTTTTTTTTCTTTATATCTCATGAAAGATACACCATGATTATGAGAAGATGTGGTTGTTGCAGATGTGTTTGGGAGATTTTATAGCTATATTTGGGTCTGATTATAAGGATATAGGAGGAAAAAAAATTCCTGGGATATTCTAGGACAGTGGATCTCATAATTTAGCATGCATGATAATCACTAGGGGCCCAACAATTTGCATTTCTAAATATTTCCCAGGTGAGATGATACTGCTGGCTTAGGGACTTCACTTTGACAACCATTGCTCTGGGCAATAGACACCTGCCTTCAGTGAGACGCATCATAATAATAGTCATCTAGGCTTTCTACTACCTTGGGAATCCTTAGGCAAAGGAGTAGGATTTGGGCAATACTGCTTTTATTATTATTATTAATTATTATGTATTTATTATTATTAATATCTTATTGATTACAACAATCTGTTAATTATACTTACATCCTAAAATCTTAATTAAATTAAATTCTGAAGTTCAGACTCTAATTTACTATAAAAGATATGAATCAATAACACAAGTAATACAAGTAATGCTTCAAATTCCTGAAAATATTAAAATAAAAATATTACCAGTCAGCAGAAAGAAACATACTATCTTTATTTTTTTTGAAACATACTATCTTTAAAATTGCATGTCATTGCTATACAAAATATCCTCATTCACTTCAGTAAAGGATAAAGATGGCATGTGTAATTTAAAAAATAATTCATGTTTTATTTTTAATGCATTTTTATTTTATTTTATTTGACTACATTCAAATAAATAAAACGTATTTCACAATTAATTTAGTTGGGATATATACTAAAATGCATTCAGTAATTCTAAATAAATATAGCCACACATTTTACTTTTCTCTGCATTTCATCAGACAGATCTCTTGCATTTATGCAATATCGGAAGAAATATGGGACAGATGGAAGAAAGCCTTCATTTCTTTTCTCTCCATTATTATTTATATTTTCTCAACAAAGGATGGATCTGATTAATTATAGGTTACCTAACAACCTAAGTATCTTTAGCAAATTAAAGCAATTCATTTTATCTATTGAACATAATATAGCACTTTCTCTAAAATTAGATCCTTTAAATAATTTTTAAACAGCAAATATAAAAGTACTTAATGTTGAACACATAAAATCAAATAATAGCATCTTATATAGTCAAGTGTCAAGAACAGAAATTTCTTTGAGTATTGAATGACTATTCAAAATGTGCATACTCCTAAAGAAATAAGTGCATACTCCTAAAGAACCTACACATGTATATGATTGTAATTTTATATTGACTTGGAGAAAGAGGAATATCATTGCAAGTATTGAATTAACATAATAGAAAAGGGATATTTTATTGTATTGAACCACAATAAGCCTGTGTTTAAATAATTCCCTAAATAAAACGTTTTGATTGTGTGAAACAGTTCATACTAACCGAAAACAGGATGAGATTTAAAGAAGTAAATGTTGCTTTCTGTATGATTTTCTAAATAAATGGTTTAACGCTTAAAAAGATGTTGGATTGGGGATTTCTAGCTGGAAAATGTGGTTCTGAATGCCAAGTTCATGGTATTCAAGCTCTTCCTTAAATGTCAGGGCTGTTCACCTGTATCAAGCACTGGACTGATAAAAGCAGTCAGGGAAAGAGAAAACAGAAATGAAATCAAATATGACATATGGAAGAACAGAGCAGGATACTATGAAAACTCATATCCTTCACTAGAAAAAAAATAGTACTTGAGTTGAATTTCTGAAAATGGGTTGGGATGTTTTCAAATTTTATTTTATTTTTTCCAGTTTTATTGAGAAATAATAGATATATGTCACTGTATAAGTTTAAGGAGAACAGTATGATAGTTAGATTTACATGTATTACGAAATGATTAGCACTATAGGTTCAGCTAATATTCATCTGCCAATATGGAGAACTGAAGATTTGATCTCTTAACTTTCCTTATATCATACAGTAGTGTTAGCTAAGATCATCATGCTATACATCTCATCCTTGGTACTTACTTATCTTATAACTGGAAGTTTGCACCTTTTGGCCATCTCCTCCAACCACCCTCCCCCATTTCATAACCACAGGTCTGAGGTCTTTTTCTATTAGTTTGTTTTTGTTGTTGTTTCTTTGTTTTTGTTTTTTAGATTTCACATATAAGTGAGATCACACAATATTTGTCTTCCCTGACTTCTATTACTTACCATAATTTTCTCAAGGCCCATCCATGTTGTTGCAAATGGTAGGATTTCCTCATTTTTATGGCTGAATAATATTCCTCTGTGTGTGTGTGTGTGTGTGTGTTTATGCATCCACTGTACTTAGGCTGTTTCCATGTCTTGGCTATAATAAATAATGCTGCTATTAACATGGGGTACAGCTATATCTTCAAATTAGTGTTTTTGTTACCTTCAGAGGTGGAATTGCTTAATTATGTGATAGTTCTATTTTTAAGCTTTTAAGGATTGTTCTGCTTTTCTAATGCCTTTTGTTTTACGTTTACATTCCCATCAACAGTGCACAAGAGTTCCCTTTTCTCCTCATCCACATTAACATTTTCTATCTCTTGTCTTTTTGATTATAGCCATTCTAACAGGTGTGAGGTGACAGCTCATTGTGATTGTTAAAATGTCAATACTACCAAAACCCATTTATAGATTCAATGCAATCCTTGTCAAGATTCAAATGGGATTTTCCAGAAACAGAAAAAACACACCTAAAATTTATGAAACTGCAAAGACCCCAAATAGCCAAAGAAATCCTGAGGAAGAAAAACAAAGCAGGAGATATCATGCTTCCTGATTTCAAGCTATACTATAAAACTAGTCATTAAAACAGTATGTTACTGACATAAAAACAAATAGTCCAATGGAATAGAACTTTAAGCCCAGAAATAAACCCAAGCCTACAGTCAACTAATATTGGAGTCAAGAATACTCAAAGGAAAAAAGACAGTTTCTTCAACAAATGGTTCTGGATAATTGGATATTCACATATAAAAGAACAGAACTGGATATATATCTTATACCATTCACAAAAGTTACTTTGAAGTAGACTAAAGACTTAAATGTGAGACCCAAATCCATGAAAGTGCTAGAAGAAAACATAGGAACAAAGATCTTTGAAATGGGTCTTTTAATGATTTTTTGGAAATCATACCTAAAGCACAAGCAGAAAAATAAAAAATAAAAAAATGAGACTACATTAAACTGAAAAGCTTCTGCACAACAAAAGAAAGCATCAACAAAAAAGACAACCAACAGAATGGGGAAACTATCAGCAAACCCCACTATATATGAAATGGGGTTAATACCCGAAACATATAAAGAACTCATACAACTCAATAGCCAAAAACCAAAATGAAACAAAAGCAAAAATAAACAACCCAATTAAAAAAAAATGAGCAAAACACTTGAACAGACATTTATTTTCTTTTTTTTTAAGATCGAAGTTGTTTGTTTTTTGTTTTTTTTTTTTTAAGATTTTATTAATTTATTTGAGAGTGTGAGAGAGAGAGCATGAGCAGGGGGAGCACAACCAGAGGCAGAAGGAGAAGCAGACTCCCTGCTGAGCAGGGAGCCCAATTCAGGCCTCAATCCCAGGACCTTGAGATCATGACCTGAGCCAAAGGCAGATGCTTAGCTGACTTAGCCACCCAGGTGCCTCTGAACAGACATTTCTCTGAAGAAGATATATGAAAGGTCAACAGTTACATGGAAAGGTGCTGAATATTACATATCACTAGGGGAATGCAAACTAAATGTTACATTCATCAAGTCATAAAAGTATAAAATTATGATAGTTAAATAGACTTTTGTACAACGTGATTAAAAAATGAAACTGGATGCATTTTTCACGGTCCAATCAAAAGTTAAAAATGAAATTTTTAGAGGAAAAATATAAAAATGTTTTGTTTTCATTTAGTAATTATTTTTTTACTTGTCTTTTCTCCTTCCTTGAACATAGGAAATATTAACACTTATTCTATCTAACTTTTGAGAGATGAGTGGCTATTTAGCATCCTGCTGGTTGATGAGGTATTTCCCTTTAGTGGAAAAAGATCAGAGAATGTTTACCTATTATATAACATCACTTTAAGCAGGATGTAAATCTAAAGTGATATAAATTGCAATATATATATTCATTCAAGAATTTTTTATATATAGCCTATGTCTTAAGTCTTGAATCAAACAGTTGAATTTCAATGTGTTTTTATTTTGGTTGTGACGATATAATATGTGAGAAAATACTGAATAAAAGAAACAGAGGACACATACAAAAAAAGAAGGTGGTAAAATCAATTCTATGGACATGAGTGATAAAATCTAAAAGACATAGGAACATTTTGATGCACTCCAGTGGAACATAAAACTCTGCCATACTTCTCTATCCTTTTATATTCCCTTATATAAAGAAGGTGCATTTTTTAAAAGATTTATTATTTATTTTAGAGACAGAGAGAGAGTGCAAGCAGGGGGAGAGGCATAGAGACAGCAAGAGAATCTCAAGCACTCCCTGTTGAGCATGAGCTGGACTCAGGGCTGATCCTACAACCCTGAGATCATGACCTCAGTCTAAATCAAGAGTTGGACACTTAACTGACTGAGGCATTCAGGTGCCACAAGAAGTTATATTATTCTTATTTTACATACAATGCCCTACAGGATTAGACATTTCCAACATTGCACTTTGATTTTATAGTGCATAATACACTTAATTTAAAAGGAATATCTTAGAGCAGCTAGATTATAAAACTAGCTCTATTTTGGATGCTCTAAGGTAAATAAAAGGTTCAATTTGAATCAAATATAGCTTCCAATGAGAGAGGTTACTTATTACACATTCCTTTCTTATCTTTATTTATTTATTTATTTTTTGGGGGGTTGCGTCTGGTAGGAGAGATTCACGTATGCTCACATGAAGCTATTATATAAAAATTACATGACAACTTTATCTCTATTTCTTTAACTTTAATGGAGATCTATTGAATATATATGAAAGTTGAGGCTTTAGCTAACTTATATAGCCTCTCCATTTCCACTCTTTCCTTTAATCATTTAGTAGTACTAGTAAATTTTAGTTTACCTTTGAATACTGTTCTTGAGGCTTAGTTAATTTTCCCTTTTTTATGTTGCCCCTCACTCACTAACAATAATTTGTTAGTTCCCCCCATGCAAATTCGGAAACTCTTATTTTTGTGTATGTTTCTCTCATATGGAGAACTCTTCTATACAACTTCTATCCACCTAGATTTGAAAACTAATCTGTATCCTCAACTCAGCAAGTCCGTAAAGATCATTTGGGATATCCATCTGCACTTCAGAGATCAGAATGCATGTTCTGACAGAAATTGGAACATGCACAGGGCTTCCATCATTTGCTTTCTTTTTCTCAGGGTTCTTAAACTACTACAATATAGCACTTCCATGGTGCGATGACTGAAAACTATTGTTTCATATATTTTGTCCAATTTTTAGTTGTTTAGAAGGAAAGGTGACATCTAGTCCCTGCTCCTTCATCATAGCCAGAACAGAGGTCCACATAATTGTTTGTTTGTTTGTTTGTTTTCTCAAAGTTCATCACATAATTAGACATAATTAGACTTTATAGCTAGGGTTAATAATCACTCTATAAGGTAGAGTGCACTTTCTTTCAAAATAGAGAAACTTTATATTATCTTAAAATATGAGGCACATGAATTTTTTGGCTATCTCTTACCCTTTATCCAATATCATTTTGCCTCTAGAGATAAATTTAAGGTTTTCTTTTTTTTTTTAAGTTGATTAACACGTATTTCTTTTAATAGTTGAGTCTCTTACAGCTTAAAGTTCAGCCCTCATATCAGAAGTCTTAGCATTAACTGAGAGCATATTAAAAATCCAGAATCTCAGATCTGCTGGGTTGAAGTATGCATATTCACAAGATCCTTGGGTGATACCTGAACACCTTATATTCTGATAAATTCTGAATAAGATACAGATTACAAAACTAAGGAAAACCAAATGAAATTGATATGTGAGGAATCAAGATAACTAATAAGACAATCTAGATTCTAAACAATCAAGAACTAATAAGGAATCAAGATAACTTAAAAGACCACCTAAAGATTCGTTACTTTGTGTTTTCAGTTGCATTGATTATGTACATGCTACTGTTTTTATGTTACCCACTTCCACGTTATCTTACAGAAAGTATCTTCCTAAAGTGATAAAATGGTAATCAAAGTAAATATGATATTGTGGAAAGTGAATTCTAGCCCTTGGAATCTTATTTGTGAGTTAGTTTCAGTGAATAAGTCAACAGCAACATGCTGTCTTTTTCTAATATTAGTTTATTCTGTCACTTAGTTCCATTTAGTGTCAGGTTGTGTTAGAATTGTAAAGAGTACATATAAACCAGGTCAAGAAAAGAATGGCTATTCTTTGGAAATAATTGACAGAATAATAAACCTTTCACTATTTTACTTTGCAGGAAGTCAAGGGACATCAATAATCATGTCACTTCTCCTGCAGTCCTTCTGAAATTTTTATGGAATGCTGTAAATGAAGAGGGGGCTTATTGAGAGAAAAGTAAAATATTTCTGAAAGATGAATGTAAATGCATTATTTATTGTCAAGGTAAATTTGGTAGATTTTTTCCCTACTTAGGTCTCCTTCAACTCAACAAATTAAATGGGTAAGTATGTATTAAATAGCTTCTGGGAGTAAGGTAATGTGCTGGGGACTGCAAATAAAGATATTCAAGACACCATTATATTATCTAACATAGCTAACAATTGGGTAGGAGAACATGAGATATAAACACAAGAAAGTTCAATATAAAGTAAGTGGCATTAAAGAATATCTGAAAACATATATATTTAAAGACAGCATCATTTAGCTTTGACATCCAAAGGAAATTCACGAGAAAAGACAAAATGTGGCCATGTGCTAATGATACCAGGTTGGAAAGCTTTGTAGATAGGATCAAATTAGGAAGTCTGATCACAAGAATCCACAGAAGTGGTTTACCTGGATGATTATATAGAGAATTGGAAGGAAGAAAAGTTTAAAATGATCTTTGGTGGAGTGAAATAGGGAAAGAGAGAATTTGTATGCAACATGGTTTGAAAGTTTTTGGCCAAGTGAGTGACAAAAGCGTGATTTGTTCCATAAAGTACATCATTACATAGGAGGAGGTGGAGAACTGGGGAGTTAATTAGCTCAGGAATAATCTTGGTAAGAGAAGAATCAGAACTGAAGGGACGCAATATCTATGATAGGTGTACTGGAGGTACATGCCTTACCGATTTGAAAATAAAAGGATAGACGAAAACTCTTAAAGCATCAGAAATCATCAAAAGGAATCCAATTTTTCTTAGGGGAGAGCTCCATTTGTAGATATTATAAAGAAAAAGAATCAATTGCACTGGCAAAGGGGTTTGAGGCATGCTGGATTTATGGTATTGCTGGAAATCTAAGGGGAAATGCAGAACAAGTAGGTGAAATGTATGTCTAGATTTAACAATAAAACTTAAAGACCTATGAGTTTAATTTGACTTCTATAAATTTTGTGGTGTACATAGTACGTATGTATCTAAACGAGGTAATACAGACATAGAAATGCATGAAACCAAGGAAGTATATTTGAGAAAAAAGGGAAAAGACCAAGAAGTAAGTTGGACAGCATAGTTTTAAGGAAATAGAGGTGTAAAGATAGAAGATAATGAAAAAAATAGAAAAAAAAAAAAGTCCAGGACAGGAAGAGTCAGGACAAATAAAATGAAACAAAGGAAGAGAATTACAACATGTATCAATAGTTTTATGTATTTCAAAAAGATGGAGAAAAAGTAAGTAAAATGAATTATTATTGAATATAGACATCAGTGTTACACAAATGTCTGGACTTTACAGATAGTGTTTCTGTGATCTATTCTAGAACTCAGAATAATCTCCCCATTTTTAGGTCAGCTGATTTAATTAACCTTATTTCCATGTGCAAAGTCTGTTTCCAGCAGTACCTAGATTTATGTTTCACTGAATAACCAGGGGATGGGAATCTTAAGGTAGTCTTCCTTAGAATTTCACCTACCACAACTGGAATCTTTTTTTCAGGTTTATATGGCTTTCTCTGTACATCTTACGTTTCATAGTACGTGTCTAGGTGTCGCTAGGCAGTCTCTTTCTTGTTTCAGATACCTCATTCCCAATATCTGAGAGAACATTTGTTCACGAGGCCTTTCAAAGTAATACTTTCTACTGAAATGCTAAGGAGAGTGGCTTTTTCTGATAAGCTTTAGGAAATGCTTTCTGCTTCAAGTGTGAACCTAAGACTGACTCTCAGGACAGAGTTCAAAGACACAGCCTTGGTTCTCCCTTCAAAACTTTATCCTTTCTCAGTAAGATGTGTTTTCTATGTTTTCTTCCGTAGTAGGCAAAGATAGCTGCAGTAAACCTATCTCCTTGATTGGAATCTGGCCAAAAACAAAACAAAACAAAAACCTTTCAATAAAAACAGTTTCTCTCACATTGGATCACCTTGGGTACTATGACACTACATGAGTTATGCCATTACATTCTCAAATCCCTCCCTAAAGTCTCACACAGCAGGGCAGTGAGTGTTTCTGCTTACTCAGGTATATTCCATATGCAACAATGTAATTTAAATGAGGGTACTGACAGAAATGGTGAGAATGGCATTGGGATAATTTTTGCCTTAGGGATATAAAAATAGCCACATCCTCAGAAAGCTCAGCACAGAAGAAATACCATATTCTCATGGGGGAAAAAAAAAAAAACATAGCAAAGGTACTCTGTCCGCAGCAAATTATCCTCTCCCCGTTGTTTGTAGCTCTTGCCTATTTCTAAGCAACAAATCATTCTGCATTCTTCTCATCCAAATTTGCTGCTCTGCCCTTTTTTTTTGCTAAGATCTCATTCAAAATAAAGAACAAAACAAACAACATACCCCGAAGTTGCCATGCTAAGGTCTTCCTAAATTCCCATTTCATCTTCCACTGTGCTTCTGGTCTCACTTAATGCTTTGTCCAAAAACTCAACTTCATCTTAATATTCACCAAATGGCCTTGCAGTCATTGCTGCTGGACACAGACAACCTCAGGTCCTGGCATGATCAGCAGCAGTAGTATTTCTACTTCACACTCTTTTACAATGAGGCTAGAAAAACTAAGGTTATAGAAGATTCTTAATCCATAAATATATCCAAAATAAAGTTGAGCTTTTGACGATAAAAAAAAGTGGGAAAAATTTGGTTAAAAGTTCAGATACTGGGGCACCTGGGTGGCTCAGTGGGTTAAAGCCTCTACCTTCGGCTCAGGTCATGATCTCAGGGTCCTGGGATAGAGCCCCACATCAGGCTCTCTGCTCAGCAGGGAGCCTGCTTCCCCCTCTCTCTGCCTGTCTCTCTGCCTACTTGTTATCTCTCTCTCTCTCTTTCCCTCTCTCTCAGTCTGTGTCAAATAAATAAAATTAAAAAAAAAAAAGTTCAGATATTTTCGGGTGCCTGATGGCTCAGTTGTTAAGCATCTGCCTTCAGTTCAGGTCATGATACCAGGGTCCTGGGTTCAAGCCCCGCATCAGGCTCCCTGCTCAGAAGGAAGCCTGCTTCTCACTCTCCCATTACCTCTGCTTATGTTCCCTCTCTCGCTGTGTCTCTCACTCTGTCAAAATAAATAAAATCTTAAAAAAAAAAAAAAAGTTCAGATATTTCATATGGCATCTATAAGTTCTAATTGGAAGAAAATGAAAAGTAGGTATGTTTGGAAAGGTTTTTTTTTTTTAATGCATCAAGTATTTTTTGAGCATTTAGTATGTCTAGCCACTGTGCAGTGCACTTAGATCTAAAAATTTACCCTTGCCAACAAGCAGTTTAGGACCTAGCTATTAAAAAAAAAGTAAGAAAATGATTCATGAATAGTTAGTGAGGGGGTAAATAAAGAAGGACTAAAGTATCAAATAATAGTACAATTTGTTGGGAATCGCAACAAGGGAACACGTTCTGGGATAATATGAATGGATTTTCTCAAAAATATTGCTCTTGAGAGTGCCTGCTAAATGGTCAACATCTTTTCCAGCAGCCTTGTTTCTACAAGTCCTTTTGCAACAATGAAAATTAGAAAAGTGCAGCTGTGATTTAGACAGAAAGAAACATTGCATACATCCATGAAGAATGAAGAACTTTCCACAGAAATATAAAGGATTTCAAATGGAAGCTGGCAAAGGCATTTAAAACTTTCAAGGTCTATTGCTTTGCTTTGTTTTCATTTTTATTTTATTTGTCCCAATATCAAGATATTTTCCAATCTAAATTATTGGTCTGTTGCGAAGATTGAAACTAAAAATATAGCACAAGGTGAAAAGTGATGTCCAGATAGTCTTACAAAAGGCATTTGTCTTTGTTGCTGAACCTGTAAAGCCTTCAAAAATAAATTCAAATTGGCAAACTTAAAATAGATTATTAATTATATATTAAGTAAAAGAGCTATGACATAATTCTGGCACACCAGTTCATAAAACTAGATCTCTTGATAATTTGATTGATGTAATTTTATTCTCCACAGATTTATAATTTATAGCAAGCTGACTTTAAAAATTATTAGATGCAACTGATTGATATAATTAGATCATGAAAATGAATGAAATCTTCTGACATATTAGGCAGTAACTCATTTAAATGAGGTGCCTAATTTGTTAGCTTCCAAATCAATTTTAGGTAAGTAATTTATATTGCTGACTTATATTCCAATTTATGAGGACAAAAATATTAAGCACTATCCAGTCTGTTGAGGGACTGCCAAAGAATCAAGCATTTTAGTGCTGAGAAGGTTAAGTGTATAAATGCTTAATGACCTAAACCAACAAGCCAAGATTTTTTGGGCAATAAAAGTAAATAATATAATTCAACGAAGTGACAACTGCTAATTTATGAAGTACTGAAACTTGTCAGCTGGGTCAGGTATAACCAGGTATAGTTTTCTAATTAAGAAGTCTCTTGCAAGCTAATAATATAGTTGGAATTTATTTCTACTAATGTATTTTAATGGAATCTGTACCAAATATTTGAAATGTCATTTTTGTCAGTAAAGAATGGAGTATTGGTTTATCACTGAACTACAGGGATCTATTTAGAACTACTTAACTACACACTGAGGCTTATAGATGTGTATATATGATATTTTATACAAAAATAAAGATATTCCAAGGGAGAATGATTTGTCACTTGGTCAAAACAGTGTCTCAGGGTACACACAGTGCGGAACATGTTTCTCTCATTGTTCATCATGAGAGAAGTTCAAAATATAACTTGGTATGCAATACCTTTCTCAGTTGGAATAAAGGCATCGGGCAGCCTCTGAACAGTGGCAATTGCAAAGAGCTGCAAACTATAGCACCAGAGAGGTTAACGGAAAACCAAATCCTACTGAGTCCGTGGCAAGAACTGCAGATCACAGGGCTTACCTCTCAATCACACATACACGAGCGTGAAGAGCCCACAGTCATCTTTTGGTTGAAACAACAATGACAGTTGTTAAAAAGATGTATAAATGTGCTCTCTTTGAGACACCTAAGTTTATATATCACTGAACACTATTTCCATTTATGTTTTGAAATAATCTCTTAAACTGCAGATAGCCTGTTTCCTTGCTCTTTGATAGTCGTCTGGGCTTTTGTACTCTGAGACACAGTATTTTAATGATTTCACATAATTTTACATTCCAAAAGTGATAAAAATGCTTTGTATTTTAAATCCTGATTTCTGTTTACATATATTTTTGTGGCTATATATCCATATGAATTATTATATATATATATATGTTGTAGACATTAACACTAAGAGTGATATAAATTATTCCAACATGGAAGTAATTTTTCTTAGGATCTACTAATATTTTTAACATAAAATTTATTTTACCATGTTATCAGAGTGAGCATATCTATTGGGGGTAAAATATAACCATTCCTGGGGTCTTTTTAACTACTCTAATATGTTTATGTCTTCATGTCCAATTATATATGACTTACTCATCTGGAGTCAATCTAACTGAATATTTGTTTCATATTCCTCCTCTCATCCTTTCTTTGGGGCAGACTTTTCATCTATTGTAATATGCATTGTTTTTTTAAATGTCAAACCCCTTCTACATGTGGGGAGGAAACCATCTAATTTACAACAGAGGCAACTGTCTACCTAAGGGCAGAACACTATTAAATTGCCCAGGACAAGGACAGGATACTTGTTTCCTAAGAAGGTTGCACTGATGGACATTTTACTTTTATACCTTTTAACTGAAACCAGATATTTGAGATTTCAAAGAACACAGTAATTCAGAGAAAATGGAGATAGGTATAAGAGAATATGAGAATGTTGAACTCTTTTGAAAAGAAAATGTTTTTTTGTTTTGTTTTGTTTTTCTTCAGATTTGGGAAGGTAGAGGAGGAAGTAGGAAGAGTGAGTTTGAAGTTTCAAAAATTCAAAAAACAATAGCTGATAAATATTTTTACATTCATTACATTACTAGGAAAATTATCTTTGAGCTCTCAGACTCGATGCCAATATGATGCCAGTAAGTGCCCACGTGATTGCTGACCCTGAGGCTGGTCTTTAGAGATAATTGCTTTCTCTTTCCCGTATATCTTCTAGAGTCACACAGACTCGACAAAACATGGCCATATCCACACAAAGGGGTGCCAAGTATTTTTGAAAGAAAGAAATCAAATGAGATGGGTAATTGGTTTTATAATAGGAAATTAGATTATTAGTTTATACCAATATTAAACTGAGTTTTAATTTCCTGTGATTTATATTCCTGTATGTGTAAATCATCCATTGAGTACTTGAAAAACCATAATCTATATCCATATCTATGTCAATCTACCCACCTCCACTGGCGATCAGAATACCTATTTCACTTATCTCAAACTCTGTCCTAATGCACTGAAATGCCCTAATTTATACTAAATTTTATGTTTTCATTTTCAAAAGATACTGGTTCATAGTAAATTCCAAAAAGGAAGTAAATTCCTGAATAATAATTATTGTTTATAGGAAATACCTATGATAGCAGGATTATATTGAAAATAAATTCTAATTTTACACAGTAACAAGTCACAAGATATGAAGCTGCAAAATATGTATTTACGGGGATCATAAGCTAACAACCACTGCGAATGACCTTGAAAACCCCAACTATCATCAAACCATGCAAGCACTATTGGATTTCTGTCAAGAGGCATAGAATATTTAAATAAAAATAATAGAAGATCATGTTAAATCGCATAGTAGTATGTAAGAACATTTGGCACATCTTAGATTTATAGCATCACAGTTCTATCTTTATGAGCATAAACTAGTCAAATTGGTCTATAGCAAGTATCATAACCATTTGCCAGGACATTTAAATGGGAATAAGCAACAAGGACACATTTTCCCTAAGGAAAGTATAAGTAAGAGGAAAACATTTCAAGGCAAAGAATAAAGGCTATTTAGTATGTCAAATGCATTCTTGTTCCTGTATTTCATTTTTTATTGTGCCACCTAATGATTATTTTGTGGGTTATCTAAAAAAGCCTTTCCTTGGACAACCCTGACAAATGACTTTGCAAATATATTTAGTATCTTCAAGAGAACAACATTTATTTTTACAATGATAGAGAAAAGGTTTAATTTTTAAAACTACTATTTAATTTATGGTTGCTGCAAAAAGCAATTGTAAATTTTATAGTATTGATTTAACTTTTTACAACCTGTATGCAAAAAAGCAATTAATAAAGGGTGTTTATTTGATCTGGGAGGAGTATTATTTATGAATGGGTGAGAATGCACATATGTTTGGTTGTTCAGAGTGTGAATGAGAAACATAAAGGAGAAGAAATCAACAACCCAGCTTGGCGTAAAGGGTTGAGAAGAATTTTGATCTGAACTGTCATTTTCCAAAAATGTCTAATATACTATAGGATAGCTGCCCCAGATAAGTATAATTGGTTGGGGAGAGAAGTGAGAGAATTAAGAAAACATATCTATAAATGTGGATAGCTTTGTAATAGGTAATGTTGACTAGGCCAAAGTACATTTCCCAAACTTTATTTTCTTATATGTTTCCAATTAGGATGAACCACAAAGGATATTAGTGGAAGATTTGGACACAAGGGAAGCAGCCGCCATTTTTGTTTAGTTCACACACATTGTTGCTGATCTGCTGACTTACACTGGTGATAGGAAGCAACAGCTAGGCCTGCAACTGCTCTACCTTCCTCTTAAGTTTCTCTCATGACTGGGCCACGGATGTGTATCCAGTTTAGTGATGAAGGGCTCTGGCTTCTGCAGGATGCTCTGATAACCAAAATCACAGGTAACAAGAACTGAAATGGGGTTCAGTTCATCCTATGAGAATCCAATTTGTTCTTGAGAATTTCAGCGTGCCCTTGAGCTTCCCTTCTTTACAACCATTTTCCCTAAATGACTGCATGCCCTGTGGAAGTGAAGTTCCAGCTCTAGATGTAGAAACGATAGTTTTGGTTTTTTTTAAGATTTTATTTACTTATTTGACAGAGCGAGAGATTACAAGCAGGCAGAGAGGGAGGCAGAGGGAGAGGGGGAAGCAGGCTCCCTGCTGAGCAGAGAGCTGGATGTGGGGCTCTATCCCAGGACCCTGAGATCATGATCTGAGCCGAAGATAGAGGCTTTAACCCACCGAGCCACCCAGGGGCCCCTCGAAACAATAGTTTTATAGACACTGTTTATCCAGCTCTTATGATTCCATGATTATACATGGCCACTTCCTGTAACAAATCCCTTTATACACACACACACACACACACACAAACACAAGGTTCTTCTTCTCTGGTTGAATGTTGACTGATACAATCACTAATATTTTTGTTGATATCAAGGCAAAGATGAAAAAGCAACCATAAAATATAAAACAGATAATGAGAATTCAGTAAATGCAAAAAATTAGAGCCTGAGATGATTAAGAGAAATTTTAGTCCACAGAAATTCACAGGTTGTTTTATGGTTGTGAAACAGTTCTCTCTAGATCTTCACAGGCTAAGTAACCCAGGCAGAAATATGAGTTGCATTCCCCATGGTAAAAGTTCTTCATGTTTTCCTTCTTTGTTTTCTTCATTAAAAACCCAGCTTCCACAGAACTTTCTAAAAGATTATTTTTAAAATACAAATATGATTTTAATCATGTGCTTAAAATGACTCCTTTTTTCCAATGATGTAGTCCAAGTACTGTAATATAATCAGCCCCCATTTATTTAATAAATAAACCTTATATAAATACCTATTAGGCATCAGGATATCTTCCAGGCCTGAGAGATAAAGTGTTGTGAAGACAGACAAATACCTTAATCTCTTAGATGTTGCCTTCTATGATTTTGGAGATTATAATCCTTATAAAGAAAAAAAAAACAGCATAAAATTATGGTTGCATACATGTCTTTCCCAATGAAATACTTTAATAATTACTGTTTTCCTCAAGAAATAATCTTCTTTCTGCTTTGTTCCAAACATTGCTAAGGTAAACCTTTTTGTCATCACAGTATTTTTTTTAAAGCCTCTGGTTATTCTGTTCTTTTTTTTTCTTGTCTTTCTAATCTTTCTTACTATTAAAGGTCAGCTTCTATATCGATCCTTGTTTCTATATGCTGTCATTTGTAGATCCTTTTGTAAATGTAAAGTCTAAGGACAAATACAAACTAATAATAAGAGGTTTAATTTTCCCAGTTGAAAATGGGAGAAGAGATTTTCCTTTCCCTTCTCTCTGAGAATTTACCTTAGAAAATTTGTAATTTTAAGTATTTTCTTATCTCTTTAAAATGTATGTAGGTCCTTTCAAAGACTAGATAGGCCTTTCCTCAGCTGGCCTTTTCTCAGCTTTTGTTTTTTTTAAGATTTTTTAAAAATTTATTTGAGAGAGACCCCAGCTAGTCAGAGAACAGGAATGGAGGAGGAAAGGGGAAGAGGGAAAGGGAGAAGCAGGCTCCCCCCGTAAGCAGGGAGACTGATGCAGGGATTGAACCCAGAACCCTGGGATTAGGACCCAAGCCAAAGGCAGACACTTAACCAACTGAGCTTCCCAGGCGCCCCTTTTATCAGCTTTTGACCTGAGAATTGGTGCTTTACATGATCTTTCTCTCTCCTTTAGTGATTGGTTAAACTCCTGGCCTGGAGAAAAATTCTGGTCAACTGTTAAAGGCCTTTTTAATTGGGCTTCTTTTTCTCATAATATTAGTTTTATTTTGTTTTTTTCTGGTGTCTCCTTGCCTTGTGCCAAAATTCCTTCACTGCTGCCTTAACTCCAGCCCACAGATGATCCTTTCTACTTAAGGAGGTTCATATATGTTGTCTACCTTGGATTCGGCTGTCTCTGCCTTTGGTAACTCCTATATATAAATTCCCCAAAGGACCAATGTTGACCCATAGAGACATCTCCACACCCTCATTCAGCAGGAAGAAGCTATAGAATATAAGACTTTCCACTCTCAACAAACGTAAAGATTTAAGGCTCAAAATTATTCAGGAGAATGATGAGGAGAAAAAATAAATTTTCCTTACAACTTGCAGCCCACTGACAAATACTTGAGAGAGGCAGAGTATGACTATCCTCAAAGAATGCACAACTGTTTTAATGTTAATGTTTTGCTAGAGGCAAAAGCAACCTTAGCTTGACAACAGTAAGACCTCCAGGATCCTGTAAGTCTTCTTTAACATATGAAAATCCTTTTGGAAACTTGCTTTATCTCTACTCCCCCAATTTAAAAATATATACTCAATCCCTCCTCACATCCTAGTATAGGTCTTCTTGCCCATGGGGGTCCTGTCCACTTTGTACTGGGGGGAGGGGGCAGGAGGGAATGGTGTGCGTCAAGAAACCTGGGAGCCGTTTTTTTTGAAATGCCAAATCAAGGGAGATACACCCAGATCTCCAAGTTTCTACAGGATAGTAACCAGGCTTAGATGAGTGCCTACTTCAAGTATCAAAACTACCACTTGTTATAAGGAGATGAGAGGTTTGTTCTTCCTCCAGATAAAAACAATTAACCAACATATAGTCATCCTAAATACCAGGTGAAATTAGGAAAACCTATGTGTGAGAAAGAGAGCTGTCAAGCCTCTCGCTTGAGGACTAGTTACAATTTGTTTTGATAACACATATGCAATAAGTTGTAACTGCTTGTCTATATAAAATGTGAGGTTTCTGTCTGTCTTTGCAACCTTTTAGCAGACTGACTATGAAGTAAGTGCACGGCATTCAGGCTTATTCAACTGCAAACTTCTTTCTCTACTGTCTTTGTGGAGAGATTTCCCAGATTGGGAGAAGACTTTATTGTTACTATTTCCCCATCAAAACTCGTGAACTGTTTTCCTGGGAATATACTCATTCATTTTATTTCCTTCAAAATTGAAAGTATTCTTTTTTTTAAATGAAATTTTGTATTTCACCTTATATGAACTTAGAGCTATTTTTCCCCCTGAAAGTGTTAAAGTCTTGTTTCCAGAAGTATATATATTAACATGTTCATAATCTTGTTCTTCTATTTTTTTAAAAAAATGAGATGATTTGTTTATGCCTTTAGCCCTATACTAAGTTTAGGGAAACTTCTCTATTACTGTTTTATATAGTTTTGTTTTGTTTTTTAGTGGGAAGAGGGAAGGAAGAATCTTAAGTAAGCTCCTCACCCAGCACAGAGCCCGACATGGGGTTTGATCTCACAACCCTGACATCATGACATGAGCCAAAATCAAGAGTCAGACCTTCAACCAACTGAGCCACCCAGGTGCCCCAGATGTTTTTGTTTTTACTTTTTATTGAGATATTGGAAATGTAAAAAGCTATAAATATTTAGTGTATACATGCAATGAGTTTGGAGATAAGTATATGTCCATGAAACCATCCCGACCGTTAAGGCCATAAACACAAGCATCGTCTCCCAAATTTTCCTAATACCTCATTTATTATTATTGTGTGTGTGTGTGTGTGTGTGTGTGTGTGTGTGTGTGTTTGTCCTGTTCCTACAGGAGAGAACGTAAGACCTACCCTCTTAGCAAGTTTTATAAAAACAATGCAGAATTGTTGGCTATAGGCATTATGATATGGAGTCATCTCCAGAACTTATTTATCTCATAAAGCTGAAACTTTGTACCATTTGACAATTACTTCTTCATTTCCCCTTCTTCCAGCTCTTGGCAACCACAAGTCTACTCTCTGCTTCTTTGAGTTTGTTTAAGATTATTCATATAAATGAGGTTAATAGTATTTGCCCATGCTGACATTTCACTTAGCATAATGTCCACCAGGTCCATCCATCCATATTGCCACGAAGGGCAGAATTTCCTTATTTCTTAAAGCTGAACATAATTCCATGGTGTGTGTGTGTGTGTGTGTGATGTATTCTTTATCCTTTCATCCATTTGATGAGGGAGCAGAAGGCAAACCTAAGGATAAAGCACAAGTGGACACCCTGCAAACCCCACTTCCCCTCAACCCTCGACTCCTGAGTGGGATATGTGTGATGTTCCTTAGGCACTTCTGGTTGCCCTAAAACCAAGGGAAGTGAAAAACAAATGGTTAACTAATAGAGATCACAGTTCTACCAGAAATGAGTCTCCCTTGATTTAGAATTGTCTTAGTGATTCACAAGAAAAAGCAGTTTTATCAATAACCTAACTTCCAGAGACTCATATACTCAATTTCCTGGAGCCCTAACATTACCCTTCCCTCCACAGTGATTCGGAAAACAAAGGCAGAAGGAAATACAGGTAAAATTAAATTTCCTCATAACCTGCAGCCTGTTGACAAGTACTTGAAGCAGGGAGAATGTAACATTCCTCCAGTAAACAGCCAAATATCTTAATATAAATGCTTGGCTAGAAGGAAAAACAGCCTTAGCTTGACAAAGGTAAGGCCTTCAGTATACCGTAAGTCCCCTGTAGCATATGAACCTCCTTTTGGAAACCTCCTTTGTCCTTCCCTCCTCCATCTCCCAAGTATGTAATCGGTTACCCTCACACTTGTAATGCAGCTCTTTTCCTCCCAAGGTCTTGTCTTCGTGCTCTAATGGGATCACCTTTTTTACACCAAAGACATCTCAAGAATTCTTTCTTGGCCATCAGCTTTAGG
Source organism: Procyon lotor (assembly GCA_028646535.1). Taxonomy (NCBI): domain Eukaryota; kingdom Metazoa; phylum Chordata; class Mammalia; order Carnivora; family Procyonidae; genus Procyon; species Procyon lotor. Next base: position 136,040,196 of record CM053605.1, read on the forward strand.
TGCCAATACTACTCCAAAAATTACATCACACCAATAGACATTTATATTGAGTTACATTGTTCTCATGTCTTGAGGATTAGGAATAATACTGCAATGAACATGGAAGTGCAGATACTACTTCTTCAAGATTCTGATATCAATTCCTTCTGATAAATATCCCGAAGTGAAACTGCTGGAGTTCTATTTTTAATTTTTGAGGAACCTTCATGTGGTTCTCCATAGTGGCTGTACCAACTTACACCTTCACCAACCATGTGTCAAGATTTCTTTTTTTCCATATCCTCACCAACATTGCTTTAAAAAAAGAAAAGAAAGGAAGGAAGAAATATCCATCTTAACAGATGTTTATGATATTGATGTGGGAAACGAAGGCAAAAGAAATGTAATTTAGGGGCGCCTGGGTGGCTCGGTCGTTAAGCGTCTGCCTTCAGCCCAGGTCAGATCCCAGGGTCCTGGGATCGAGCCCCGCATCGGGCTCTCTGCTCTGCAGGAAGCCTGCTTCTCCCGCTACCACTCCCTCTGCTTGTGTTCCCTCTCTCACTGTGTTTCTCTCTGTCAAATAAATAAAATCTTTAAAAAAAAAAAAAAAAAAAAAAAGAAATGTAATTTAAATTAAAATCTGTTTACAGTTTGCAGCCACTGGTAGATACCTGAAACATGCAGTGTGATCTTTCTCAAGGAACTTGTGACTGTCTTAGTTCTTAATGTTTAAAAGTAACCTTATCTTAGCAGCAGCTGGCCCCTCACCATCCTGAAAGCTTTGCTTCTACATTCCTTGAAGACGTGCGCTAGCCCTAACCACAACTAATTGAAAAAGTACACAATCAGTCATGCCTCACAATCCCAATATAGCTCTTTCTGCCCCAGGAATAGGGAAGGGGTGACAGTATAGGCAGGAGGGATAAAGGCCCCTGACTCCACTGACTTGGCTCTGAAACTATTCCTGACAAGTGGAGACACTGAGACAGGGTGGAACAAGAAATAAGGGACAAACCAAGATGGCACAAGAGTCTCAAGGCCACAAGTTCCCAGCCAGTTCTCCTTAAAGACTGCCACTAAAAGCTCTCTGTGTCAACCCATTTGGGGCCCCTCTCACTCTAGAGAGCTTTTGTCTTTCTGTTCTCACCTTCACTTAAACTCACTTCACTTCACCCTTTTACATCCATGAGACTAATTCTTTGACTCCATGAGACTAGAACCCTACAATCCTGCAACGGTATAACACTGTCATTTTGATTTGCATTTTCCTGATGATTAGTATGTTGAACATATTTTCATTTACTTGGTGTCCATTTGTATGTCTCCTTTGAAACATATTTATTCAGGTCCTTTGCCTATTTTTTTAAATTTGGTTATTATAATTAATTTTATTTTTGCGGTTGAATTTTATGAGTTCTTTATATGTTTTGGATATTAATATCTAATTTGATACATGGTCTGCAAATATTTTCTACCATTCTTGAGGCTGCCTTTTCATTTTTTGATAGTTTATTTTGCTGGGAAGAAGCTCCTTAGTTTGATAAAATTTTGCTTGTTTACTTTCCTTTTTGTTACCTTTACTTTTGGGGACATATCCAAAAATTCATTGCTCAGACCAATGTGAAGGAGCTTTTCTTGTTTTCTTCTAAGAGTTTTGTGTTTTGAGGTCTTACTTTTAAGTCTTTAATCTATTTTGAGTTGATTTTTGTGAATGGTAGAAGATAGGGGTGCAGTTTAATATTTTTCCATGTGATTTTGCAGTTTTCCAAAGCCCCAATTATTGAAGAGACTATCTTTTTCTATTTTGCATTCTTGGCATCATTGTGGAAGAGATTAGTTGACCATATATGCCTTGGTTTATTTCTGGGGTCTCTGTTGTCTTCCAGTGTTCTATGTATCTGATTTTATACTGGTAAAAACACTGTATTAATAAAGCTTTGTGACATAATTTTAAATCAGGAAGTCTAATGCCTTCAGCTTTTTTCTTCTTGTTTGATATTGCTTTTGCTATTCAGTATCTTTGTGGTTCCATAAGAATTTTAGGATTTTTTTTTCTATTTCTGTGAAAAGTGTCATTGGAATTGTGATAGGCAATAACATTGAATGTGCAGATTGCTTTGAATGGTACGAATATTTTAGTAATATTAATTCTTCCAATCCATGAACACAGAATAACTTTCCACTTATTTGTGGCTTCATTAAAAGAAACATCAATAATTTGTACGTCTGGCGAGATAATCTCACCTCAGGTAGAGTATAGCTTTTATGTTTGTAAGAAGTTGTTAGATGATTCAAACAAAAGTATATCTGCTATATAGAGTTTGGGGCAATTCAGATGTTGAGTTAAAGAAAATATATGAAAATGGACCCTTGGGCTTCTTGTAAATCCAAGGGAGATACTTGAACCTGGTCATCAATAATATATTCACAAACATTCATTGCTAGTTGTCAATCCTTTGGTTTTATAGATTGTTTTAGATATATATTTTATAAAATTATGTGAGAAAGTATTTTGAAGTGAGGTTACATATCAACATAAGTGCACACACACACACACACACACACACACACACATGGCTTAATCCTTAAAAATTAGAGATAAGTACAACCAAAAGAGAAATATTATAATGATAAACATAATTTTTGTTCAAAATTGAATAACCAGTCAGCCAATTAGTATATAGTCAGTTTAGAGCATCTGTTAATGTGGGAAAATTCAAAGATTACATTCTCACAGAAGACTATGAGCTTTGTTTTGTTTTACTTTATGCATCGGAACCCAGCCAACCAATTTACAAATATATAACATTAATAACAACCACTAGAGTATGAAGAAATGGCTACATCTCTCCAAGCCCATAGCCCATAATCAGTTACAGAAAAAAAAAAAAAAAGTCACATTATAAGCCTTATTGCTCAATATTTTCTAATGTAAACTTTATCTTCTAAATTGTAATGAATATATGAGGGACATGGGAGTCGAGAACATTGTTTTATAACTGCACTAATTTCTAAACATTACATTTTTCTTTCCCAGAGAATTTTAATTAAATTTTAAGCCATGAGCTGGATGATTTTAAGGCAGTCCTTCAAAAGGTGGAAATTTACTGGGACCGAGCAAGATTTATGACACAATAGCTCAGGATGAGGAGGGAGGCTGCAAGAAAGCAGTTTTGAAACAAGTCTTGATAAGCTGGAAGTTTATTGGTTTAGTTGTAATAAAGAAGCTATGGTCTTGATAAAAAAGCAATTTTGGATATTGTACAGGTTATCCCACTAGAAAAAGTGTTTCCTGGAGAAAAAGTTATTTTTTGCTTGCTCTCACACATGTAGAATTTTGTGCTTGGTTTCAGTTCAAACAAAATGGAAATAATTTAGAATAAAAATATGTGAGAATATATCAGGATTCACACAATATTTTATTTTATTTTTTTAAAGATTTTATTTATTCATTTGAGAGAGAGTGAGAGAGAGTGAGAGCATGAGCCTGAGAGGAGAGAAGGTCAGAGCGAGAAGCAGATTCCCTGAGGAGCTGGGACCCTGATGTGGGACTCGATCCCGGGACTCCGGGATCATGACCTGAGCCGAAGGCAGCTGCTTAACCAACTGAGCCAACCCAGGTGCCCCAGTATTTTATATTTAATGTTTTTCTCCCTGAGTTGTAGGCAAGAGAATAACTACCAAGAAAATAATTTCTAATTTTGTAGACTATTTTGAAGTCTATATCTATACTATATATAGATATCTGTATCTGTATTATATATGATTAATATATTAATATATTATTTATATAATATACAGCTATATATTAATTATACACTATATAATAAATCATAACTAATTTAATATAGAACTATAATTATTTTAATTATTAATTATAATTAATTGATTTCATTAATTAAATAGATTTTTTACATAATTAATATATTATCATATAACATATCTATATTACAATATAGATATTGTAAATAAGGTAAACAAGAAACACACATACACACAAAAATAGCAGAAGAGAAAAGCACAGCAATATTACTACCACACATGAAGTAAAAGGGCAAGAGCTCTTCATTTTGGTCAGACTTCTGAGTTAATAGACAAGAAAGTCTTTTTTTTTTCTTTTAAGATTTTTATTTATTTATTTACAGAGAGAGACAGAGTGAGAGAGGGAACACTAGCAGGAGGAGTGGGAGAGGGAGAAGCAGGCTCCCCGTGGAGCAGGGAGCCCGATGTGGGCCTCGATCCCAGGACCCTGGGATCATGACCAGAGCCAAAGGCAGACGCTTAACGACTAAGCCACCCAGGTGCCTCAATAGACAACAAAGTCTAATGTAATATTTATTTTAATATTAAAATAAATATTACAGTGGGGGTGCCTGGGTGGCTCAGTTGGTTTTTAAATGCTATGTTAGATTGTGCAGATTAGCTCACTTGGCACCCATTCTAAGATCCTTCTCTTTAGTGCTCCTTTACTGAGGAGTAAAGGTTGAGTAAACTCAACTTTACTGAGTTGGCTGAACTCTCGAAAAAAAAAAAAAAATCATATTCTTTCACACAAAGAAAGAATGTGTTCTCTCTCTGTCAAATAAATAAAATCTTTAAATTATATATATATATACAAATTTTATTTCCCTTTTTCCAAAGATTTCTCTCTTATGACATGAGGCAGTATCTTATTTCTAAAGGATTCCTTCTTCTCATGTGAGTGGATAATTAGGCACATTTTACATTTTTAAAATGAAATTTAGAAACATAGAAATTACAATACTAAGTGTGTGCACATAACAGGGCATATACTTATTACTCTTATGTCTTTTCCTCATTCTAACCTTGTATTCCCATATCTCCTTGAGTCCATTCTTAGATTATCACTTATTTGCTTTACCATCTTACTTGTATTACATATGTGTTTGTGTGTGTATGTATATATATGTCTGTGTGTGTATGTATATGTGTATATATACACACACAGACATATATATATATATATATATATATCCATCCCATGAAATCACAGTGAAAACTTTGAAATACTTGAATTTTGGAATCATTTCATTTTATGCAGGATTATAACTATCTTAAAATTTTCTTATAAATAGTTGCTGAAATACTAATAAGTTGCAAAATAAGATCTAGTTTTTTTTTTTCAAATTCTCTCTTAATAACATAAATCCCTCTAATAAGGACTTTATTTGAAAGATATGCAATAAAAACTTACTGTCAATAAAAGACATTTGGAAAAATTATATTTTAGTTTTCAATTAAAGTTTCTGTTTCTGCAGCTTAAGCAAAATTTTTGTGTTTGAGGACAGACATCAGAAGGTAAAATAACTATAGTTCTAAATTCCAAATTCTAAAATGTTATACACTATTTTTTAAAAAAGATTTTACTTACGTATTTGACAGAGAGAGAGAGCATGAGCAGGGGGGAGGGCGAAGCAGGGCTCCATCCCAGGAACCTGATATCATGACCTGAGCCCAAGGCAGATGCTTAACCAACTGAGCCACCCAGGCACTCCATACAATGTTATACACTTCTTATATGATTTTTAAAAGGACAAATTTTAAAAGTGGAACTTCAGGGCACCTGGGTGGCTCAGTGGGTTCAAGCCTCTGCCTTGGGCTCAGGTCATGATCTCAGGGTCCTGGGATCAAGCCCCACATCCGGCTCTCTGCTCAGCAGGGAGCCTGCTCCTCCCACCCCGCTGCCTGCCTTTCTGCCTGTGATCTCTCTGTCAAATAAATAAATAAAATCTTTAAAAAATGAAAATTTAAAAAAAGTGGAACCTCAAGCGATTTCTGTTTTAATTTTTAAAAATTATATGCTATTTTGGCATGTTATCCAGTTCCTAAATGTACACAAACAGTGCACAGCCAAGAAAAACATCTGACTGGTTAATAAAGATTTTTATAGAAAAATGTTGATTTCAGATATAATATCTATAAATGAATGTCAAATTTCCCTATATCTTCTAGTTTTTTTTTCATACCAGTGCTGTCTCTTTCCTTATATTATGCAGATCATACTAATCTGACATGTTCCACTTTGAAATGATAGTCTTTAAAATGTGTCTGAAAATGTTTATAATAAAACACATCAATTTTTTTAAGTCCGATACAAGCTGTCAGGTATCATATTAAGTAACAATATAAAAATACAAATATCATTTGAAAACTAAGATCCTTTTTCTGACTACCCTGATCACATTGTTTAATGATTTTAAAAAATTATACCTACATAAATTTTCTTTAAATCTACATGCAAATACAAAGGAAATTTTGTTTTCATTTTCAATGCTAAAATCCTTGCATCTCACTTTTTTTTTTTTTAAATGGGGAATCTAAATTTCCCAAGGCCTTTGTGTTACTGGGAATACAAAAACTGACAGCCTACACTGGAAGGATTCATTACAGCTTAATGGTTAGAAAAGTACTCTTGGGAATCGAGCTAGCATAAATTAAATCTTAATATCTTACATAATTTCTTTCTAGCCTTTTTTTCTCTTCATATTTCTTACTCGTCAAAATTTATTTTCTCTTTTTTTGACAGTGACTTAGAAAAAATATATCTAATTAAACAATTATTTCTTTTGTCAAATATTAAATATAAAGTTAATATTAATTTTGAACTAACATCGAAACACTTAATTTTCCAGTCAACCTGAATGTATCCACATCTTTGCTTTTTCTGCCAAAAGTTACTTACTTTGCATTTAAACTTATGAATGACCCCAAGAACTTTTCTATGCAAGAATTATTATATTAAAAAACATTTATTTAGCTCATATACACAAAAAAATTGAATTAGAAAAAGTCATAAAAATGTTTTAATTCCATATTTTGTGTGTATGAGCTAAATAAAGGTTTTCCACTGGGTGTTGTACATTAGTGTTGAATCACTATATTGTACCCCCGAGTGCTAACTGCAATCCAGATAAAAACTTAAAAAAAAATTTTAAATGCAGCCCACATCTTAAATTGATTTTAAAATGCATTAGAAAAGCATTGTTGGGGGGTTTGGGTCATGATCCTGGGGTCCTAGGATTGAGCTCCATGTTCTCTGCTCAGCAGGAGCCTGCTTCCCCCTCTCCTCCCTGCTTGTGCACTCTGGCTATCTCCATTGCTATCTCTGTCTCTCTAAATAAAATCTTAAAAAAAAAAAAAAAAAGAAAGAAAAAAAGCTTTAGTGGGGAAAAAAGTAAGGGATCCATAAAAAAAGAATAACAGGGGTGCCTGGGTGGCTCAGTCAGTTAAGCATCTGCTTTTAGCTGGGGTCGTGATCCCCCGGTCCTGTGATGGAGCCCCAAGTTTTCTTTTGTGTTTGGTTTTAGAATTTAAAATAGTTTTATTAAAACAAGCACATTGGATAATAGCAGTGTTGTGTTGTGTGTCTGTCTGACTTGCACAGATCCATTTTCTTTAGGCAGCTGGGCAGCTCAGCTTCTCAGAGGCCAGATGCGCCTTCAGGCTGTCCAGCAGCAGGCGGCTCTCAGCTGGGAGCCAGGCTGCCTGAGATCCGGAGCCGCATCAGGCATGGAGCCCCCTTAAGTGCCCTGGACAGGTGCTGCCCTCCAGGAGACACAGCCTCTAAGTCACTCGTCATCTTAACAGCTTAAAACCAGTTAGAATAATAGGAAACTGTCGAATAAAACCTTTCACATGCATGGACATTCAAGGAAGAGCAAGCTTTGACATGCTCTGGAAAATCTGCCCACTTGCAGTGGGAGTTTCAAGTCCTGTCTTTGCTAGAAATGCTTGGTGGAGAATCTGCCTCTCTCTTTCTCCCTCTGCTCCTCTCCCCTACTCCTGCTTGCACTCTCTCTCTCTCAAATAAATAAATACATAAATACATAAATAAATAATTTTTTAAAGAACATTAAAAAAAGAGCAACAGACAGCCTTTAGAAATGCAATGGGACATATAATAAAGCACATAGAATCATAATTGTTTAGTCTGACAGTAATTGTGTTTTTATTACCTTTCTAAAATTCTGTCACTAGAGAATTAATTAATGGTGTTAAGCAATTGGATATGTGCATATATTATGTATCTTGCATTGCTGAACTAATTTTGTCTATGCCATTCTATAAACTGATTTTCCTTTTGTACTTCCCTATCAATAAATCCTTAGATAAACATTTTTTCAATAATACATATCATATAAATTCATAATATATTTTACCATTCTCATTTTGTTAGATAGTGGTTTGATTCCAATTGATGGATTACAGAAAATACTATAATATTTATTCAAAGCTTTGCATTGATATTATGTCCTTTTTTACAGTCTTATCAGTAGACCTATGAGCCAGTTTATGAACATTTTAAAGAATATTAGTTTATAGTTTCAAGATACTTAAAAAAATTCAGGAGCACTTCATTGATTAGTAAGGCAAGTCAGAGTGTTGCTCAGAGAATACTTTCATTGGTATCAACTATAATCTTCTTCAAAAGAATTAGTGAATAGTATTGTTAACTTTTGTTCATTAATATGATTGAAATATCATATTTCATCACATTTCAGTATTTTATTAGCCATTTGCCTCTAGTTCTTCCATTATCTCTCTATATCCTTGCCTTTAAAACAGTTAGTTTGTTGGTATTTGTATATTCATTTTGTTGCGGTTGTCATCATGGTTGTTTTGGGGCATAGCTATCATTTATATACAAATATTATCTCAACTTGATGTTTACCTTCAATTCATATGTAGATTATTATTCACAAAAGCTGTATGTAAAATATTTTATGATAACTAATTGACTAGTCTTTACCCAACTGAACCCTCAGGAGAAGCAGCTAACAAATGTACGGCAGCTTAAAATGTAATTAGCCAATAATAAATCAGGCACTAGAAAAAAAAATTGGAGATAACAGTAGATTATTTTGTAATATCCTGATAATACTCAAGAATGTAAAGGATTTCAAAATTATAAACCAAATACTGTTTAAAATCAAAATGAAAAATATAAGATTCTGAGAGAGAGAAGGAAGATTGTGTAGGGACTTTGAGACCTGAATAACAACACAAAAAAAAATTTATTTATTTTATTTTTACTTTTTGTTTTGTGTGTCTTACACTTAGAGCTAAACTCTAAGATCTGTAACTACAACAGGCCCATACAAAAATTAACCAAAAAAACTATTCATTGTAGGGATGCTTGGGTGGTTCAGTTGGTTAAGCATCTACCTTCAGCTCAGGTCATGATCCCAAGGTCCTGGGATTAAGTCCCACATCAGGCACATTGCTCAGTGGGGAGCCTGCTTCTTCCTCTGTCAGCTGCCCCCCCCACTTGTGCTCTCTCTCTAGTTCTCTCTCTGACAAATAAATATATAAAATCTTTGAAAAAAACCCAAAACACTATTCATTGTAGCTGAATGACCAGGAAAGAGCAGAGCAAGATATAAAACTTTTAAATAATAATTGCTCTAATGCCATTAACACAGAAAAAAAATCAGTTTTACTCCCTTCCACACCAGCAAAGGGAGAATAAAGAATGGAGACTCACATACTTATGCGATTATAATGAAATTTTCCACATCCTTGCAAGGCTGGTGTCAGATAAGGCCAAGAAGAAAGTGGAGAATTTCATTCCCTCTGAGTAGCAATGAACTTTACATATATGATATCAATCGAGACCACAAGGGAAGTCTGGATTTCTTTTGTTGATAATGAGATACCGCTCCCCACGCCCCCCTACTTGGGCTTTGTCAGAGCAAGAACAGTAGAGAGTCAGGACTCATATCATCATCCAATATTAACAAAGCCACTTCTACCATAGAGACAACATGGGGACTAGGTACCCAACCCCTGGCAGCAGTAAAGAGGAGCCCCCTCACACTGAATGACAATGGAGGCCACGTGGGAACCTGAACTATGATATCCAATATGATATGATCCAATATGAAGTAATATGATAGCAATGCTTTCCTTCCCTCTGCCAGAGTAGTGTCAGAGGAAATCATTAAGACAGAAGTGTATATAAGGTCCAGTATGATAACATAATACCCACAATGTCTAGATCTCAACAGAAAATCACTCATCATACCAAAAACTAAGAAGATTTCAAATTGAATGAAAAAGACAATCAATAGATGCCAACATGGAATGACTGAAATGCTAGATTTATTTGATAAGGATTTTCAAGTAGCCATGTTAAATATGCTTCAGTGAGCAATTAAGAACATACTTGAAACAAATGTAAAAACAGAAAGTCTTGGCAAAGAAACAGAAGATATAAAGAAGAGCCAAATGAAAATTTGAGAGCTGAAAATACAAAATTCAGCAGATGGGTTCAGTAGCAGAATAGAGGAGACAGAAGAAAGATTCAGTGAGTTGGAAGATGGAACTATAGTGACACAATCTAAATAACAGAGGGAAAATAAATTGAAAAATAGTAAATGGATATGCATAGATCTGTGGGGCTATAACAAAATAACCAACTTTTGCATGATTGATATCCTAGTAAAGGGAGAAGAGGGAAGGGCTAAAATAGTACCTGAAGAAATAATGGCCAAAATCTCCCCCAGATTTGGCTAAATTAGTAAACCTATAGATCCAAGAAGCTGAGCAAAAAGTGCTGTACAATTCTAAGACAAAGGGGTAATCTGAACCTGGGTCTGTATAGCCATAAATCCTATACTCTGGCTTGCATGTTGTATTTTCTTCATAGATGATAACTTACCAAAATAACCAAAGGACATTTTACAGTCCTTTTTGATTAAAAAAAAATACCCTCAGCATATGAAGAATGAAATAAAATATCTTTAAAATGTTTAGAAAAACCTATCATAGATGCAATAAATGAATAAATGAATGAATGAATGAATGAATGAATAAATAAATAAGAAGATGAGCAAAATCCAAATAGGATAATCTGAAAGAAATCAATGCTAGAACAATTGATACTTAAACTTCTGAAAGGAGGGAAAGAAAAAGCCTTAAAAGCTGTCAGAAAAAATCATCATCTTATCGGTAGGGGGAAGTACAGTTAGATGGCAAAGGTTTTCTCATTAGAAACTACTGAGACTCGGGGTGCCTGGGTGATTCAGTCGTTAAGCATCTGCTTTTGGCTCAGGTCATGACCCCAGAGTCCTGGGATTGAGCCCTGCATTGGGCTCTTTGCTAGGCAGGAAGCCTGCTTCTCCCGCTACTATTCTGTTTGCTTGTGTTCCCTCTCTCGCTGTTTTTCTCTCTGTCAAATAAATAAAATCTTTAAAAAAAAAAAAAAAAAAGAAAGAAAGAAACTACTGAGACTAGAGGAAATAGCAACAATGTATTTCCAGTCCTGGTTAAAAACAAATAAACAAGCAAGCCCATACCACTCTATAATTCTATACATGGTAAAACTATCCATCAGTAATACAGGAGAAATTAAGACATTCTCAAATAAAGTAAAACTAAGAGAATTGTTTAACTGTAGATTTATCCTAAAAATAGCTGAAGTTTTCTAATAAAAAAAAGAACAATTAAAAAAAGAAAACTGCAATATTAAGAAGGGATAATGGGGTGCCTGGGTGGCTCAGTGAGTTAAAGCCTCTGCCTTCAGCTCAGGGTCCTGGGTCTAGCCCTGCATCGGGCTCTCTGCTCATTAGGGAGTCTGCTGCCCCCTCCCCCTCTTCTTGCCCTTCTGCCTACTTGTGATTGATATCTCTCTCTCTCTCTCTGTCCAATAAATAAATAAAAATCTTAAAAAAAGAGAAGGAATAAAAAACACAGCATACAAAAACATAGGTGGATACAGTAGGATTTTTCTTTTTCTCTTGATTTTTAAAAATCATATGTGGAGTGAAGAAAAATTTATAATATTGTCTGGTGTGGTAAATATATATAAAGAAAATAGTTAAGACAAGTATATTGCAAATGGAAGAGAATAAAAGAACATGGGGAGCTAAAGCACTCAAGATGGTGAAATGGCATCAGCAGGAGACTGTAATAAGTAATGTATATACAATCTAGTTGGCAGAATAACCATAAGAATGTTAAACAACGAGATACACTAAGAAAGACTTAAGATAAATCAAAATGGAATTCTAAAAAACATTCAAGTAACAGAAAAGACAGGGAAAAGGAAACAGAGACATGACAAATAGAGAAAACAAAAATAAAATGTCAGACATAGGCCTAGCATATCAATAATTATATTAAATGTTAATGGCCTAAATATGCCACTCCAAAAGCAAAGACTGACAAAGTAGATTAAATAAAAACATGACCTATATATTGTCTATAAGAAACTCACTTCAAATATAATCAAATTGGTAGTTGGAAAATAAAAGGGTGGAAAAATGCATATTGTGCAAACATTAAAAGAAAAGAGGAGCGCCTGTATTAATATCAAACTGAGTAGACTTCAGAATAAAAGAAGTGACCATATACAAAGAGGGCCATTATATAATGACAAGGGATCAATCACAAAGAAATCATAGTGATTCTAAATGTTTATCTACCAAAAACAACAACAACAAAAAAGAGTTAAAAAATATGTGAAACAGAGTGCCTAGGTGGCACGGATGTTTAAGCATCTGCCTTCAGCTCAGGTCATGATCTAAGGGTCCTGGGATGCAGCCCAGCATCAAGCTGCCTGCTTAGTGGGGAGTCTTTTGTCCCTCCCCATCTGCTGCTCCCCATGCCTGTGCTCTGGCTCTCTGTCAAATTATAGTGTATATATATATATATATATATATGTATACACACACACACACACACACACACACACACACACACACACACACATATATGAAGCAACAGCTAATAGAATTGAATGGAGAAATAGCAAAATCCACAATGATCATTAGATATTTTAATACCCTTCAGCCAATAACTGACAGAACAGTTACATAAAAAACCATCCAGGATATAAAAGAACTCAGTAATATCATTGGCCAACAGGATCTAATCAACATTTATAGTCCACTCTACCCCAAAACCCTAGAACACACATTACTTCCAAGTTTCCATGGGATTTATAACTGTATGAAATAAAATCATGAATTTAAAACAGTTAAAATCATACATGAATATAAATATACAATATTTGAAAATTTGGGTGACAGAGCAAAAGCAGAGCTTTTAAAATTAATTTTAAAATTAATTTTGTATAATTTTAAATATATAAATTTAAAATTAATTTTAAAATTAATAATTTTAAAAATCCCACAAACTAAATACAGAGGCCCAGATGGTTTCATTGGAGAATTCTACCCAATGTTTAAACATGAATTAACACAAAATCTGTAAAATTTCTTCCAAAAAACAAAAAAGAGAGAACTTCTCAATTCATTTTTATGAAGCCAGTGTTACTTCAATACCAAAACAAGATAAAGCCAGCACACACATACAAACACTAACCAACATAGAGAAAAATATCCTTCATGAACATAGATATAAAATTCGTTAAGAAAATTGTACATCAGTGTTGGGGTTGGTTTATAGTGTTAAGTTTTTAAATCCTTATTAATTTTCAGTCCACTTGTTTTGTCAGCCATTGAGGAGAGTATCAAAATCTCTGACTCCAGATTGGATTTATGTGTTCTTCCTTTAGCTCTATTCAATCTGTGTTCCATGTATTTTACAACTCTGTAATAAGTGCATGAATCTCAAGAATCATTATGCTGTCCCGATGATCCTCCCTGATGCTCCATGAATTCTAAGGCTTTCCACTCTGGTTGGCAGTAACATAGACTGTTCCAAACCTCTTTGAGCTCAGAGGAATTTTTCATTTTTCTGTAGCTCTTTTTTTTTCCCTTTTCTTTTTTAAAGATTTTATTTATTTATTTATTTATTTATTTATTTATTTATTTATTTATTTGAAAGAGAGAGAGAAAACACAAGCAAGGGGAGCAGCAGAGGCAGAGGGAGAAGCAGGCTCCCTGCTGAGTAGAAGCCCAATATGGGAGCCTGATGAGGGAGCGTGATGTAGGACTCAATCCCAGGACCACGGGATCATGATCTGAGCCAAAGGCATATACTTAACCGGGGAAGCCAACCAGGTGCCCCTTTCAATTGCTCCTTTTGGGTGGTTCTTTTCCCCACATCTGGTTATCTTCCTCATAGGAAATTAAATACCTAGCTAAATACTCTAAGAGGTTCTTTACAGATATCTGGTGCATCCTTCTCTTCTTCAGTAATTTGCTTTGTGAATTCTAGCCACCTCAGCTTAATACTCCCAGTACCATCTGTTCGTCTCAAGAGAGTTTACCAGGCTCCACATGCATCGCTCTCATTTTATTTATTTATTTTTTAATTAACATATAACGTATTATTGTTTCAGGGGTACCTCTCTATCAATTTAGAAATTAGGCAGAGTAAGAAATTAACAACAATTACTGATAATAAGACAACTATAAAAATATACTGTAATAAAAGTTATGTTAATGTGGTTTCTCTCTCTCTCAAAATACCTTATTGTACTGTGCTTACTGTTCTTATTGTGATGATGTGTGATGATAAAACACCTACAGGATGAGATGAAGTTAGGGGAATGACGTAGGCACTTTGATGGAGCATTAGGCTATGACTGACCTTCTGACCAGACATCAAGAGAATCATCATATGGACAGTGGTTAACCACTATAACATGTAAATTGAGAATGTGGGAAATGGGGTGCCTGGATGGCTCAGTAGGTTAAAGCTTCTGCCTTCAGCTCAGGTCATGATCTCAGGGTCCTGGGATCCAGCCCCTATCAGGCTCTCTACTCAGCGGGGAGCCTGCTTCCCCCTCTCTCTCTGCCTGCCTCTCTGCCTACTTGTGATCTCCCTCTCTGTCAAATAAATAAATAAATAAAATCTTAAAAAGAAAAGTGGAAAGTGAAATCGTGGATAAGGGGGGAGCTATTGTATTTTTACATACTTGATTACATATGACAGTACATTTAACCATATTTCACTCTGCCCAGATAATAAATAAATGTAAAATCACTTTGGAAAGCCCCTATGTATAGCTCTAGAGGAGAAGCAGGTTCATATTGCCATAAAAATCCCTGGTATTGACTGAACCATTAAGATATCAATGATGTACAAACGTGTTCATTCAGGTTTAGTGGGTCACTTATTAGCAGCAAATTGCTCAGTTGGTGAGACTTATTAACTAGTCCATTACATCAGGATTTTGATTTTTAATTTATTGTAAGTAAGTGATAAGTTTATTAAATTCCATAGAATTTAAGATTATAGTTTCACAATGTACAAAACACAAGTATCTAAACAACGTGAAACCTACTACTTTAATTAGGAAAATAAGAACTCGGGAATTTTAGTATAAATTGCACAGAATAAAACTTACTCTAAAAGTTGTTTAAAGTAAAGTCATAATCTTTAATTTTAAGTGATTCCTGGGCCTTTAGATTATTTGTTTTCTTTGTAATACTTAAAGTATTACAAAAATACTTAAGTATTACAAAAATACTTAAAGTATTACAAAGTAAATACTGAATTATATCTCCTACACAATTTAAACATATTTAGATTGATAATCCTCTTTTAATAGTGAGACCCTATTATTCTGAAGAGAATACCAAATTCAAGTTTTAAAATAATTATTCTTTTCTCCCATATATAAACTCTATCAATTACACAACTGAGGGGCACCTGGGTGGCTCAGTGGGTTAGGCCTCTGCCTTCGGCTCAGGTCATGGTCTCAGGGTCCTGGGATCGAGCCCCATGTCGGGCTCTCTGCTCAGCAGCGAGCCTGCTTCCTCCCCTCTCTCTGCCTGCCTCTCTGCCTACTTGTGATCTCTCTCTCTCTCTCCCTCTCTCTCTGTCAAGTAAATAAATAAATCTTTTAAAAAGAAAAAAAAAATTACACAACTGAAAGTGACTTCCTCACTGGTAGACCAGCCTTAGTTGAAACTGTAATTTAGTAAAAAATGTGTTACGGCTTGTTTCAGATATTCCATCATATTCCACGTCACAGCCTGGAGAACTCCCAGTTATCTAATGGTGGTAAGTGCAACAGTCAACTTTTACCAAGCTCTGATAGTAGCCAATCACCTTGCTGAGGCCTTTACCTATATACTTCATCTTCATAGTTCCATGAGGCAAGAACTCTAATAGTTCCCTTTTATACTCAGATTAAATCGTTATCTAGGAGCATCTGTCTAAAAGTGGTAGAGCCAGTAATCAAACCAAGACTGGGTAAGTGCAAAACTTGTTCTCTTTCCCCTGTCTTGTTCAGGGTTTCTCTATCTTATTTCTGCAAATCCTTCTGAAATTTCTAACTGATAATGAAAGCACTAAACACATCAAAATAAAAAGCTTTAAGACAAACATTCTGCCAAGGTGAGATACTATGGATTCCCTGATAACTCATGTCCTTTTTTTTTTTAACTTGATCTGTTTCTTCAGATTACTACTCTATATCCCTTCACTTCTAAGTGAAAGGTCTATCCCAGTTTGAATTTTTAGAAAAGCCGATTTGAAATGAAAAAAAAAAAAAAAAAGCAATCTTCTATCACTGGGTGCTCTGTCCATAATTGATTATAACATTATCACATTGTGCCAATCATTGTACATTTAGAGATATGTTTTTTCTAAGGATCCTGAAAGTAGGGATTCTGCTTTGTTTGGCATTGTCTTCCTACATCCAGTAGGTACCAAATGGATGGATAAGTAAAAGAACTGAATGAATGACATATCCAATGAACCATAGGATAAGAACTATAGTAAATGCAAAGAAGAAATGGAGATTTTATACTTTGATAAAAAAAAGTATACTTTATACTTTGATTTTATACTTTGATATACTTTGGGTCTCTCACAGTGTCTATGACTAAGGGGTTTAGATACAAAAACTTCATCTCTGAGATAACTCATTAACAATTTCTATGTGGTAAAATAGCTAAAACTAGCAGAATCATCCCAAATATTAGGAAAATATGTGCAAAACTAAAATCTGCCAATGGAATATCTTAGCCTCATTTTTAGACACCACATTCTGCATTACAAAGTGCTCAGTCTTGCCTAAGCAGTAAACTTCATTCTTTCCACATCATACACTCTTGTCAAGAAATGGTCTCATCAGTTTATTTAATAGAAGAAATAATAACCAATAGGATCTGATATTGCTATTTCCCCTTTAAGGAGTATTTGGATTTTCCTAGGGAGGAAAGAAAAACAGAAAGAAAAAAAGAAAAGCAAAAGACACTATATGGGATTTCAAGCCTCAGAAATTAAATTAGGAGCTATTAGGTGACGGCAAACTAACATCACCAGTTCCTATAAAGTCAATCCATCTTTAAGAAAAGATCATTAGAGATGGAAGCAAACCAAGAAACAGACCCTTCACTATAGATAACAAACTGATGGTTATGGGGGTTGAGGGGGTGGGGGGATGGAATGGGTTAAACAGGTGATTAAGGAATGCACTTGTGATGAGCGCCAGATGCTATATGCAAGTGTTGAATCACTATATTGCATACTCAAAACTAATACACTCCATGTTAACTAATTCAATTAAAAACTTTAAGAGAAAGAAAAAGCCATATTTACTTTTTGTTTAGTTAGTCTTTCTTTTTTTTATTTTTTTATTAGCATATAATGTATTAATTGCCCCAGGGTACATGTCTGTGAATCGTCAGGCTTACATATTTCACAGCACTTACCATAGCACATACCCTCCCCAATGTCCACAACCCGGTCACCCTATCCCTACACGCCCCCTGCCTCCCAGCCACCCTTAGTTTGTTTCATGAGTCTAGGAGTCTCTTGTGGTTTGTCTCCCTCCCCATCCCTTCCTGTTTCACTTCTCTCCCCCACCCCCCCCACAAACCCCCACCTTGCCTCTCAAATTCTTCATATCAGAGAGATCATGTGATACTTTTCTTTCTCTGACTGACTTATTTCACTTAGCATAATACCCTCCAGTTCCATCCATGTCATTGCAAATGGCCAGATTTCATTTCTCTTGATGGCAGCATAGTATTCCATTGTATATATATATACCACATCTTCTTTATCCATTCATCTGTTGATGGACATCTAGGGTCTTTCAATAGTTTGGCTATTGTGGACATTGCTGCTATAAACATTCGGGTGCACATGCCCCTTTGGATCACAACATTTGTGTCTTTAGGGTAAATACCCAATAGTGCGATTGCTGGGTCATAGGGTAGCTCTATTTTCAACTTTTTGAGGAACCTCCATACTGTTTTCCAGAGTGGCTGTACCAGCTTGCATTCCCATCAACAGTGTAGGAGGGTTCCCCTTTCTCCACATCCTCGCCAACAGTTAGTCTCTCTTTTTAAATGTCTCTATCTATATCTATCCACCAAGACAACCTTAACATTTCTCTTAGGTTATTAAATTTTAGACAAGTTTCTTCCTGAGCAGAAGTCATGACTTTCCTTTTCTTACAGCAGTAAAAACAATAAAGCAAAACAAAACAATTTATAAGTTCTTCCTCTGTCCCTTTAAGAGGCAAATCATTGGGTGCCTGGGTGGCTCAGTGGGCTAAAGCCTCTGCCTTTAGCTCAGGTCATGATCTCAGGGTCCTGGGATAGAGCCCCACATTGGGCTCTCTGCTCAGCAGGAAGCCTGCTTCCCCCTCTCTTTCTGCCTGCCTCTCTGCCTACTTGTGATGTCTCTGTCAAATAAATAAATAAAATCTTTAAAAAAAATGCAAATCCTTTTCAAAAGCCTCTTGACGGTTTTACAAAACCCAAGAATATCTTTCTCAAGGACCAAAACCAATCTCATTTAGATGTAAAAATCAAGGAAGATGCCCTTATGGGCCAGTCTCAGTGGGAAGGTAGGAGCCTAACTTTGCTCCAACTTGTAAAACTATCTTCTGTATGAATATATGAGGAAGTTTACCTTTTCTCTGGGCAATGTATGAGCAAACACAGGTGGCCTACAAATCTCCCTGCTTCAGCTCTCAAAAATATTCTCTTGCCTTTCATTTCAGTGAAGTTGAGTTCAATCTCTTTACTCTGATGCAATAGCTTTGAATAAAGTCTTCCTTAACTGCTTGATTTTGGTACAAGTTTTGCTTTGACACTATTTCATCTCTCTCTCACTGCGCAATTCCTCCTTAAAGGCTTACAGGTTTGTACATGGTCAATATGTTTTACAAAATTCTACAATCAATTCTGATATGTAGCTACACTGGTCAACTATTGATTTATAAGTTAGTATAAATTCAAATATGCTGAGTCAGAATACATCTGCATGACATGGCTTCTAAATATGGAATGCATGAAGTATGTCCTCATATGTGTGCAATTCCAGCAGCAACAACTTAGTCAGTAGAGTGGGAGCTAAGTTTAGACGGATAGTCACAATGGCCCTGCTGTCATATATTATATGGACAAGTACATAAGACTTTTTCTGACAACTTATTTCAGTTGTCCACGAATCCCTCCAAATATAAACTGGATATGAAAATGATATATGTCACATATTTCAAAGATTTTTTTTTCTGAAAAGATGCAACATGTAGTAAAAAAAACTGGAATTAAGATAGCCTGAGTACAGTTATGACTTTGCCACCTGGCTATAAATACTTTGCAAGGACCAAATGACTAAAATGTCATGTAAAACTGTCAGCCCTAAGGCACTACAGAAACTTAAGTGATGCTGGTGATGAATGACTGAAAGGATAACTAAATAATCTTTTGGGGGGAAAAAAAAGTACCATATGTTTTAACCATTGCTCATGTACAAAAGTAAATAAAAAAAAATGCATCCCACTTCTTTCATTATGACTACTCAACTATTTAAAAAAGTTTCTAATAATACATGTAAAGTCATCAAATGTCATTTAATCCAAGGAGAATTCTTTAGGACAATGTATCTTTGAACTTCTATATAAGTCAGTCATAATCTAGGGGGCGGGCCACTGACTACTATAATGAAAAGATTACTGAAAATTTTAGTTAACATTAAAAGCAATCCTGTGATATATCCTCTGATGTACAGAAATATGTCATAATGCAACGTTGCAAAAACAGTGAAATTGGTCAGGATGAATGAGTCCTTATCAATGGTTTAGGGGACAGATGGAACAGAGTTGGAACATTACTATGCTACATAGCGAAGAACCGTTACAGGCTAACAGATTTGTTTCTGCCATTATGACAAATTAAAAGAGATCACTACAAGCACAAAAGCATTAACATGCTGGCACGGAGGTTTAGATGTAATTTGGTGCATTGCCAAACAGATTAATATATTGTTTGCCAAGTTTTGTACCTTATTATGCAATTGTCAGTCTTTTTATATTAAGAAGTTGACATAGGAAAGAAAAATAAACTTCTCAATCTTAAAAATTAATGCACTAGCATTTTCACATAGGTCTGTCTAATTATAAAAAAATGCATGAATGCATTTAGGAATTATTTCAGAAAATAAGTACTCATGGGAGTTTTGTGAATATTATTTATAAATTTGTTTCTTGTCTTCAATAATTTTATAAATATATGCTAAATAATAAAGAGCCTACATTGCAGACAAATTCCAGGCTCTAGATGATGTAAATCTTATTAAAGGAGGTTAACTGAAAAACCTTTAGAGATAATACCCCTTGAATTATATTTAACTTATATTTATTATAAGTTAATAAAAATTATACTCATATTAAACTTATATTTATTATAACTAATCACTCCCCCTCAGAGCCAAACTTTTTAAAGTATACAAGATCAAATGGAAGGCTTATCAAAGTGGCTTATCTGAAGCTGTAAAGCAATACTGATAATGAGGAGGAGGAGAGCTTATTAAAGACATTTGGCACTAGGAGTTTTAAAAAATGTCTTTGGTTTCTGGCCAAATATGAAGCTGCTACTTGGCACATAAGCTAATGACCCAAACCCATTGGCTTTGAGCCTGATTCAATATCATCTTGTAGGGACTCTCCTCTCGTGCCAATTCAAGAAACAAAGCAATTCTCTAAAGCAGGAATAAAAATGAACAAGTTATTTCCTTGGTCAAATGCTACGATGTAGTTAGGTCTCAGGTCAAAGTGAAACAGATGACACAAAGCCGTGAAGGACAAAAACGATTTCTGGAGAGCTCCTGCCTGTGACACAAATCACAGAGTTCACCAGTAGATATATTGACTTCACAAACAAAATTAAGTTTTAACTATATGACTATATGCATAGTTTGAACGATAAGCCAACTCCCCCAAATTAAGTAGGATAGTAAATCTTTCTACTTGGAAATGTCCCTGGAGAAAAGAGGCAGAACTGAAATAAAAGCATTTATTTAGGGTGTCAGAAGTGCAATTTGAGAAGTGCAAATTTGGGTAACAATCCAAATTGTGTCCTGCTAGGGGAACAAAAGTTTAAGACAAAAGGCAATGTTTGTGCACATTGTTTATAAGGAATTTTGGTTTGTGTTGGTGGCAGAAAACTAACCTTGGCTGAACATAATTGGTCACTAAGCAAAAATCTATTACTGTAGCAAACTGCAGTTGTTTGTGTAGACTTCTTAGAATATTTGCAGTTTAGTTCAGTTCAAAAGTTTTGGTTGCACCAGGTGAGGACAAGGCCCACGTCCTTAATGGCCTCCCAGCTCCATTTTAAAACTGCTTGACATAAGTGACTCCATTTTATTTCAGCTTTCACAAAAGTAATAAACACTAATAGATTTTTCAAAAATTCCTTAGTAAAAATATGACAGGAAAAGGAGTAGGTGATTTAGAAATATTCAACACATGAATACCAGCAAGAAAATATACCCTGGGAATATTCCCTCAAGTCTGAGCTATTCAAAGATTAACTTTCTAAGCTTTCAAGCTGTCATATAACTTTCAGAAGACTGTTACCTAGTATTCTTTCATTAGGTTACATTCTCGAATTGACATGGGTAAATACAAATCAAAATAAATGTCTATATTAAATAGAAATACTTAGAAATGATTTATTAAAAATTTCCAGGTAGCTGGGGAAGTCTATGGATAAAATGATGGACTTTGGGTCCATGTCTAGTCCCAAATTCCTTCTAACATTTTATCAGGTACCAGCTATAGGCTCAGAATAATATTTTTAAATAATTATTTTTTTCTTGATTTACAGAAAATCACAAATATAGTATAGATCCATTATACTCACACCTGTTTTCTCCTGTTATTAATATATTGCATTATTAGCATGGCACGTTTGTCGCAACTAAGGAATAAATGTTGATACATTCTTATTAACCAAAGTGCATGTTTTATTTATATTTCTTTAATTTTATCTAATGTCTTTTCTGTGCCAGAGCCTCATCTAAAACACTACATTACAATTAGTCATCATGACTCTTTGGCCTACTTTGTACCATGGCCCTTTCTCAGACATTTCTTGTTTTTGATGACCTTGACAGTTTCTGAGGAGTACCAGTAAGATATTTTATAGATAGTCCCTCTCTGTCTTACATTTCTCCCATCATTACACTGGGGTGTGGGTTTGGGGGAACAAGACCACAGAGGTAAAGTGTCATTGTCATTATATCGTATTAAGGGTACATGCTTATAACATGACTTATCTCTGCTGCTGTTGACATTGATCACCTGGTTAAGGTAGTGTTTATCATTTTCCTCCACTATAAAGGAACTCTTTTCTCCCCTTTTGATCCCCACTTCAGAGTTATGCTCTACCAGATTGAAGGCAGAGGAAATATATAAATATTTTAGGATTCTGTGCAGGAGACTTGTCTCCCCCCTCAATTGATTTATTTATTCAACCGTTTATTTCAGTCAGTATGGACTCGAGGATATTTATTTTATACTTTGGGTTATAATCTAATTCTACTTAATTTGCTTTGCTGTAAAAATTGTTAAAGTTTTGGTTATTTAGAAGTGTTTTAGTTGGTTTCTCTGCTCCTTTTGACAAATTTTTCATTATGGTGACTTTTTATCAAACACATTCTTCCTTTCTAATCTGACAGGACACTTTAGGATCACCTTATATAGTCCCCTGTCCATGCCCTATCAGTCATTTCAAAAAGAGCTCCAGTTTTCTTTTACTAGAGAATAGTATTAGAAACTAAGATGTATGCCTGGTGTCAGCATGATTTTTAATATTTTGGATATCTCAGAAGAGATATGAAAGATTATAGATTATGGAAAATTTTGAATGCTTGGCAAAAAATATTAGACAGGATATGATAGCCTATAAAAATTTAGCGTCTTTTTTAATCAAGCAAATAAGTGATATAATTTAAAACATATGGACTAATATAACAAATATTATGGACATATGAACACTGATGCATGGATGCATATGTAATATACTGTAACATTCAACCTAAAAGTTTGCTCTTCCCTGGGTAGAGCTCATTACCTGCCAAAGAGAATGACTCCTTGTACAACCTCAATTTGTCACTTTTAATTTAATCATCCACACATTATTTCATTCATTTATTAATTCATATTTTAAAGGACTATTTGTTGAACATTTATTTATTCATTCAACAGGATTTACTAAGAACCTAATGGTTGCTTAGAAATTCTACATGAATTCAAACAAAACTAAACAACAAAATCTGTATTCTTAAAAGCTTATATTCTAGTGAACCCTAACCCTAACACAAACAAAACAATAAATACCTAAATAACAGAGAGTATGAAGTTGCATAAAATAAAAAAAAAGCAGTCTGCAGGTAGAAAAGGATTGTGTAAAATCAAATCATCCTATTTGCATACCTTAAAGTTATATATTTTATATGCCAATAATATCTCAATAAGCTGGAAAAAATTATAATGGAATGCCTTAGAACGGATGGATAAGCAAGACTTGTCTGGTGATGTTACACTGAAGTAAAGATCTGATGAACAGATGAGTCATGGTGCCTAGCACAGCATGTTGGAGTGGGAGTGCAAAACCAAGAATTGTAAGGGATGAACAAGATTAGAAAGCAGATCACTGAAAGCTTTATTAACCTTTGGGTAGGCATTGGGGTTTGTTCTCAGTGTGATGGGAGGATACTTGCAAGATTTGAGGAAAGGGGCATCGTGGTCATATTTACATTTTTAGAGATTCATTCTTACTCCTGGAAAAAGTTTCTAGAGATGAGGAGGCAGCAGGGAGCAGATAGTCTATTTAGAGAGTTATTGCAGTAAACCAGGCAGTGATGATGAAGGGCTGGATTAGCATCCTAATGAAAAAGGAAGTGAAAAGTATTCAGATAAATAATTTATAGTGCATATTTTAAGGTAGTGCGTATTTGCAGGTAAAGCTTTCAGGAATTGCCAATAGTTTGGCAAAGAGATGATAAAGAAAGGGAGGAGGCACATCTTTTGGCCTGCTTCTCTTTCCCAAAATAAGGAAGATTAGGCAAGAAGCAGGTGTTGAGGTTGGCATCTTATATATGAGGTTGGCATCTTATATGGCAGAAATTCTGCTAGACCATACATATAGAATGATTAACCACACACAAAATTATTTTATTAGAATGGAACTCTCAATCTAGAGAGGGATACTGGTGCTTAATAATATATTGATGAATATTCAATGGCCAGTTATGGTTAGAAGGAATAACTGGAAGAGGGGGTTACATAATTTAAATCAGAAGGTCAGAAGATGTCTCTTCGAGAAAATGACTTTTTAGCTGAGCCCTAGCAAGGAGGAGATGGGAGAAAGGTTATGAATGAAGACTCTGAGGCAGCCGGCATGACTAGAGGATGACAAGCATGAAGGATGAGGTTGAAGGGCACCTTCAGTGGAATAAGTCAGAAACACTCGGTACTTGTGCTTTATCTTGGGTACATTTAAGGTAGGATGTGTGTATGAACATGTTTTGAGTTATAGATGTAAACAAAAGTAGGCTAGTCAAAAGACAATGACTAAATGAAGATTGATATATTCTTAGTTCCGTGTCCGTGCTTCTGAATTAGGCCTACCACAAATAAAAATGAATCCATTAAGCTGCTTTATGTATTGACTATTATTTCTCGTAATATCTCAAATTATCTAAAGATTAAGTACTATTTTGCATAAAGGATATATATGCTTCTCCAGTTGTGACAGCATCAAATCTGAGCAGAAAAAAGTGACAAGAATCTATTTTTTTTAAAGATTTCATTTATTTATATGACACAGAGAGAGGTAGGCAGAGAGGCAGGCAGAGAGGGGGAAACAGGCCCCCTGCTGAGCAGAGAGTCTGATGCGGGGCTAGATCCCAGGACCCTGAAATCATGACCTGAGCCAAAGGTGGAGGCTTTAACCCACTCAGCCACCCAGGCGCCCCATGACCTGAGTCCATTTTTAAAGTCCTCCAGTAAATTTGCCATTTAAATGGATGTGTAAGGAAAGTCACCCTTATATAACAGCTTTCAACTGCTGACAATATATAGCCATTTTGCTTATTATATCTTAGATCAAAGCACTGCAAAAGCAAACAAACCACTGAAGTATCAGGCAAGTTCCTAATAACTGAAAATATTCAGTTTATGAGAGCCTAATCTGGAGTTGAGGACACAGTCTTTTTTTTTTTTTTTTTTCAAAGAGAGAGAGAGAGATCACAAGTAGGCAGAGAGGCAGGCAGAGAGAGAGATGGAAGCAGGCTCCCCGCTGAGCAGAGAGCCCGATGAGGGGCTCCATTCCAGGACCCTGAGATCACAACCCGGGCCAAAGGCAGAGGCTTTAACCCACTGAGCCACCCAGGTGCCCGAGAACACATTCTTAAATGTTTCTAATTTTGTGGCTGGGATTGCTAAGGGATAAATCAAAGCTTCTGAGAAGATAAGATTTTTCCTTATCATTAGGTTTTACAAGAATCTCCTTGTTTTACTCCATTCCTCACCTCAGATTCTGAAGAGTGTGCCTTTCATAGTTCATATATAACACTGGATTTTCAGAAGCAGAAAGCAGATTCTTGTCAGTATCCAAGTTTCCGATAAAGATGAGATATCACTACTGTGACAATTCTTGAAAGCAGTGATAATTCAAATCTCTATGTTCACTAGTCATGATATGGTTATGTTAACCTAAATATTGGGCTTTTCTGATAGTTATGCTTTCTGTTAATATAGATTTATGTTTTCCATTCCAATCTGTATTTTGTTTATCTTGCCTTATTGCATTGACTAGGAATTCCAGTGTGAAGATGAATGTATGCCATGAGGGAGGGTATTATTATCTTATTTATTATTGAGAAAGCATTCCATTTTTTTACCATTAAGTATTATATTAAATGCAGACTCCCCTCTATTCCAAATTTGCACAGTTTTTATCATGAATGCATATTCAGTTTTGTCAAATTATTTTTATATTTTTTAGATGATAGTTTTCTTCTTTAGTCTGTTAAAATGATTATAAAAATTGATTTTCAAATATTGAACCACCTTAGCTTTCTGCTAAATTTGTTATTTTTTCCAGTTTCTTACAAGTGCAGATCACTAATTTGAGGTCATTATCTTTTTGACCTTCATACTTGTGCTATAAATTTACATCTAAGCACTGATAAAGCTGCATCCTACCAATGTTGATACTGTGTGTTTTTATTTTCTTTTAGTTCAAAATGTTGTTGTTGCTTTTCTTATTTTTTTAAATCTCCCCTGACACTTGCATTTTTACCAAAGGTTATTTTGGAGTGTGTTAAATTCATAAACATTTTAAGATTTTTCAGGTATCTGTTATAGATTTAAAGTCTAATTCCAGTATTTTCAGAATATATCCTATTATTTTTTAACATTTTTTTAGAATACGGTCTACTATGGTGTATTCTTTATGTGTCTGTAAAAAAGGGTGTTTACTATGTTCTTGATAATGATGCTATTGCTGGGTGAAGTCCTCTGAATATATCAATTAGATTATATTGTTTGATAATGTTGCTTAGGTTTTGTATATATACACTAATTTTCTGTCTTCTTTTTCAGGCAGTTACTGAAAGAACAGTATTGAAGACTCTAGCTAACACTGTGGGTTTGGGTATTTTACCTTCCAGTTCTAACAGTTTTTGCTTCATAAATTTTTAAAGTTCTGTTGTTAGGTACATGGCTCTTTGGAATTGCTATGTCTTCCTAGAGACTTGACCTTTATGTTGTTATTTAATGCTTCTTCTCATCTTTAAGAATCCTCATTGTTCGGAAGTCTACTTTTTTTCTGATATTAATGTATATTCCAATTTTGGTTAATGTTGGTATGGTATGTTTTGATTTTTTTATTGTGGTAGACACATATAGTGTAGTATATAATATGTATGATTCATACATATATATATATATATATATATATATATATATATATATATATGTGGAGGTGGATGGCAGTGATGGTTGTGTCACATTATCAACATGCTTAATACCACTGAATTGTTCACTTAAAATCTTCACTATTTTTAAGTGAACAGTGAACAGTTCGGTGATATTAAGCACATTCATAATGTGGCACAATCATCACTCCTATCCACCTCCATAATTCTTTTCATCTTGTAAAACTGAAACTCTATACCCATTAAACAATGACTCCCCATCCAGCCATTCCCAGGCTCTGGCAAACCACCATTTTACTTTTTGTCTTTATGCTTTTTACTACTCTAAGTATCTCATTCCATCCTTTTATTTTGCCTATCTTTACATTTAAGTCAGATTTCTTTCTTTAGATCATATAATTGGGTCTCCCCCCCCCGCCTTTTTTTTCCTAAAATGTGGCAATCCCTGTTTAATTGGTGTGTTTTTACTACTGTAATACGATGTTCATGTTGATATGATTGTATTGAAATCTACACAACTTGATAATTGTTTTTACTTGTTCCATTTGATCTTTATACATTTTATTTTCTTTTTATGCCTTTTCATAGTTTGAACATTTTTTATGATTCAAATTTATCTCTACTATAGACTTACTATGTATACTCATTTAAAAAATGTTTTTAGTGATTGTCCTAGGGTTAAGAATATATTAAATTTAATCAGTGTTTGTTTTAAAATAATATTATACTGCTTGATATAAAGACCTTCCAATACTATATTCCTAGGTATTATGCCAGTTTTGTCATAAATTTTTATTTTCATAAGTTTTTACTTATCCCTGCGGATTTGCAATAAATTGGTCATGACTTTGCCTTAGATCCTCACTTATCTTTAAGAGTGATTAAAATTGTGGCGCCTAGGTGGCTCAGTCGTTAAGCGTCTGCCTTCGACTCAGGTCATGATCCCAGGGTCCTGGGATCAAGCCCCACATCGGGCTCTTTGCTCAGCAGGGAGCCTGCTTCTCCCGCTACCATTCCCTCTGCTTGTGTTCCCTCTCCAGCTGTGTTTCTCTCTGTCAAATAAATAAAATCTTTAAAAAAAAAAAAGAGTGATTAAAATTAATAAAACAAGATTTATCTTTATTTCCAGTGCTTTTCATTTTTTCATGTTGATCCAAGATTCTGTCTCAGTTTCATACTGCCTTTTCATGGAAAACTTTCTGTAAACATCCCTGTAGTAGAACTTGTTACCAGTGAATTTTCTCAGATTTTTTTTGGTCCAAGACAGTTTTGATTTCTCCTTCATTTTTGAGAGTTATTTTTGCTGGATATTCTGGGTTGATCAGGTTTTTTTTTCCTCCTTTCAGTATTTTGAAGACATTATGCCATAGTTTTGTGGCTTACATGCGTTTTGATGAGATGCCTACTTGTTAATGTTTTTGTTTGCCTCTTTGCAATATATTTTCTCCCATGTCTGCAAGATTTTGTTAGTCTTTTGTTAAAGCAAATAGAATATGATATAATTATGTATATTTTGTTGTTGATGATGATCTCTCTAAATGTTCTTAAGCTTATTTTATTTGTGAGAATTCTCTGTCACTAATTTTGGCAAATTCTTAACTATTATAACAAATATTTCTGCCTCATTCTGTCTTTCATCCTTTGGGATCTCAACTATATAGGTGTTTGATATTGCTCCACACCTATTGGGTTGTTTGTTGTTGTTGTTTTACCTTTCTTCTTGATTCTATTTCAATCTGGTAAGTATCTACTGACCTTTCTTAAATTTGACATACTCTTTCATAGGCTGGGTCAAGCCAACCAAGGAGCCATTAAAGGACTTTTTTTTAAACTTCTGGTACTGTGCTTTTGTTTTTAGCATTTGTTTTTTAGCATTTCTGTTAGGTTCATTCCTATAGTTTTCATCTCCACACCAAAATTAGGCATCTGATATTTCATGCTGCCCTTCTTTTCTATTTGAGCCTTTAACACATTAATCATAGTTACTTAAAATTCCCTGTTTAGTTCCAAAATCTTTTTCACATATGAGTCATTGTGCTGATTCGTTTTGTCTCTTGGAAGTGGGCTTTCTTGTCTTTTAGTATGTTATGCTTTTTTTTTTTTTTTTTAAGATGGACATCTTATGTAGGAAAGAAGAGACTAAGGTAAATAGGTTTATTCTTAAAAGGGGGCACATCATTCTCCCATCAGTGCTTTCAGTGTGAGGACCTATAGTTACTCTAGTAAGAAATGTAGCTAGGTTTTGGGTTTGTTGCCGGAATGGTTATCCTCAGTGCAACACAGATTTTAAGTTCCTCTGTTTACCATGAGTTTAGGGTATGGGTACATTTGCCAGCGACTTTTTCTCAATCATCTCCATCTTCAGCTTTTTCCTTGCTTTGTGCCATGCATCAAGGAGCTTTGTCCCTGGTCTTGCAATTCTCACAGCAATAATGAGCTCTTACCTGTAATTTGGTGCTTGTTAGTTTGGAGGCAGTAGTGATTCTCTGTTATTAGGATTAAGCCTCAGACTTAGGCAGGCCCTACAATCCCAGGTATTAAGGGGTGACCCTCTCTCAGCAGTTCTGAATCTTCCTGAGCAAAAGTTCCAACGGGTCCACCACGTATTCCTGATCCCCTTCAGGGCTAAAAGAGTCTCATTTGTTTCAGTTGCACTGTGTTTTTACCAGACTCGGAAGGGGAACAAAGTATGTTTCTTTTACTCTGTAGCTTAAGGATTTGTTCCCTAAGGATGTGTCAAAAACTAAAAAATCTAAAATTGTACCCTACATAAAGCTAGGACATTATATTCCCTCACTTACACGTATGCTGGCAGAAAATGCAGGAATCCTGGGTCAAAGACAAAAGACTTTTGCTCATAACAAAGAAAACAGCAAGAACTTTATGTTCTCAGTAATTTCCTTCGCTCCCCTCCTCTCAAGTCCCATGAGGCAATACTGTTGGGGTGGTGTCACAGGTAAGAAACTTAAAACCTAGAAAGCTGTCATCATTTATAAGGAGCTGCAAACAAACCTTCCTAACCTTTGCCCCATTGGAAACTTTATCTTTGTTATACTGACAGCAAACATATCTGTTTTCTGTTCCTGAAGGAGATAGTATCTCTAGCTTCCAAGGCTGTTCACTATACAGATATTATTGGACAAATACTCTAGGACAAAAGGCTATTTGTGCCTCTACTTGCAAGATGCAGAGAAACAGAGAGACTCTACTTGAGTCTCTCAAGAGAAAAAAATTTCTCTAGCAAGAGGGAGATGAAGAAGGGTTTGGATAGAATTTAGTTTCCTTTCCATAGTAGTTGTGGCTCCCTTTCCCCAAACACCATGAAGGGAGCTTTCTCAGGAATCTTGCCAGGGTGATTTAGGAAAAAGAGCCTACAAATGGTACAAACATCCTTTATATCTGCTACCCCTAGGATCAACCACACCTCCTAGCCTAGTAGTTTCCAACAAGTTGTTAGCCATTCTTGCAGAATTTTCCTTATTGGTCTGGATCTGTTTCTGCCCTAAATAAGCAAAGGTTCACATCTTATATCTCCCTTCAGATCATCAGCTGTCATTTAGATTACATGCTAGTCAGCTGTACTGGAACCTTAGCTCCCTGATAAGCTCAAAAATATCCATTAACTTCCAGATTCTATAGCTGCTTTGCTATTATTATAAGGGTGGAGACACATTGTTTCCATCTCTTATCACAGAGCAGAAATTTCAAGTGCACTTAGTACAGACTGCTTTAATAGTAATCAGTTGATTTAAATCTACATATACTCCCTCCCATTGTCAGAGTGTCTTCAGAGAACATTAAAAATGAAAAAAAAAAACAAAACTATCTTTAAGTTAATGCATTGCTAATATCCAATTACTATTAGTTTTCAGGAGTTTTATAAATCCATCATGATGACTAGACAGTATCCAACATAAAACACTTCATGCTTCTTTATTATTTAGGAGTAGTGAGTGGTAGTCTGTTGCTTGGAGCCCAGACTATAATTTTTCATATGAAATATGGTGTACTATGGAATTAGTTGACAAATGTCTATTTATGTAGTTTTCTCCTTATCTACTTGGGGAACTAACATTCAGCCTCTCTAGTTGGCTACCTAACATGCTGAATATTGACACAGCCTTTTGTTTTCTCCCCCATTCAGCATCACTTGAGAGTTTTCTCAAAATCTTACTGATTTCACCATAAAGGGAAAGCAGTATCTAGAATTCCAGCCAAAGGAATCAGACAGAGCACAGAGCATGGTCTTGATACTGTGCCCACTGGGGACTACTTGAGAAGGCTAGCTTAATTTTGCTTGTGACAGTCTATGCTCAAAGCATGAACTGAGAGAAGCATGGATGTTGGTGCTTTAAAATACGTGAGATATAGAATCTTTCTGTTGCATGGCCACATATAAATACTTGAATGATTAGCTGTATGCGAAAATGAAATGTAAAGGTAGAAGGCAGAAAATTGGTCCACATTAACTTAAACATGTGAACAGTAACCATTTTAAAGATGGAAAAATAAAAGCTTGCATATATTTTTTTAAATTCACAGAAAAAGATCTAGAATCAGGTCTATTATTTTCTTTAAGCTTTTTTAAACCTTAGAAATATACATGTATATTATATACATAGTTTTTGCTTTTCTTTTTTGTAGCAATTTATTTCCTATGACTTGGACAAGGGAAGTACATTGTAATTCTTGGGATTGGTTGTCAGATTTTTAAGAATTTGTATCTGGTTGAAGTAGAAATTTAACAGTATTTATTTTCTATTTCCTGAACTTTGATGGTAGCTCTTTCCTTCCTTAGAAATAAACTTTTTAAATGCTTTTTTAATTTTCTTTGTGAATAGTTCATTATATCTACTTTGAAGAACAAAAGAAAGGAGACTTGTTATTTTCAGGGTTGATAAGACACAGTCACTACCACAGGGGGCTTTAAGAAGAGAGAACCAGATTAAAAATCTGCTAGAATTTTGTCAGATTTAGAAGTTCTGTAGACTCTCGTGAGGAACGAAGGTTATTTAAGGTCTCGGCACTCTGTCACAGTAAATATTTATTGATCTGGAACATATGACAGCAGAAATCTAAAAGTCTAATAGTCTTCTTCCCCCAACATCATCATGCTGCCTCTCTTGGTAACTGTAAATAACTATGATAGATATGTTATTAGATTAGAAATCTATATGTTATACAGATTTGAGATATATATGACAAAGATAGCATTGATTTTTTTCCCCCATGGGACTATTTTGCTTTATGCAAGTGAAAAATCTTGTTTTAGGATAATTCAGACCATTCTAGGCATATTAACAAACTTAATGGGTGATATCGAAGTGGGAGAGCTAGGTTCTTGTCTCACAGAGTGGAAGAATGAATCTCATGGACAAAGGAGAGTGAGTTAAGTGATAAGAGTTTTATTAAGCAAGAATACAGAAAAAAAGCTCTTAGAAGTGAAAGGGGTCCCAATTGAGTTGCCACTGAGGGCTTTTACGGTGGAACTTTCATAGAAAGGTAACCAGGGAACTTCAATCTTTTTTACTTCTCTACCAGCAGCACCACTGATTAAGGACTAGTGATAACATCTTTAATGGCTTGCTTCTTTTTAGGGTCTGCTTATTTTTTGTTGACCACAGGAGACTGTTATAAATAAAGTTCTCCCTCAGAAGAGCACAGGAGGACTGTTATAAATAAAGTTCTGCCCTCACCTAGGGCAGGGTGAGCTGATGTTTTCCCTTATCGTCCGGTTTCCTGACACCTCCACATTTTTGGGATTTCTGTGAGCCTGATCCCAGAGACCCATTTACTCCTCCCTCCCTAGCCCCACCTGTCCTTTACTTAATGCTATCAATAACACCATTACCATTGTT
The DNA here is from genome assembly GCA_028646535.1 of Procyon lotor. Taxonomy (NCBI): domain Eukaryota; kingdom Metazoa; phylum Chordata; class Mammalia; order Carnivora; family Procyonidae; genus Procyon; species Procyon lotor. The sequence goes on from CM053605.1 coordinate 136,073,162, forward strand.
TTAAACAAGATAGATTTATTTCAAGAAATAACTAAATAGCTAACATAATGCTCTGTTAGGCAGAACTGCAGACTCAAATGTTATTTAGATGAATCTACATATGAGAAGTTCATGGGAGCATATAATCCAACAATGAAAGTAAAATGTTTTCCTGTTACAAAGTAGACATTTAATGATAAGTTCTTTAATACATATAGGTATGTGTGTTCTGATAAAATAGAAAATGCTATAGGGTTTAAGAACTGAAATCCAACAACTTTTACAGAAAAGGAGCTAAGATGAACTTTGAAGAAAGGATTAAGCAAAAAATGAGATTCTAAACCATGATGTGGATCATGGCCTTGGGAAAAAAACAAAAAGTGGAATGAAGTGACAAGAGAAGTGATTAGACATGAAGTAATCAAAGGAGCTGGAAACCAGGATTAAAGAAAGCCATTTTTTAAAAATAATTTATTTATATGAGATAGAGCAAGACAGTACACATGAGCAGGGAGAGAGGCTGAGAGAGGAAGAAGAAGCAGACGCCCCACTGAATGTGGAGCATGATGACATGGGGCTAGATATCAGTCCCTTGAGATCATGACCCCAGTAGAAGTCAGACGCTTAACTGAGCCCCCCAGGCACACCGAGAAAATATTTTTTTTTTCCGAGAAAATATTTTAATGTGAATAAGAATCTTCCAAAAACAATGGCGAGGAATAGGGTGAAGGCTATAATATTGAAAACAGAAATCACTGTCCGGCACCCATCCATCTGCTCTCACTGCAATCATTTCAAGTTCGTCTGCTGGATGTAGTTGTGGCATTTAAGTTTTGTTTCCGGGGTATAACGGGCTCATGCTTGTGGCATGAAACTAAAAAGGAAAGGAAAGGGAAAAGGAAAGGGAAAGAGAAAGGGAAAGGGGAAGGGGAAGGGGAAAGGAAAGAGGAAAGGGGAAGGGAAAGGGAAAGGAAATTAACAAGGGAAGGGAAAAAGGAAAGGGAAAGGGAAGAGGAAAGGGAAAGAAAGGAAGAAAGGAAGAAAGAAAGAAAAGAAAAGAAAAAGAAAAAGAAAACAGAAACTATCTTATTCAAAGTTTTATTATTGGTATCTGGCACTGTGCCTAACACTCAGTGATAATTCAAAAACTCTGGAAGGACAAATAGAAGGTATGAAGGAAGAGAGGGAGGACTGAAGAAAGACTATGATGTTCTATGTGATGTTAAGGATTGGTATACCATGAAAGGTCCTCAAAGGAGAGATTGCTAGGTTGGGAATAGTAGAACAACTTTTGAGAATGAGGAGAGTATGGCATGGAAAACACTAATGTTTTCTTTTGGTAGGAATATTTGAAAAGAATGACAGAAATGGCCAACATTGGAGAATGTACAAAGAGACATACATTACAGTAATCAAGTTTTAGTTATTGAAATGATGTGAAATAATGTACAATGATGAAATTCAAAACATAGGGTGGTTATGTCTCTTTTCCAACTGTTCACTCATTAAATAAAACTATTAGCTACAACCATCATAGCCTAGTAGTTTGATTTGAATCCATGCTCAGCAAATTGTTAGGTCAGTCTTATATTTGACTGGCAAAATAGTTAAACATTACAATTCTCTACTAGATCCTAAATTGACACTACTAGCTCAACTAAAAAATCAACTGTTTGAAACACAGTATTTGGGGAGCTCCTATGTAAGTTGGGGTGATGATTTAACTCCTTTATCATGTGTTTGTGAATTCTTTCTCAAATCCCAGGATGACTTTATCATGAATTCACAGGTGCTACACCATTTGTTATAAGAAGAGTATTTATAAAGTAAAGAAAACGCTTTGACATTTGGGGACTTTGACATTTACTATTGATATTAATGATGCTATAAAATTGTCATGCGGCATGCCATTTACCCATGTAGTGATGCTTATTAATTACAAATATTATATAATCTGTTTTAGATGTAAAAGGTTATGTGTTCTTTTTATTTCACGTTCTGATTAAATCTAAATCAGCACAGAAGCAGAACCATTATAAACTCAAATGTGAACTTTAAATAGGATTTTAACCTCAGGGATTTGCATGTCAGAAAGAATTTAAAGTCATTGAGAGAATCACTAATGAGATATATTTTCTGTAAGCAATAGCATTGCTTTTACAAATCTCCTATCTCCCTATAAACACTAAAGAAAAAAAAAAGTAAAACTGTTCAGATTACTGGCATAGGGAATTTTACTTATACTTAATTACATGCAGATAGGAAAAAAAAACTCTCTCCATTGTTTCCAGCATATGAATATTTAATGACCCCTTTTAAAGGTAAATTACTTGACATGATGTATTTCAACAGAAACTGACAAAAGGACTTGAGTTGCAAAAATGATTTTATCTAGAAGTGGACAGAGAGCACCAACACTTGGAAAATACTGTTCTATAGCACTTTGCAGGTATGCAACTTAGAAAGTATTTTCTTATGTGCATATTTTCTTTAATGTTCTATTTTTCTACTCTGAATGAGCATCTCAGATGTATTTATATTCAATGATTTCTTCACATCTAATAATATCAGTATTTATTTTGGGTTAGTAGAAATGATAAGAGTTTCATCCATACTGTTGAAAAATGCAGCAGCCCCACACATAAACTCCAAACTTAGAGCTTGATTTTTAGAAGCACATGGTGATTATATTTAAAATCTATGTTTATTTTCATATTTAGGGGTCAATTTTTTGGGTCTCTCTCCTATGATTTTTGTAAAATGGAGAAAAAATGGAATGTGAAAATTTTGTTATTCAGTTGTTCTGCTCTGGTACCACTAAAAACATAAAATTGTGCTATTTTTATTTCTAATAAATATAAACCTTAACCTGAAATATTCCACATATCCAAAGTTATAGAACAGTGGCCTACAAAGGAGGTTTAGAAATCATCCAGAACTTATTATACCTTAAAGAAGAAAAGGAAGCCCAGATGTGTTAGTTGTAATTTAAAAGACACAATTTTTTAATATTAAAAAATAATTAGCAGTTTGAAGAATGACATGATATGATATTTGGTATTACTGTTTTATACTGACAAATTGAGTATATGCTTTAGAATTAACTACTAATTTTATTTGCTTTGTTACCTCTCATTCGTATCACTGGATTGTCTTTTTATAGTTTTATTAAAAGCAAAAGAAATTTAACTGCATAAATTGCCTCAAAAGAACTTGTCCAAAAGTTGGGTCCAGTCACTTCAGCAACAGGTAAAGAGTTTAACTTTAATTCATGAAAAAAAAAAGAGAGAGAGAGAGAAGCCATTGAAATATTTTATGTAGAAATATTTTATGTAGAAAAGTGACATAATATGTTACATTTTAAAAGGATGGCTTGGACCACTGTGTGGAGGACAGATTTTAGTAGTGCAAGGACCTTGTAGCAAGGGATGTGACTAGGAGGCTCTTTTGTAAGACAGTGCTGATGATGATTTGAACAGAAGTGTTAATGGGGGAGGGGTGAAAGTGAAGATTCTGTGTACATTTCAAAGGTATGGAATAGGGTTTGCTGATGAGTTTGGAGTTGGTAAATAAGGGAGAAGGTAAATAAAGTAAGCATAGATTAATGTGATGAATTGTCAATAGAAGTATGTGTGATGTGTCCAATTAACAAGAAGTGGACTGGACTTTGTAATGTGGGGAAAAAAAGGCATTTTCTATAAATAAATAAAAAGTTTAAAGGAATATTGGTGAGCAAAATTATGTTAAAATATTTGCACAAGAGAAACAACACAGAAGTTCTCTGTAGTTTATACACATCAAAGACCATCAGCTTTCTAAAAAAAATATATATATAGATATAGATAAAGATGATATAGATATGGATAGATATAGATACAGATATATCAACCAGCTGTTAAGTATATGTGTGAGAGCTAAGAAGGGAATACTAGGACGGGAGCTATTTATGTGCAGATAACACTTGTATGAATGATGTCCAAATAAGCACTATCACTTAGGTTTTTCTTTTGTTGTTGTTTGTTTCTTTTGTTTTGTTTTATTTTATTTTATCAGAGACCTAATGTAAATATACACAGAAATTAGCTCACAGTAGACAGAATAAAAAAAATGACTCTTATTTTTATAACAAATCTTATTGCATAATTTTGTCACTGGAATATTTGTGTATATAGAAATGGAAGAAGAGGAATTTAACAATGAGTAACTAGTATGTAACGAAGGCTTTTTATACATGATATCTTATTCTCAGAATAACCCTGTCTGTTTTTGATGATATCTTCACATTAAGATAAAAAAAAGTATAGATGGAGCTCAGGAGAGAGTTAAGTAACTTGCTTTCAGTTTTCTCTGATAATAAATGGTAGGCTCAATAGTCAAAACCATTTTAACTCCACTGTGAAGCCTCCTTTCAAGTCATCTTGGCTAATGAAACAAATTATTATTTCAGCCGTGGAAGTATTCTGCCAATATAGATAACCAGGAAAAAAAATTGATACCCCTTTCTTAATTTATTTATTATTCTCAGAAAGAAGAACAGATAAATAAATTGTTTAATTAAAAATGAAAAATATCAGTAATTATTAAATAATAAAATTCCCTTATTTTGCTCCTTATCCTCTGTGTGTGCAGCTGGAAAAAATTAATTTATCCTTCCCAATTTTATCATCTTCTGGATGATGTGTCAAGCTGGATGATTTCACCAAGCTGTTGATAACATGCGTTACCTTACACTTGGGAATGTGCTATTGTCTACAATTTAATTACTGAGTTATCACACATTTTCCATGCGTATGTTCATAAATTGAATCTATTGTCAATCATTTATTTTTTCTCCTGTGACAGAAAAACATCTATTTCTACCCATATGTAGCTGAAAAATAGTTTTTTTTTTCTTCTTCTTCATTGGTTTTAGGATTATAGGAAGTTGTCTTTATTGTTTGCCATTGTTTGCAAACACATTTGGAAACACCGCTATTTGTCATTTGCACAAAACATTGGAAAAGCCTTTCTGGTTTGATAGCTCTCACTCTAGGAAACAATAATTTAAAATGATGGAGAAAAGCTAAAATTAACTTTAGCTTAGTTCCTTGTTCCTAAATGATTTGCATTCACATCTTTATTAAAGGCTTACATAACATTCAATTTAAAATACATTCAATCCACCACAAGTTCTAGCCAAATGTTCTAAAAAATATAACTTTTATCAGAAATAGCTTTCACTCTGTATTATGATAGTTATAGGGATGTTTTGATATAATTCAAACCAAAACACCTCAAGTTTCAGCAATCTGACTTGAGGAAGTAATTCATAAAACCAGACTTTTTATCAATCTGATTTTGAGACCATGTACATAAATTAGACTAGATTTTTTAACATTTCTCATCAATAAATAACTACTTAATGATTATATCACATTGCCTCCGGGTGACAACATTGTAAAGAACTGTTCTTTCTTTCTCTGCCTATTTCTTTCTAGATACATGAGATCATTAGCCTCTGAGCCCTTGATACAGAGAATAATGAAGCTGCTGAGTCATTTAATTTATAGCTTTTTCAGTTAATGCATGATATCATCTAATCTTAACTATTAAATTCTCTACTCTAGTCAGGTTTTCTCAAGTTAGTCATTTAATAAAACTGTATCTGGCTTTAAATGAAGCCTATGAATTTAGTTGCTGTTACATATTGTGGAGTTCTCTTAACAAACTTCGTGAATTCAGAAAAAAGATGTCGCTTTAGGTTAAATACTGTAATTTTGACCTTGCGGTACAATAAATGTCGCTTTAGGTTAAATACTGTAATTTTGACCTTGCAGTACAATAAAAGTTTCTTATCTAAAACCACAGGGTCATCTCAACATAAGGATAATGTTAAATGAAAGTACTAGTGTATCAAATATACTTTTAGAATTGTAGTTTATCAGAAATAAGTTAATCATGGCAGGCTATATCCAAGGGTGAAAACCAC
>CM053605.1:136079608-136113107 GCA_028646535.1 Procyon lotor
ACATTGCTGATACCTCTAGTAAAAACTGCACAAAAAACATTCCTGACAATCTCATTGCTTATGTAAAAATTCCAAAAAAAAATATTAGCAAGCAGAAGATAATGTTGTAACAACAAAAATATATCATGATTAAGATTGATCATTTTTTTTTTCCTGTTTCCAAAGGTTTTATTTCATGTATTATTTGATGTTAAGCTTTCCTAGGCTCTGCATCTAACGTATGTAGTGTGCAAACTCTTATCTCATTCAAGAGATAGTTGAGTATCCAGAACATAGGTTAAATGCCACATGCTTCCTTGCCATGCTTAAGGAGCGGTTTACTACTGGTAAAAGGATGTTTCAACATTAATTACAGTGACTATTATACATCTTCATTCAAACCAAGACATTTTTAAGAGGAAAAGTTACTCTTTCATTCACACACACACACACACACACACACACACACACGGGGGATAGACCAGGTCTATTTTGAGTAAACTGTTAATCACTTTTTCTTCATGGTATTTACAATATATTAAATTTGTAATTTTCTTTGTATCGCTGCAGTTTTTCTTTCACAACCACCTTCCAGGCTGGATTTTAAATTTGAGATAGCAAGGACTCCAATATCTATTTCACTGTTCTGACCTCTAATATGACTGAATTAATGAGTCTAGTAAATGGTATATTATAGAGCTAAATTAAAATTTGTTAGATGAAGTAATTCAATATTAATTTATTGTTATCTCCTGCTATCAGTCTGATCATATGAAATGTGCATGCATTGATATATACACATAGACTGAAAACACACAGAAACATACTGTTTTATTTTTAAATATCTGAATTTTTTTCAAAAACTTCATTTATTTATTCATCAGAAAGAGAGAGACAGAGAGAGAGAGAGATCGATCACAATCAGGGGGAGTGGCAGGCAGAGGGAAAAGTAGGCTCTCCACTGAGCAGAGAGCCTCACGTGCGACTGGATCCCAGGACTCTCAGATCATGACCTGAGCTGAAGGCAGATGCTTAACTGACTGAGCCACCAGGCATCCCTTAAATATCTTAAATTTAATAACATAGTTTATGATGGGCTAAAAAATATTGTATATGAGAATACAGAAAAATAGCATGCAGGAATATATTACTAATGATTAATATGGAATTTGAAAGTAATAGTGTTAGAACAAACCAAGAGCCATTTCATGCAATTCTCCCCTGCAGAAAAGAATAGTTTTTTTATGATATTTCAAAATACAGGAAAAAGATAGGTTACATTTTCCAGGATTTTTAAATGCCTGAAAAATAATATAACATGTTGACTAACTTACATAGTGTGTATTTTACCACCTTCGTCTGGAGTCTTTCTTACAAACTATCAAAAAAGTCCTCAGTCATTCAAGAAATCTGCTACTTAATTTCTAAATGATACTGTCCATGTGAAGTAATCTTAAAACATGAGTGAAGAGTGTTACTATAATTTGAAAATCATATCTTTGGGTTTTCTATGAGTTTTAAAAATTATTTACTAAATCATTTAAAAATGGTGTGTGGAAATACTACCTACATAGAGATAAACATATTACATTAAGATGATTTCATCCAGGGGCACCTGGGTGGCTCAGTGGGTTAAAGTCTCTGCCTCTGGCTCAGGTCATGATCTCAGGGTCCTGGGATGGAGCCCCGCATTGGGCTTTCTGCTCAGCAGGGAGCCTGCTTCCCACTCTCTCTTTGCCTGCCTCTCTGCCTACTTGTGATCTCTCTGTTTGTCAAATAAATAAATAAAATCTTTTAAAAAAAGATAATTTCATCCACAGTATTTTCATTGAAAGAATTACTCCTATAATAACTGATATTTACTTTAGACTTATTTCCAGAAATAAGACTGATAGGACAAGGTCTCCCTATCAACATGGTGTGGTGGAAATGGCATTGCTTTCACAGGTAAGGGAACTTGGCTCTATCACAAACCAGTTTTATGAGGCAAGACACCCTTGTGATTTCACTATCTGGAATGTTATTACAAAGCTTCACACATTTATTGTCAAGTCAGTATATATTATTACCATGGGAAACAGGGTTACTGAGAGGATGATGTAATATAAGTGAAAGTGCCTAGCAAAACAGATAAAATGTTAGTTACATACACACTATGAATGCAGATACATGTTAGTTTCTCATTTTCATCCTTTCCTTCCTTCCTTCCTCCTTCCTTCCTTCCTTCCTTCCTTCCTTCCTTCCTTCCTTCCTTCCTTCCTTCCTTGCTGTCCTTCATTTGAGTGACAAAATCATATTTACTGCTTATTAATAAGAAAGGATCTCTTTTGGCACTTTAGTAAGGATGTATCTTTAAACTGAAGAGGATGAAATTAATAGCAATATCACAGAAATACAATGTTCAGATTCACCAGCCTTTTTTTTTTTTTAGTGACCAAAACCATAAAAACACATATTAATTCTGTAGGATTGAAGACATCTGTCTCCTTTCAGAGTCCCCAGTTTTGTCTGAGTTTTCTATGATTGGATTCATTAAGCACACAAGTGAAATTTTTCAGTTTTCTGCTCCAAATCCATTCTAAAACTATAATGTTACAGACTTTTAGTTTTTTTGTTATTAATCCTAGTGATGTAACTTGTTCATGGAGGAATAATTCTCATGATAACATCATTGTATAATAGTATGAGCAATAAAATAGCTACCTACATTTTGTAGCAGAGTTCTATAATACCTTATGCTGTGATTATTTCATTTGTTATGCTGTCATAAGGAAAGGTTTTGGGAAATTCTCAAAACCTTTAATTCCTTGACTTTGTAGAATGATAAGTGATAGAGCCAAAATTAAATGGATTTTTTTTTCTGATACTAAAGGGCTTGGTAAAACCAAAAAACAAAAAGCCAAAAGCAAAACATAAACAAAACAATATGACAACCACAACTTCAGGATAATATTGGAATATAGGAAAGGCTGTTCTATGTTCCGTGATTCGGAGCATTCACACCTTGTTTTTTGTATGTCCCAGACAGAAAAGCATCCTCAGAGAATCACTAACAATTTATTTTAGAAGGGGAAAAGAAGTTACAAAGTCAGTTATAGAGAAAGACATAAATATCCTCTGATGGAGAGGTGTTGGTAACTACTTTAAATGGCCCGTAAATATGTGGACTCAAGATAAGAGAAAATGAACTTAAATGGCATGATGTGGGAATAAATGCATGAGGCAAACTCAAAAAGGTCAAAATCTGTGAAATATCAAGGTCTTTTGCATATTTCATGCATATTTATGCTAACCTTGAAAAAAATAAGAAGTCTTTTGGATTAGAAATAGGTTTGGACTGAGAATGGGTCAGAATAACTTTATCATATTTTTCTTGGTTTAGATATATTCTTATATTTTAAATTAAAAAAAAACCTTTTTATTTTCAAATTCCTCTAGCAGTGCTTTATTTATGAGTAAGGGATTTTTGGAAAACAATTAGAAAATGCCTTACTCAAGGCGAGGGTTTGGGGGGGGTGGGGGAGAGAAATGAAACAGGAAGGGATGGGGAGGGAGACAAACCATAAGAGATTCCTAGACTCATGAAAGCAACTAAGGGTAGCTGGGAAGCAAGGGGGGCGGGTAGGGATAGGGTGGCTGGGTTATGGACATTGGGGAGGGTATGTGCTATAGTAAGTGCTGTGAAATGTGTAAGCCTGACGATTCACAGACACGTACCCTGGGGCAAATAATACATTTTATGTTAATTAAAAAAAAAAGGAAAGAAAATGCCTTACTATAGAATAGTTCTCCTACTTTTGTTGATTTTGTCAAGATAAAAATATAAGTATCCAGAATTATATTTATCCCAGAATTTAATACCAGGAGCCATCATTGTATATTGAAGTCTTTTAGCACAAAAGATGTGCTAAAATAATGTTCAGATTTCATACGTGGTCATACACAATATTACTTACAGTTTTAAGAATCTTAAGTGCTTATCTTTAAAAGCCTGCATCTAGTTTCTTTTTAAATGATTTCTTAAAATTTCAGCTTCATTGTGTACACTATCATCTTTACAACAGTCATTTAACATTTTCTTCATTTTACAATTCTTGAGGAATATTAAAGAGAAAGAGCTGAAAATGAAGCTTAGAAAAACAGTAAAACTTTTCTACATTTATTCCTGTTAATAAAGATTATTTGAGGGATCGTAGAACTTTAGAATTGGAAGAGGTTCTTTAGAAAGAAAAGGAACGCAGGAATTGAAAGTACAATTTGTAAAGATATGAAGAGCAAGTTTTTGGCAAGTCAAACACAAACTCTGACATTTTGTGGCCAGTTCAAAGCTCACCACTACGTTCTTCTGCCTTCATCTGAACTTTTTTTAAATTTCCTCTTTAAAAAATGAGGTTCTGTTACAATTAGTGAAATGAGAATAAGCAAGCAAGCATTTAGTATCAACTCTTTATGACATATTCACTCTCATTTCAGGAAATAACCCCAAAGTCACATAACAGGAAACAAAAATTAGAAAGTCGTCAGGATATATCTTTAAACAGAAAGCAAAACAAAACAAAATTCTGTTAAGGTACACTTTCACACATTATTAATTTAATTATCTTAGTTGTTTATATTTAAACTCAACAAGAAACAAGATACAGTAAATTAGATTATTCTTTCCTAGAAACTATTTTTCCTATTGTTAGTCTTCCTATTCTTACTATCATTCTTCCTGTCATGTGTGTTTTGATAAATAATACTTTTATTAAATATATTAATATTTATAGAAAAAATACAATTAATCCCAAAGGAACAGATGGTTATTAATGTTTACTTCTTGAAAGATCTCAATCTCCTTGTCAACTGTCACTCTTTCTGTACTTTTCCATAAATACAATGGCCAGAGAGGGGGTGGAAATCATCATGACTATGATTTGTGATGACATGCTTTCGACACTTGGTATTCTCAATATAGGTTTAAATATTCAAAATTAATTAATGTATCCATCTAATTATTTTAAGGATTTAAATAGTTCAAGTAAATAAATTTGACTATAATCTATAAATAATTTTGTGCTAAAAATATTCTTTCAATAGTTAAGATCACTTAACCTGATCTGATATTTCTTATTTGCAAATCTTTTCTTGAGTTGGGGACCTTGGGCTCTATTGTTCATGTTGAAAAGTTCCCAGTAGTGTAGATGCAAAATAATTGTCCTAGATAAATTTATATAATTCATTATCACTACACAGCATAAATAGAGATCTTCCTTGAGTTAAGGTGGGATTACATCATAAGTAGAAAATATCATAAGTCAAAACGGCATTTGATACCCCTAACTTACGATATACTATAACTTACCTTAGCCTACCTTAAACATACTCAGAATGTTCACATTAGCCTATAGTTGGGCAAATCATCTAACAGAAAGCCTATTTTATAAAAAAGTGTTAGTGATCTCATGTAATTTACTGAATACTATACTGAAACACAGAAATGACTGTCATCATATCAGTTGTTCACCCTGGTGATCACGTGGCTGCCTGAGAGCTGTGGCTGCTGTCCCCTCCCAGCATCAGGAGAGAGGAAGTACCATCTGAGAAAAAGATCAATATTCCACATTCGAAGTATGGTTTCTACTGATGTGTATCAGATTTTCCCCATCATAAAGCCAAAAAATCATTAAGCTGAATGATCATCAGCAGGGGACAGTCTGGAGTATTTAACATTAACAGTAGCTTTTGTAATAGATAAACTCCAAAATCTTAGAGGCTTAAATTGATAGAGTCCAAGGATTGGTGGCAGAGGCATGAAGTGGGCTGCACTCAATACCATCTTTTAGAGAATCAGGTTCACAGAAGCTCTGTGATCAACGCATCTGCACACCTGTGCTATCAGCATCCAGCCAGTAAATGTGGGAAGAGAATGCTTCACAGTTGGGGCTTCCAAGATTGGGCTTGGTTTTGATGTGTAATGTATCAGATTGCCCCACACTCCACTGGCTACCACTCTGTCATATAAAAGCATGATCCAGGGGAAAAGGAAACAACTACCCCTCTTGTGTCATAAGTGTTGCTGGGAGGAATGGGGAGACCTCTGGCCCTGAGGCCTGTGCCCAGCCATCCTCTGTCAGCACCAAAAGCTCTTAATCTCATTGCAAGAAAAGAATTCAAGGAAAGACTAGACAGTGGTTGAGCAGTGCAAGTGAAGGGTTTATTAAGGAGAAACAAGGAGCTTGGGAGCGGTAGAGCTCAAGGGAGAGTTGCACCTGGGGTTTGAGTCTCTATCTTTTATTGACGGTTGTTAACTAAGAGGTGGGATATTTATTATTTGAGGTGGGGAGATCTTTAGGTGCTGGGTTTCATTCTTTTTCTTCCTGTCTGGTTTGAGCTGGCTTCCTGGGGCCCTGTTTGTGGCATGCTGCCAGGACAGTTGCTGACTTTCCTGGTAACAGGCCTTGACTCCCTCTTTGCTGGTTTCCAGGCATCCAGTGAAAGCCTAACTAACCGCCCAGTCTAACACCAACAACTGCTTGATCAGTTCACCCAGAGGCAGAAATGCACTCAGACGCTGAGACAGATGTCACAACACAAAGCCCAGTGACCATCAATAAAAGTATGTTTATCTAGCACTCGCAACCAGCAAGGAGTCCCAGCAAGGGAAGAACACAAGCAGGGATGTGGAAGGAGGGACCTAAGGTTGGGGTAGTTTGGTGCTTTTATTGTGATGAGGGGTGAAGCCAGAGTGGGGTTTTTATACCTGGGGTTATTCTCACTCTTTAGCAGGAGCTAGAGGTGTGAGGGCCTTCTTGGTTGCTGAGATGTGGGGCAGTCTGGGAAGAGAAAGGGATGGGAATTGAAAAACTGTCAACATTTAAGCATCAAAAATGGAATCCGCCTAATTATTACAGTAGTCTAGGATCACATGAGCAATCAGATCCTTCTGATGGGCAATTAAAAAAAATGTAAAGCTCCTGATTTGGGTTCTGTATCCACTTCTAACGTGTGTGTGCGTGTGTGTGTGTGTGTGTGTGTGTGTGTGTGTGTCCCTTCATACCACCAAGCACTTCTCGAGACACCAGCTGAATGCCCTAAAATTTAAATTAGTTCTGACATTATCTATCTGGTGATAGTGTCAGACACCACAGATTGAGGGCTCAATCCCACAAGACTGCCCCCCACCCCAGTGCATATGCCAGCGGCAAGCCCAGATCATTACCCACACTTCTCACTGACGAGCCAGCTTCCAACACCTTCCACCTCAGGCGTGATTCATTTGCTAGAACGGCTGACAGAACTCAAAGAAACATTTACTTATTAAATCATCACTTTGTAATAAAAAGGTGTAACTCAGGAAGAAGCCACATAGAAGAAAGGGATGACAGAGCAAGGTATGGGGAGATGGCCTGGAGCTTTGGTGACCTCTCCATGCCCGCAATTCTCCCAGCACTCCCACAAGTATTCCCTAAGCCAGAACCTCTCAGAAGCCCATTCCTTTGGGTTTTTATGGAGGTTGCATTACATGGTATGATTGATTAAATCACTGACCACTGGTGATTGAGTCAAGCTGCAGCTCCTCCACCTTCCTCAATTTTTTTTACCTACATATTTCTATTTTTTCCTGCTTTTGTTTTCCACATCTTCTATTTCTTTTTTTTTTTAATTATTTATTTAGTTGACAGAGAGAGACATCACAAGTAGGCAGAGAGGCAGGCAGAGAGAGATGGGGAAGCAGGCTCCCTGCTGAGCAGAGATCCTGATGAGGAGCTGGATCCCAGGACCCTGAGATCATGACCTGAGCCAAAGGAAGAGGCTTTCACCCAGTGAGCCACCCAGGCACCCCCACATCTTCTATTCCTAAACACAACTTTCTTAGGTCCATGGACATAAGTCTTTCCCTAAGACTAAAGAACGAGAGTAAAATTCTTAGCTTTGTCTATTTGAATAAATTTCATTATTTTATGAATCGTTCCCAATCATTCTTCTCACTCAGGCTCCAATTACAGGTTATGTAATACCCCCAGCAGATATGGTAGGCCAATAACTGGATGAAACCAACCAGAGGCCATTTTTCTCAAAGTTTCCTATTTTTCTCACCCCCCTTCATTCCATTAGCTTATAGGCTGTACGTTACTTATCTTAGGAAGAAGTGTGTTCATTCAAAGAATAAAAGAGAAGAAGGAGGGAGTGAGGGAGAGAGGAAGATGAAGAACAGGGAGGAAAGGAGATGAGGAGCAGAAATAAAGGGCGGATCATTCAAACTCAAAAAAAAAAAAAAAGAAAGAAAGAAAGAAAGAAAGGGAAGAAGGTAGAAATGAAAAATGAGCCTGGAAGATCTTTAAGGAGATAATGATAGATATTTAGTGTCAGGAAAGATGAAAAGGAGATGAGAATAGTAAGATCAGTGGGATCCAAATTAGATGTTCTTGTTCTGTTTTTTGGGCAAAATGATATAAAAGCAACATGCCAACCTCTACTTCCTTCCCCTCCCCCCCAAAAAAAGAAATTTATATTTTTTATCCAGGCATAAGATACAATAGATTTCAACACCCTAGGATGACATCAGAGCAGCAGAGAGGTCACTATATCCCAAAGATATGTTAGAGAAGCAGCAAGGAGACACGTGGACTACAAAAAGCCAGGGGATGCAAATGAAGGATGTGGAATTTACTTCCATGAACTAAGGGCTTGGAATAGATGTAAGACACCTCTCCCTGCTCCTCTAGCCACCACCTTAACAAAAAGGAGCTCCAAGTGGACGCATATTTGACTTTTTAAAAATTCAAGGATATTATACATGTCACATAGCTGAGAATCATGCCCTGCCCACCTAAGTTGGAAAAATAAAAAGATGCAGTAAGTTTGATGGACCCGGAAACAAAGGCTTTGCTATGCAGAGAAGTACAAGCTAGTGACACGACCTACAGGGCTCTACGTGTTAGCTGCCTTGACTGCCTTATAATGAACTACTCTTTGATTTACAGGGTTATCACATCTGAACACTGAATAGTTTTAATAATGAAAGGGTTGCAAAGTGGCCTAAGAAAACATAATAATATTTTTATCATGAAAATTATGGTAGCATTTTAGGACTATATATTGGTTTTTATTGTGAATGCATTGACTTCTGAAGTCCTGGATGCAATCTATAGATACCTTCAAATAACTAATATGTGGCTTACTTTAGGGATTTCATTGTCCTTCAAGGGCTCTGATTTCGACTAATTCTTAGAAATGTCCTGGTGAAGTTACCCGAAAGTACATCTTAAATTTCAACAATTCTGTTTATAGGGAAGTAGATCCTTAGAACTTAGTTTTTCAATTAAGAGGACAGTTTGTCTTTGTGAAATGGAATCTATATTTCCTTTTAAAGAAATAAATGATTCTTAACTTTCAAACTTTCAACTTTCAGTTGCAATAACTGAATTAAATGACAATTTGGAATAAGAATATTGTTATGTTTGGGGCGCCTGGGTGGCTCAGAGGGTTAAGCCTCTGCTTTCGGCTCAGGTCATGATCTCAGGGTCCTGAGATCGAGCCCCGCATAGGGCTCTCTGCTTGGCGGGGAGCCTGCTTCCCCCTCTCTCTCTGCCTGCCTCTCTGCCTACTTGTGATCTCTTTCTCTCTGTCAAATAAATAAATAAATAAATATATTAAAAAAATAAAAAGAATATTGTTATGGTTAACTTGTGTAAGAAAGAATAAAACTTTGTTGTAAAAGTGAGATTTGTTTATATGCTTCATACCTTTCAGTTGTTTAAAATGGAAAATAAAGTTTTTAAAAAATACCTCATCCAATGTAAAACATAAAATCCTGACAATTTTTTAGTTTCAGTGAGGTATAATTGCCAAATAAAATTATTAGATATTTACAGTGTACAACATGGTGATATATGTATACATTGTGAAAGTAAAATCTTGTAGATCGATGTCAATAAATATTATGCTATATTCCTCTGATTTTATGTCAAATATTTTTTCATATATTAAGATCACAAACTAAGATATATCTCATAATTAATGGCATCTTGCAGTGGAGACTTTTGTCTAAGGCAGCAGTCATAAAGTAGCTATCAATGATCACATAAGTACTGAAAATAACCAGCATCAAGACTTACAGAATAAGTATGAGTAGCTTTGCGTAAAATCTCAAAGACAATAGCACAGCACCCATCCCAGGGAGACAGGTAAAACGAAAAGGAGGGAAGAGAGGTTATGACTTAGAAATATGTTTAGAAATATACTCAAAACAGGAATCAAAAATTGTCTTGGTGCATGTAAGTGCAAATGTGCTTAAGAACTTGGAATCGATGGCTAGTACTTTATGGATTACTTTAAAGCATGTCAACACCAATGTCTTTGATGGTACAGTCTTATGTGGAAGAAAAATGGACATCAAGAACTCTGAGTAGCTAAGTATTTCAAAAGCATTTGATTCTACATGTGAAAATATTTTAGAAATACCTTATCTAATTTATTATGCTTGTATGTTCCTGGTCTTATGTTTGCATTCAGGTGATCCTAGTCTATATTTAAGTAAGCATAGAATAGCTTATTTCATAGGTACAAAAAAACACTGTATATCCATTTCTTTTTACCTTTCCTAGTTATATATCAATAATAGAGTTTCCTAGAATATACTGGGTCTTAGGTTTGGTGAAATATAAAATGTGTCTCTGCGTAAGACAGAGCTAGATCAATATAAGCATGTTTCTGTATATAGTCATACCCACTATTCAATGAGATATGTAGTCAATATATTTTTGTAAAGTATGCTTGGTAGTCTTTAAATTATTTGGTAACTTTAGCATGTGTTTTTAAAATCTCCCTTGCTTTATTACTTTATAAAAACTACACTCAACAGAAAAATTAAAGTAATAATACACAAGAAATTTTTAACCTTTATATTTTTAAGTAGACCTGTGGTTACCAAAACCTAAGCATACTTTACAGGTTTATCCAGAGCCCATCTTGCCTAACCACATATCAATTCATTAAGAAAAACTGACATGAAAAGGAATCCAGTTCAGAATGTATTGAGCACCACTATCCCTGGCACTGGGCTAAGGGTTAAAAATATACAGATAAATATATAGCACATTGTTCCTAATTTAAAAAAATAAACTCACAAATTGAAAATGAAAATGATGTACATCTCCCGTAATCAGTGTGATGGCATTATATACCAACTAGTTCTGAATGAGGTGCTGCTTAATATCAGGTACAGAACTATAAAATCTGCTGTAGGAAGAGAGTTACTGAGAGCTAGTGAGAACTCAGAAGGGAATGTTACAATGAATTTCGTCGTGAATGATGAGCGGGATTTCACCAGGTAGTGAAATGGAAAAGGTTGTTCCTGTAAAGAACATGAATTAAGGCAAGCATGCATGTTGAAGGAACAATTCATATAACTGACACTCAGGAAACAAATAAAAAATTTTGTACCTGAGGGCTGGAAAAGTACATTTTTATGGGGCCTGAATTAGGTCCATTATACATTTTCCTAATGCCCTCAGAAGAATTTTTTTTTAAACAAGCATTTTTTGTAGATGATTTACATTTAAAAAATTTATTTTGTTACCAAATTGGAATTCTTTTCACTTGTAGGTATCGGTTTCTTTGTATTAAAACCATCAAAAGGTATCATTTTATATTCATCAAGTTGCCAAATATTAGAGAGTCTTCAGTAACTAGGATTGGTGAATATATGGAGCACAGAAATGTGTAGTTCTACCTTGTTAGGTAAATACTTAGGAAATTTTTTGAGGTCATATAGCAAAATTTTTTTAAAAGATTTTATTTATTTATTTGACAGAGAGAGAGAGATCACAAGCAGGCAGAGAGGTAGGCAGAGAGAGAGGGGGAAGCAGGCTCCCTGCTGAGCAGAGAGCCCGATGTGGGGCTCGATCCCAGACCCTGACAACATGACCTGAGCCGAAGGCAGAGGCTTTAACCCACTGAACCACTCAGGCACCCCTCGTATAGTGAAATTAAAAGTACATGCACTTTTTCTTTTTTATTTATGGTAAGAACATTTTTTAACTAGCATTGCTTAACACAAACACTGAGGGTAAATAAGAAGAAAGCCAGGCCAGAGTCTGAAGTCAAGTTAGAAATTTATTTCAGCTGTTGATGTAAGAGAACCTTGGGCCAAAAATCAGAACTGCAATGAATTTGGGGAAGGGGCTATGGTAGGTATTGGATTCAACAAAAATTTGGAAGACTGGAAACCATAATGGTTGACTAGTTATACAAGATGAAGACAGATCTCTCACCGTAACTTTTGAAAGTCATATTTCTACATCTATATATTTCTATATTAATATAAAACAGATATGGACAATAGGAGGTGATTAATAGAGAATTCTTAGTAAAAAATCCATTTATTTCATAGTTCTTTAAGGAACTCAAAAGAGTTATTTTCTTTTAATATTAATCACCTGGATAATTGTCACTAGTCACTACTTTATTTTCCCCATCTATAATACAGCTTGGAATATTTTCAATTTCCTTTATAAAATAAATCTATAGCAGTAAATGCAATTTTATAATGCTATTGTCTGTGTTATGGAGGAAAGAATAGTCGAAAAATAATTAAACTAAATTTTAATTATAAATATATTTGAAAAACTACAAAATACTCTTGGTGAACACAGTCAGCAGCTGAATCTTTATAGAATTTTCTTTTTTCCAGATATTCACATCAGTATGTTTTCAGGTATGCAGCTGTTACTAGGCCATTTTTTAATGGCTAATGAAAATAATTCCTCTAAAGGTTAAATCAATGAGCAATGGCCTTAGAGGGCCAGTAAGTGGTAAATCTCTGAACTAGAATTTAGTTTTAAAAACCACTATACAGCATTTGTTCCACTGAGTCACACATATAACAATATTATCAGTACATATATTTCCTGTGGGCCAGAACTGACTTTCATAAGAGTCTGAAAATACATATGAAATATCTTTATTTATATGGGCTGTTTGTTTACTTTATGCCACTCAGGGATGCATATATTTTATTTTCTTTAAGGGAAAAAAAGGTCATAAATTATTTCTTGGTCAGTAAAATGTGTTATTTTGAGATACAGTCACATATAGCATTTATTATTATACTTTATGTTTAGAACATAATTTTATTTTAATGTGTTTTAATAAAACTGCTATTGCAAGATGCCTTTCAGTGAACAAAGGCTAATTAAAGGTCTATGTAATACAATATCCAATTTCTACTGTATTTATTTCTGAGTCCCTTGGGGCTTCTAATTTCATTTCCTAAGACATATTTTTTTTTCATTATATATGGACATTTTATTTGATGCAGTAAAGTATATCTTTACTACAGCTACTGTTTTCCCATTGGTGATCTTGGTCTAGTATCATGGAGTATTTGATTGTTTTTGTCCCTCTGAGTAAATAAGGGAAGCACTCCATCTCTCAAGAAAACTCATAAACCTGACTCCTTTTAAAAGTGAGCTCATTCTATAAATCTCCTCTAGTCCATTGCAATTTCCTACATTGTTCTTTTAGACCGATAAACTGTACACTTTCAACATAAATGAAAAAAAATGCAATGTGTACTTACTAAGAAAGAATGTTCTTGAGAGATTTAGTTCCAAAATTTATATTCATCTCTTATTTTTCAAGAAAATAAATGCCATGAGAAGTGCCGTTTCTAACATTACAAGCACACTCGGAGAGTTCTTAATAAAATCACAGCGACAAAAGGAAGTGTTTTGTCCTCTGCTGGTTTTGCCAGAAGGAAAATGCTATAAACTGCTTTCCACCATCCTTGTATCCAGGTAATGTAACAGTTACAGAGATTTTAAAGGGTATGAGTTATAACAATCCTTATTGAGTAAAACTTGCCATAAACTAAATCTACACTTGTGGCTAGCTATGACTCATACGGATTAGTGATCCCAGGAAAATGACCTAGCTCAACCTCTGCAGACATTTTCAACATTAGTGTGAAGAGATTACTTATTATGCCTTTGGGCTTAGAATCCAGATTTTTTATTATAATGACAATATGGAAGAAGTTACTGTGTCAGGAAGACATTGACATCTACAGTCATTGTTTAACAAAGGCTCAACTCCTTATAAAAAAAGCATGGATAGCCACTTCTGGGGATTCCAAGGCATGGCAGCCAAATGTAAAATACACCCCCTTTTATCATTACTGTTTTTAAAAGACATCTGCAAATTACCCAAGAGGTAGGGAAGATTCTTAAAGATGTCTAGTGGAAGTTTGTGCCAACATCTATCTGAAACTAGTAAAGAAAGGATTCCCAGAACCAATCACCTGCTCATAGGTAAGGCAGTGTAGCTTGCTTTCCTGCCTTTAAAACTGAAATACAAATCTTCATGCAGACTTGTGCTGGATTTCTTTCCCTGCAACTCAAGTGGCAGAAATTTTAATGCTATTTATAAGGTTAACCAGAGAAGACAGAATATTGTTCAAACCTTTCATCAACACATGACTGGGTGAATGAATGGGTGTAAGGGTGTATGAGTATATGTGTGTTTCTGTGTAATATAATTAACCCGGATCATTAGATCATCACTCTTTAGAGTCCTCTGTATTACTCTCTACATATTCTACTAAAATTATGTTCATAAATCCATCCCAAGTAAACTATGTGTCTTAAATACAGAGCTACATCTATATATCCACCTACATATATATGCGTATTTTCATTTTTGTAGCATTGGCACTTAGTACTGTTTATTGTGAATGTCACACTGCAAAAATATCAATCAGAATTAATAAATAATATTCAATTATATTCTATATTTTTGTTATATTCTATATATATTTTTTAGAGTGAGAGAGTGTGAACAGGGGGTAGGCGAGGGGCAGAGGGAGAGAGGAGAGAGAGAATCTTAAGCAGGTTCCACATTCAGTTTGGAACCGGATTCAGGGCTCAAACTTAAGACCCTGAGATCATGACTTGAGCTGAAATCAAGTCAGATGCTTAACAGACTGAGCCACCCAGGCAACACTATATTCTACATGCTTTGAAAAATTAGACATTCAATAAAATGTTCGGGTATTGCTTCTTTTGCATATCAAGTTTTGGGAAAATAAGCAATTTGTGTGATTATCAAATATTAAACAGTTTGTGATAAGAACATAAGTTTTTGAGAGATTCTGGAAAGTTAGTTTGAGATCTTCAAGGCAGAAACCACTTCAGAAACTTTGCAGTCCTTAAAAAAGAAGTGATGTGAATTCCAGACAGATCTGAGTTCATTGCTTCCAATGGCCTCTGACTCTTTATAAGATCCTTCCTGAAGCATTAAATTTCATCACATCTATATACTCTAGGTACAAAATCCCTGCACTAAACTTTTTACTAGATAATCTGATGGATAATCTTTTAACTGATTTGCAGAGTATTTTAAATTATACAAATAAATTGCTCTTCCTTTTATTAAGAAACATAAAGATTTAAATGACATCTATTAGGAATACCAGGAATAGGGTTGCCATGTATGGGACAATGATTGCCGTGCAACAAATGATTGCCAAATGCCCTCTGAGGTTTTTTTTTTTTTTTTTTTTAAGATTTTATTTTTTATTTGACAGAGAGAGAAGGATCACAAGTAGGCAGAGAGGCAGGCAAAGAGAAAGGGGAAGCAGGCTGCCTGCTAAGCAGAGAATCCAATGCAGGGTTCAAGCCCAGGACCCTGAGATCATGACCTGAGCTGAAGGCAGAGGCTTTAACCCACTGAGCCACTCAGGCACCCTGAGTTCTTATACTTTAAATACTCAGAGGATCTTCAGCTGTCCATTTTGGCAAGTATCACAAATAACTGCAGTTGTCATATAATCTTACCAACAGAATCGATTGGGGAAAAAACGTATTTTCTTCCTTAGAAAAATACAATTCTATATATTTCTATTATTCTCCTTCAGAAATTACTACCTAAATAATAATATAAATAATTATTCTTGATAGAGTGTAATGTATTTAACAATTAATTCTTATTTTGTGCATCCAAAATGAAAGGTCCTAATCTATAATTTGCAAAGATGATGACCTATTTTCCTATGCACAAGCTGCTGCATAGCAGTTACATCACCATGCTGATATATACATTTTTGACATAATATGGAAGAGTAGGTGTGATCTGTCAATAGGAAACCTGATAATCAGAAAGCACTAGGAGCTCAATTTTATATTTATTAATTTAAAAATTAAAATGTAATAATTTTTTTAAAGATTTTATTTATTTGACAGAGAGAAACACAGCTAGAGAGGGAACACAAGCAGAGGGAATGGTAGTGGGAGAAGCAGGCTCCCAGCTGTGCAGAGAGCCCAATGCGGGGCTCGATCCCAGGACCCTGGGATCATGACCTGAGCCGAAGGCAGAGGCTTAACGACTGAGCCACCCAGGCGCCCCAAAATGTAATAAATCTTATCTCAATGACTATTGGGTATGACTTTATAAAGAATATAAAGTTATATTCTTTAAAGTATTTTCAGGAAGGAAAGGCCAGGAAGATCATGGTTCATTGCCCTCAAAAGTATATACTTTGTGATTTATTTTCATTTCTTCATCCCCACTATTTATCTGTTAAGGAGACTATAGCGTGGATGCAAAATTCTAACAAAATATCAGTTTGTAAATATTTTTCAGTATTACCACCAGAACTAGATCAGTCTATTTTGCTTCCCAGGCAGGCACCTTGAACGTTATAAGGCAAATGGACAAAACCTCCGTTCTTTGTTTCTCTTGTGAATTAAAGGAGCATATCCTGTTCTTTTCATGTATGAGTATGAGATCTTGGAATTTAACCTGGTGTCACCTCATTTGTGTATTAATAAATGAACTGAGGGCTAAAGAGGAAAGATCCACATGCAAATCTCTCTAGATATTTATTGCTAGTCAGATTTTCCATATCCTAGGGGGTAGCATGGGAACTTGCATTGTTCCCTCTGGTGGGATCATGGATCACAGGAATAAACTCGTAGATGAGTAAATTTCTTTCTCCTCCTCGTTAAGAATGTGCTCATAACTAATTCCGTACCGTAACTCAAGAGAGAAGATACAGTTGAGAATTTCTTAACTGTATATAAACCAATAGGACATTTGCAGGTGACAAACAAAGTGCTGGTGGTGTATAGATGATGACCAGCTATAAGCAATGTGTTCCCACATCGATAGCAATGTTGTAACTAGTAGAAGTGGAAACTTAACTGCAAAGGATTATTCATTTTTGGGATTGATTTCCCTTGTCCTTAATGAGTTTGTTGGGGAAAGCAATTTTTCTTCTGTTAATACTAAACTTAACATTACGTATCCCTAGCTTCTATATATATCACAAAATAACCAAATTCTATACACAGGTAGGCGAATGGTAAGTGTAACAAGCTCAATTTTCCCAACTCTTTACTCCTCTCTGGTTCGATTACGCACCTTTGAAATGTGAAGCAACTAAGCTTCAGATCTGCATTTTCAATAGCATCTATGTTTCATTTAAACTATCCTGGTCAGCTAAACTTTATCCAGGTCAGCTAAAAACATGCTTCATCTTATTTCCTCTCATTTTGTATTTTAAAAGGCTCATACTCACACATGAACATATGACCAAAAATGTGTTTTGTAATAATACTTCTATTTAAATTGCTTACCTAAAAGGAATGAAAGTATATATTTTTTAATTCAGGTTTTACCTTCTTTTTGCACATACCATTTAATATTCACTTAAGATTGTATATTAAAACTTAACTCTAATTTTCTTTAATAGATGCATATTTTCAAACAGAATATTAGACATTACTACTGAATGATTTGTTTACTTGTTTCTGGTCTCAGAGCTGCTTTCTGAAATGTCTTATTACTTACATATTTTTCTGGCAATGTGGTTTTTAACCAGCCTTGGAGAGCCATGTGTACACAATTGCATATTTAGCACTATGTGACTACCTGATGATGGATTTAAAGTATTCAGTTGTCTAGAAAAAAGTTACTAAAATAACGAGAACTTTCTTTTTAAGATTTTATTTATTTATTTGTCAGAGAGAGAGAGAGAGAGAGAGAGAATACAAGCAGGCAGAGTGGCAAGCAGAGGCAGAGAGAGAAGCAGGCTCCCCGCCAAGCAAGGGCCCTGATGCGAGGCTCAAGCCCAGGACCCTGGGATCACGACCTGAGCCGAAGGCAGCAGCTTAACCTACTGAGCCACCCAGGTATGCCAACTTTCTTTATAAATGAGTACATTTGTAGGGTCTCCCTGCCAAGACGCTTATAGTTGTATCATTCAAGTGTTGATATAGTTAGTTTAAAACTTAAAATACCATCTTTAAGAGTAAGGCTTAAAGTCCTAATAGGAATAAGCCAATGTTTCTCAAACTGGGAGGTGAATCCTCCCTTGGGTAGGAGGGATTTGTTGGTGAGTACATAAATATATAAGAATAACTTGCCAAGATTTTCTGGAATGGCAATTTTACTAAATGGTGAGCAATTTTAAAGCAATATCATCATAACAAATATTGCTGTACATAGAAAAGAGTTGACTATAAAATGCACATTAATTTTTAAGTGAATCATTAGAAATCTCACAGTGATTATGGGAGTATTTTGGACTGTGCCCCTACTCCCAGGCCAATTCCCACTCATCTCCCTCCGTGCTATTATAATTTGTCTGTAAGTGCAAATCATCAAGATTAGTAAAGTCCTAAACTAAAAATCCTGAAAAGGGTTTAAGATTGTAATGAAATTAAAATAATTTTTCTTAGTCACCAGTGTCATCTGTCCTTCTTTCCCCCTTCATTCTGTTTCTGCAAATAATGGAGGATTTCACAATGTTGGTAAGATCTTATACTATTTCATTGTTACTAGTCATCAGTGCAGGTATTTTATGCACGCATTAGCATTAACACTCACATTCCAAGGCAGTTGCAAGGGGTTGGACACAGGCAGAACCTGAGATTGCTGATACACAGTGAACTGAGAAATCATTGTTGGAGACAGAATCATGTGTGCTGAAGCAAGAAAAGATAAGAATGACAGATGAGATGGAGAGAGAACGTTTGAGTAGGAGAAACTTTGTGATACTCAAGAAGAAAAAAAACAGCATATTTGCTTAAGCAGGTCATACACCCACTTTCAAGGATGTCTCAAAGATACATTTGACATAGGAGCAGGTTTCCCTGAGGCCAATAAATCCCAAGAATAAGCATCCAATACTAGACAAATAAATCTCTCATATACAAACCCACAGGCCTTCACGTGCATGTGCATTACACACATGCACATGTTTATATAATTTGTAAGAAACTCTTGCTGACATTTACCAAAATAGCATAGCAGGCTATACAAGAGAGGAAAGAAGGTATGGAGGAAAGGAGGTCTTTGAAAGAAGATATGAAAGGAAATTACCAACAGGAAAAAAAATTACCAGTTAATGACAACAAAAGATGACTGGTGGTACCAAGAAAAATACTCTTAATTTAATTCAGTATTTATTGACTATCTACTATGCATGTGGTGCATTACACATTTCTCAGTTCCTAGCAACTTCATGGTACTTATGTTTAGGGTTGGCTACTTGCCTTTAGCTAAACAAAGCTAACTGTGCCAACATGGATATGTGTCCTAGAGGAAGGGTACCTTTAATCTTAAGTCAGAAAAGTCTAAGACCTAAACTAGTAATAGTACAGATCAACGTGATTATCATCATCATCAGTAACTTTTCTGTTTTTAAAAGTATGCCAACTGGAGAGCCTGGGTGGCTCAGTGGGTTAAAGCCTCTGCCTTCGGCTCAGGTCATGATCTCAGGTTCCTGGGATCAAGCCCCCATCGGGCTCTCTGCTTAGTGGGGAGCCTGCTTCCCCCTCTCTCTGCCTGCCTCTCTGCCTACTTGTGATCTCTCTCTCTCTGTCAAATAAATAAATAAAATCTTTAAAAAAAAAAGTATGCCAACTGACAAACTATATGTTGTGAAATCAACCTTGGGTCATCACTGAAAAATAAAGACTAAAAAATATTAAGAAAATTTCAATTAAAATATATCTTCTTTCCACCAAATCTCCTCTTAAACATTGTCTAAATGACCTCCTCAACCAACTTTGTCACAAATTTCACAAGAAGACATTAATAATAATTATTTAAATGTTTATATGCATTAATAGTTGATATTATCTTTTATTTATTCTTAGAAGTAAAATTATATAGATGATTTAAAAAGTAGTTAAAAATATTCTTTATCTTCTTCACATTTATTTATGGGGGAATCTCAAAAATGTATTCCTTTCTTATAATGAATGCTCTTTTTATATGGTTTTCATACCCATTGTAATTCTTTTGAGGTCATCCAGGCTATGTGTAGTATTGTTTCTATGTTGGTTTTACTGGCAATTATTAGAGCATTTAATTATTATGCTATTTTTGTGTCCTTCATTATTCAAGAATGAGAATGATTATTACTACCTGTTTATAATTAATGCACAATTAATCAGACACATAATCCAACAAATCAAATGTTCTTAAACACTGCCATAGTATTTCAACCTTTTAATCAAATTATCTTCAGTATTTCCAAAAACATAAGCTAAAATACCATTCTCCTAAATGTTCAAAAAACGCAAGTAACACAACAAGCAACCAAATGAGCACAATACTAATTAAAACAGTATCTCTCAAAGTAGCATGATTTAAATATGAATGCCATTAAATTCTTCACTTCAAGTTCAGCTCCTTAGCCAACAAAGGTCAAAAAAATTTCCATTTCAACTCTGTCTAGATTTCAATAACACCATAGCTTTATAGCCAGAATACAGTTCTAAATAACTTGTAGGACGATTTGACCACAATCAGTAACTACTGAAGTAGCTCAACCAGGTCACACTTTGCCAACTACAATAATGGGACACATACGCCCCATATTTCATATCTAGGGTCCCGTAGGCTCACAGTTAAAATTTCTTGAAATCTAGTAGACTGTGTGCTCATTGGGCATCCTTAAGTTTTGTTCTTGGTCAATTTTAATTTGATTTGGTCAAAACTTTAATGCAAGTCTGTATAACAACCTCTTCATAATTTGTGTAGTAATCTACTTTTATTACTTCTATTGAGTTAACTGAATTAAAGATCATCTAATTTTGATCACAATTCACATAATTTTTAATAGAAGTCCTCTTATCAATGCAGTATCTTATTTAACTAATCCAAAGATCAATCTGTAGACATTCTACTGATAGTTTCTAAAGGCTGCTTTAAATTTATTATTGTTTTAAGATTTTATTTATTTACTTGAGAGAGAGAGAGAGAAGAGAACACAATGGGGAAAAGGAGCAAATGGAGAGAGAGAAGCAGATTCCTTACTGAGCAGGGAGCCCAACTGGGGGCTGGATCCCAGGACCTGAGATCATGACTAAAGCTGAAGGCAGACACCTAGCTGACTGAGCCACCTGTGTGCTCCAAAGCTACTTTAACTTTAAAAAATGCATAATTGTACTTTTCTTAAGTTTGTACTTTGTTTCTCCAATTTTATTATTTCAGCTCCTATTCACAGTGATAGATGCCTTCATCTCACAACTTTTTTCCCTTAGATTCAAACTCTATAATTCAGTCACAGAATATTTAGCATTAGATATATATTATTCCACAAATTCCATTTTATGGATAAGAAAATAGGCTGAGAAATTTAGTGATATGGTTGCAATCATGCTGCAATAGTTGAATCAGGAACAAAAGCCAATTCTCTTAACTCCCATTAGAAGAATATTTGAGGTTCTAGTTCAAGATGACAACATAGGAGGCTCCTGAACTCATCTCCTCCCACAAACATATCAAATGAACAACCACACATGGAGCAATTCCCTCTGAAAGAAATCCAGAAATCAGCTCAGTGACTCCTACATATCAGGCAAAAGAGAAAATACCAACATCAAAATGGGTAGGAAAGGCAAAGACACAGGCTCATCATAAACCATACCCCAGCACAGCATCATAAAATCAGTAGGGAACTCAAAACTCTCTGCTTCCCCCTATAAAGTAAAGGGGTTGGATCCCACATCTCGGTAGTAAAAAGGGACAAACTGCTGATTCGGGCAACAACGTGGATAAATCTTAAATGCACTGAGCTGACTGAAAGCAGCCAAATCCAAATGCTACCTGATGTATGACCCCATTCATATAACAATCTAGAAAAAGCAACAGAAAGGAACAGAAAACGTCAGTTGTTGCTAGATGTTGCAAACTGAAGAGGGAATAATAATAGGAAGACATAAGGGGCACCTGGGTGGCTCAGTGGGTTCGCCTCTGCCTTCGGTCCTGGGATTGAGCCCCGCATAGGGCTCTTTGCTCAGTGGGGAGTCTACTCTCCCATCTCTGCTTGCCTCTCTGCCTACTTGTGGTCCCTCTCTCTCTCTCTCTCTGTCAATTAAATAAATAAATAAATAAATCTTTAAAAGATTATAGGAGGACAGTATTAGGGGATACAGCAGGCAATGGGACAATTCTGCATGTATACTTAGTGGTAGAGAGAGCACTCTATGCATTATTCATCATAATCCTTATAGCTTAATCCTTTTTTTCCTATAGGTTAGTATTTTAAAGAGTGAGTTTTCCTGCATGCAAATTAAGAAAAAATTAGTAAGTCTGGAGATGTAAGATGAAATGAAGAATGTGCTGTTCAATTGATACAGAGTGGAAAAAAACTAAGGAGAATAAAACTAAATGCAAATTGTTGCCCTAAATTGGATAGTCAGTAGAATAACTCAGGAAATCCAAGGAAGTCTGTAGTTTAGCTAACAGTGCTATACTAACGTTAATTCCTTAGTTTTGATATTTGTACCATGGTTCTAAAATATGTTCATACTAGTGGAAGCTGGGTGAAAAGCACATTAGAACTCTGTACTGTCTCTATATCTCTTCTGAAAGTAAAATTATTTCAAAATAAAACATTAAAAATACTTAATCAACTTTTTTGATATAGTTTGAGTCTAGAAAATCTCCCCCTCCAATTATATAAATTATTTTTCAACCAACATTTGTTTTGTTTCAGCCATGAGTAAGTGTCCAGAATCTAGACTTCCATAGACATATTTAATTATTTGGAAACAGTCACAAAATATTGGAAAGTGATTTTTCTTCTACTTTTATCAGCTGTGAATTACAGTTTTAGAAAAAGTTAATTTAAGAAGTTTTCATAATGTTTACAATATTTTCTATAACTTTTCATATACATTAATAAGCATACATTTCAGATAACATAATGCACGACACTCACTCTTATTGTAGCGTTAACTACCTCATTTGAGTTTTGCAATCATTACATTTATTCCTCCTCCTGCATATATTCTTGACATGAATTGTTTTGTGAGAAGAAATTTAGTTAGTTCAGATGAGTTCTGCCAATTTGCAAAACCAGCCCTAATTATGTGCACTATATCAGAGGCTGAATATTTCATCTTGAAAGATGAAGTTTTTCCTCCAACTTAATAGAAAGTGAGAATGTTTCTATATGAAAACCAACAAGTTTCATGAGGAAATAGAAGTTGTATGTAGGAACTATCTATCTCTTTACCAAGCTGAAGGACAGTCACAAATTTATTGCCCTAGTCTTAACATGATGGACAATTATGGTAGTATCAATAAGTACTTCTCTTAAATTCATGTATCATGTTGTGGCAGATGCTTTCTCAATATGCTAAAATGTATTGTTTTCCATCACTTTTAACATTAGAATTTTAAACTTCCATTTTTTCAGTACTGGTTAAAGATGGTTCAACCAAGAGAAAGGAGAAAATAAAGAAAAAAAACAGGTCAAAATGTAAATTGAAATTCAAAATTATGGATAATTATTAATAACAATATTTTTTGAAGGTGATATTTTATTTTATTTTCCCCAAATATGTTTATTTTATTTTTTCAGTGTTACAAGATTAATTGTTCATATTAATAACTGACACTACTTTTTAACCAAATATTAAGTTGCTAGTCAGTCTTCTACACAAATTATCTCAATCACACTTTGTAACAACCATCTCAGGTATTTTCCATAATTATTTTCATCCTGAAAATTGGAAAATTTAAAGCATAAGATATTATGTAATTTGGCAAAGGGTACATAGATGAAGAAAGCAGAACTTCAGTTCTGAGCCAGGGATTTATGTTCTCACATACTATATTATAATTTCCGCTTTATACTAAAGAACTGTCAACTACTAAAATAAGTTGGTGAATTACTAAATATGTATAATGATGTGCACAAAAAGTAACATTATTTTGTTATTATAATTGTTTAATACACAAATGATAATTAACATGATGTATTTTAATACTATGTCTGAAAATATGTGCTATTACTTCAGATATTACTAGAAGTCTACATACCATCTTTGGGAAATAGATTTGTAGGCACTGGGGATCAAAAGAAATATGTGAGCATGATGTAATTAGATTAAAGTTTTATATTGTGAAAAACGGATTGATGGTACTTTATAGGAGGATTAAAAGGGAGAAAAAATAGGAAATGACTGACCAATTAGTAAGCCAATGAAGGATTCCAACATGGACTAACAAAAGGCAGAAGACAGAATGACAAAGCTGAATGAATGCAAAGTACATGGATAATGAAAGATGTACGCAACTCTGGACTGAAGTGTGAGGGGAGAAGGCAGTGAAATTATGATGACCAGAATGATTCTGAAATACCACGCCTAGAATAAGAGAAGAATGTTGTCTCTAACAATTAGAACCCATCTGAGAGATCCAGGCTTATATGATGAAATATTTGGTGACTGGCTGAGATGCTATACATCAGAAAGAAAACAGGTAAAAATGTAGTTCTGAGACAGTGATCTGGTAGCTCTTCACACAGAGGTCAAACTGTATTAAAAAAAAAAATTCTGACAGTTGTTAAAAACAAGTTTTTATTTATGACAATTGCAATAAAGGAGACAGATTGACTTTGATTCTTAATATAGCAAAGATAGCTGGGAATTTACAGCCAGAAGGCAAACTGAGGAGGTCAGTGGATAGAAAATTAGGAGGAAGAATTTGATTAGAGATCAAGGAGAAAAGGATTCCTGCTAAACTGGCATAACACGATTCTTGCTAGAGGAAGACCAAGGACTTAGATATCAATGATACAGGATAAAGAACTTACTCAGATACCAAGAGTAAGAGATTCTTCCTAAACTTACTTAGCAGAATTCTTCCTAAGGCTGGCCCCAGAAGGCCAAAGTTCAGGCTGGGGCAAGAGGAGAGCTCAAAAGAGCCTAACCAGGTTTGGTCAAGAAAAGAATCTATCAATATTTGAAGCCTCTAGAATGAATGAATCTGCTAAAGGAGATCATGTGCAGTTACAAAAATAAAGAAATTAAGAAGTTGAGATAAAGGAATATAGATGAGAAATGTAATGATTGCATACATTAGTAAAAAAAAATGAAGGCATAAAATATTAGCAAGTTTGAGGGTAAAATGAGAGACAGAGTCGTGAATACTAAAGGAAAAATAAGAGAATGATCAGTGGTACAAATTAGTGAATAAGGACTAGAACATCCCAATAAAATCACAAAGAAAAATGAGAAAGCCCAATTCAATCTGAGTTCTTGAAACTTCTAGAGCAATAAATGATTGTTTAAACAAATGCTATATTTTTTGTGTATATCTCAATGGCAGATACTAGATAATAAATTTTATCTGAATAAATTTCCAATCCTGTTACTGTTATAATCAAAGCCCTGGGAAATCTCTTACATTTTCTGTTTCCTTCTACCGTCCTTCTTACATCCTCAATTGTAGACATATTTTCTATTTTTAGGCCATTTTTTTCTGCCAGGATTATTGTAGTTTCCTGCTCTCACACATATTTTCCCACTGGGCTTCTACTCATCCTTTGAAACTCACAGCAAATATTAGGGTTTTTTGGTATAGTTGTCTTGTTCCTTTATGTAATATTAGTCTTTTCCATTTTGCCCCTAAACAATTGCTTATGACATTGCTCACATTTCAATTTTTATATTTTTACTTATTGACTTTCCTGAATGTCCTACTGTTGAGAATTTTTCAAGGATTCAGGAACATACTTCATTTGTCCTTCTACCATAAATAGAGAAGACACAGGTTTGGATCAAAGCAGATACTCAGTGAGTATTTCCTGAATGCATAATATTGAAGAGCAAAGTATGAAATAAAGGGCGATGGGCATCCTTTTTGCCTTAGTAATGGTCATTGTGGAAAAAAGAGATACTGACTGTGTTTTTCATAGAACGAAAGAACTTTCTTAAACCATCAAGTTGCTGGATAAATAGTAAAGGCTGGGTAACTAAGGGAATAAGAACTTAGAACACATAACCATTACACAATGAATTCCAATTACCCACAGATCACTAAGTTTCATTTGCAGATGTTAACTTATTCACATCATACACTAAGCCATATATCTGCTCAGACAGATAAGTCATATTTAGCCTAATTTATTCAGAATTGACAACTCAAGTAATAAGATATTTGGAGAAAGTGTACATCTTTTGGATATATGTATGCATAAACTGCCTTATGATACAAAGCCGTTGGAGCATTTTGAAATATAAATTTTAGATTTATAGTGACTTTATTTTTATGGTTCAATATTTACTAACAAATTTCAATTTATTATGAAAAAGAAGATTCATCCAAAAGTGACCAAGGGTGATTCAGACATTGTGTTAGAGGAGGTAACGAAGATTCCATCTTCACTGGCTCTAGAATACACACATGAAATACAGGTGAGCATGCCTGTTGGCTATATCATCATATTACCTAGAAATTTTACTATCTGAAGACATTAAAAATTTTATTAAGGATTATTTGAAAATTAATTGGATTAGATATAATTATTTTAATTAATTTGTGTATAGGTACACAACTATAAATTATACACTTGTAGCAATAACATCACCTGGCGGGCTCTTCTCACTATAGTCAAACCCTGAACTGAGAATGACTTCTTTTTCCCTCTGCCACATACTTGCTTCTCTCTGAGCACTGCTTCGTTATTTAATCTCATGAAATCATTGCCCAACACCTCCCCTCTATGGACTGTATACTTCCAAAATACAGAGGTTTGGCATGTTTTGTACACTTCTATATCCCCAGTTGGTAGAGTGTCACCCTACCAACACTTTCTCAATAGATATACTACCAATAAATATTTATTCAATAGCTTCTATCTTACATTTGTTTATGGTTCATCAGTTTAGGTTGGCTTTCTGTGTATGAGTACTGATTAAATAATTATAAATAATTCCCATTCCTCTCATATTCAATGGGAAGTATTTCAAATAATATGTTACGAACCTATTGCTATATTTCTCTCCCTTTTTATCAGTGTAGATACTGATGAAAATTCAAGAACTGTCTTGGGCGATGTTCAAATGAGAACAAGTTCTATCAAATCTCTGCAGATGCCTTCCCTGGGGTCTTCTTCAGAAAGAGACAATTTATGCATCATCCAGCTCTAGCTGGAAGACAAAAAAAATCCTAAAGACCTTCCCCTACTCCTCGAAAGTCTTTTTATTAGAGTGCTTCCTCTGCTGCACTATCAAAATTCACTTCCACCTATTTTTGCTGCTATAGAACAGTTAAGAGCTATGAATCCCTGGCTTGCTAGGTTTTTGATACTGAACTGGATCACACTTTTTACTTTTCTGGGCATAACCTCCTACCTTCAGAATACCCTTATCTTAATACCGTGTTCTCAACAAGCCCATCTGCAAATGCTTCTTGGTCTTGGCCTCTTGTTTCTCTCCCTCTCTCTCTTTTTCCCTCCCAGTGCTGGATAATCTGCAAGTCAGAGGTATTTTTCCTGTCCTCCCCAAACATGAATTTATCACTTTGAGTCCAAAATCTAAATTCTCTTGCCTCAAGATGCCATTAGCAGCTTTTGTTTACAATACTGGAAACAAACACTGTTTCATTAACAAAGAGACTACCATCTCATTTTTGTCTGGTTTTGGTGGGAAAGGGTAGCTGCTCCAAGTGTGAGAAGGGCTTATATATCTGGAGAAGGCATAAATGGAACATTCTGGGAAAAAGCAAGCTTCCTTGAGAAGAGGGCGTAATGTTAGCTTGTATGGTGCATGGTTTGCAAGAGTGATGGAGATTCCACTCGCGTGTAGCTCTGCTACTCCAATTTCTGTGTGATGGGAGGGTACATGCACGAGGTGGGATTTCTGCCTGTGTGCTGAAGTAAAATAAAAGCCTGGATATAGTGTCTAGAAACCCTGAATAAATTTCCCCATACCTTAGCTTAGCAAGAAGTAAACTGTCCACTTCCCTCAAATCACCTTCAAACACCTAAATATTGACCCATAGGAATTGAAGTTGGAGAGCAGTTCCCAAACATCTGAGACTGCTTATTCTTTCTGGAGCTAGTACAACCCCATTAAAAAGTAAAATTGTCACTAGTATTCCTTGTATTTTCCAAATGTCTTCAACTGCATTATCTGCTATGTTGCCTGACAATTACAAGCTTAGTGTTGGATCTGTTTAATTTGGGAAAATGCGGCATTCTTGCTAAATGCTTTGGGGCACTTTCATATCTTTCACACACATTTTTGGGAGGAGGTCTCTATTAACTTGAATTTTGCCATGTTTCATTTTTAGTTATGGTACCTATTTTTTTATGTGTTTGACATCATCTTTGTTTTATATGTTCACAAGCTTTCATAAACTTGTAGAAATACTCTACCAACCCATATTGCCACCTGGCTCCCAGCTCAGACATTAGCATAACTCAATTAGTAGCATGCAGGCATGCCAATCTTTAAGACCGAAGTCTGTTCTAATATTGTAATAATATTTTACTGTAATCTATTATGTTAATTTGATTCTGAATTATAACTTAACCGCTATTAAAATTTGGATTATAGCAGATTCCAATTTTGAAGTGTTACCTACTTCTTCACATCTCCCTGCCTCACTAAGTCGTATCTCTTTGCCCTCCAGGGTCCAGCTTACAACTCACCGAGGCAACCCTGAGAAAGCAAAGCCCTGTTAGTTGTGTGAGGAAGAAAGTAAGGAATCAAAATAGAGAAAGGAGACATACTGGAAATGGCAGGGGTGGTGTCCACATTCAGAATTTTATCAAATATCAGAGAAAGAAACTATCTAAATTAGCTTTGAAGCACAATAGCTAATCAAACAGGTAGACCCATATTTTATTACAGTTTAATGGAACTGAGAAGCCTGTTATGACAAAAGATAGGAATAGTCTTTCAAAACGATTGTCGTATGAAGATCAATGATATGTCAAGTACATCAAAAATAACTGTGTGTATCCACTGATTCAGAACAGTGTGTGTTGTGTGTGTGTGTGTGTGCATGCATGCACTAAAATAGATTTGATGCATAAAAACTTTCATCAGGAAAAACAGAAAAATCTGAAAAAATAAGAAAGTATGGGTAAAAATATTTGAAGGAATTAGAATACAAAAAGGAAATTAACAGAAAAACGCTGAAATCCAAAAACATTAATGTACCAATGTTAGATTCTTAATACATTTGACAAATGTGCTGTAGTTCTATAAGATGATAGTGTTAGAGGGAAATGTAACAGTATTAAAGGTACACAGGAACTCTCCATTACCTTTCCAACTTTTCTCTAAATCTAAATTTTTCTAAAATAATATTTAAAAATAAAATTTAGACATGTATAAGGTGAAGAGCAGAAAGTAAAAATATTTTTACAAAAATAGGATAGGAAAAAAAATCTGAAAATCTCCCCAAAATTATAAGAATATTTGGTGAGAAGCAGGTGCCACCTCCAGGTCCTTTTGTGATGCTTCGTTGGTTTCTGTAAGATATGAGACCAGCCAGATGGCATGGGTTAGAGTTACAGTGGTTTGTTGTGGAAGTAACAGGAAGAGCGAGGGGAGCAAGTAGGTTTCACTCAGCTTTCTTCGAGAGCTGTTCTTTATAAGTGCTGTCTGTGAGAGATGGAAATGGTGGGAGCAGGAGGTCTGGGTGGCTCAGTTGTGTGGGGTAAGCATCTGCCTTCAGCTCAGGTCATGATCTCAGGGTCCTGGGATCAAGCCCTGCATCAGGCTCCCTGCTCAGTGTGGAGCCTGCTTCTCCCTCTGCCTGTCGCTCCCCCAACTGTACTCTCTCTCTCTCCCTCTGAGAAATAAATAAATAAAATCTTAAAAGGAAAGAAAAGAAAAGAAACAGTGGGAGTTACTGTTCAAATGTAGTGAGATAGATAGCCCTGCTGGCAATATCTATTTTCTAAAGCCCTGTGAAGATCTAGGAGAACTGGGCCTGTGCTGAGGCTGTGTGTGTGTCCAACACTCCCAACACTCTGGAGGATGCGTGTCCTTTCCTCTAGCCATCTGCTGCTTTTGTTCTACTATGTTAGTATATTAGGATATAAGTTAGCCCAACCAAATCTCCCTCAGTAGATGGCTGGTTACATAAAGTATGATACATCCATAGGGGGAATTCTATATAATAACTTGCTAAAAACAGGGATGCAAGTTGATATCTGTCGACATGGAGAAATCACAACATTTAATCCCAACATTTTACTAAGTGAAAAATATAGATTACAAAAGACTAGTATAGTGTATGCATATGTATGTGTCTGTCTATCTAAAAAAATTGGAAAGATTTACTCTACAGTGTTAATAGCATTTATCTCCAGATAAATGGTGACTTTGAACTTTCACTGTTATACTTTTAGTATTGCACAAGTTTTTACAAAGGACATATTACTCAGTAATCAAGAAATAGTCAACTATGTCTCTTAAGAAAAAATAACATATATTTGCAAGGCAAAGAGATGAGCTGCTAGAA
This sequence comes from Procyon lotor, assembly GCA_028646535.1. Classification (NCBI taxonomy): domain Eukaryota; kingdom Metazoa; phylum Chordata; class Mammalia; order Carnivora; family Procyonidae; genus Procyon; species Procyon lotor. The sequence goes on from CM053605.1 coordinate 136,110,356, forward strand.
TTTCAGTTCTGTTTTTGTCAGAGAACAGTTCTGAGTTCCAAAATTACAGGGTACTCATGAGTTTTCCTAACTATATCTAGACACAGGGGAAACTATACCTGAAAGTACTTGCTTGTGAATTACTTACCAGAAGAGATAACAGACACAGTGTTTATTTTGTAAAATAATATAAAATATAATATGAAGAGCTATTGTCATAGAGAGAGGCACATGAGTGTCATTAGCACCAGCCCTTCTTGAGATGACACTGAGGACCAAAATCTATTACACTTAGGCAGGGACTTTCTTGAATTATGCTGTGGTTCAGGAAAATGGCGGAAGTCTCTGTGCTACCCCACATTGACAAATGTGTATTGATGACACCTACCATACTGAGGAGGATGGAACACTACATTTAGTACTGAGGAGGATTTACCACCATAAATACTACTCAACTCATGTTCCCACAAGTCCATTTACTCTCTAGATGTTGGGGTCTCAGAATCCTCACTTCTATGGCAAATAGTAGGATCCAAGCTCTAGAGAGAAGTTGAACAGCTGAAGGAAGCCCTGTTATAACTTCTTTAATTTTTTTTTTTTTTACTGGAAGCTTCTCAAACTCGAAAGATCTAAAGTAGACTTATTTCCTTCACTGTACATAAGCAGCCACCCACACAAAATGCTACACATAAAGCTTACTGTTCAGCCAATAGCTATTTTTCCTAAAGCAATACCAGTGACATTGCCAACAAACACAAATTTAGTCAAGGTTTCTCTCTGACTCTTGGCTGATTTGTAAGAAAGCAAATAAAGCTGGTAAACACAAATAAATTTAAATGTTCAAAATAAACACAAGTAAAATAAGGTATAGCCAAGGATGTATTATATCTTTTGTATATTAAGTGTTAAATTTTTTAATAGTGTTACATACAGAAATAACTACTATCTTGTATCCTGCTATTGGTGCCATGAGTAAAAGCTATTTAATAGCACATAACAAAATATATCAAACACATCATATCAAAGTTCTCAACCTTTGACCGGATAACTGCACTTCTAGATATGTGCCTTAAGAAATTGATCAAAAATAATAATGTTTAACAGGCAAATGTTTTGTTTCTTTTGGTAAGAAAAATAAATTCATTTTCACATCTATCAATAGGGGGGTGACTGTGTAATTACTATTGTTAGTAATAATTAATACTAGTATTATTATTAATCTTGTATAAAAATTGGCAGGTAGTTTCTTATATTTATATGAAAATATAAAGAACCAAAAATAGCCAAAACAATAACAAGGAAGAAAAAAAAATTTAGGGAACATAACCAGCAGTTATTAAGACTTATTTTAAAACATGGTAATAAAGACAGTATTCCTTAGCCCAAGTATTAATAAACAGACCAACGGAATAGAATAAAAGTCAAAAAACAGATCCATGTATATCCACCAAAGGGCATTGACAAATGCGGCTCTGCAGTGAAGTAACAGAACAGTCTGTTGAATAAATGTGTTGAGTAAGCTGGCTAACCATATGTAACCGAATGAATCCTAAATCCTGCCTTCTACCATACAAAAACATATATTCCAAATGAAGTAGAAGTCTAAATGAGAGAGACAAAAACTAAAGCTTCTAGGAGTGAAATAAAATATCTTCGTGACTCCTGTGTAGACAAAGATTTTTCTTTTTTCTTTTTTTTAAAGATTTTATTTATTTAACAGAGGGAAACACAGCGAGAGAGGGAACACAAGTAGAGGGGAATGGTAGCGAAGTAGAGGCGAATGGTAGCGGGAGAAGCAGGCTTCCTGCCGAGCAAGGAGCCCGATGCGGGGCTTGATCCCAGGACCCTGGGATCATGACCTGAGCCGAAGGCAGATGGTTAACAACTAAGCCACCCAGGCGCCCCAAGACAAAGATTTTTCAAAAAGCACTAAGCATAAGGGAAAAAATTATAAGTTGAACTAGATCCAACTTCACAAATTATTTTATCCAAGTACCTCAATAAAAGAATAAAAAACAAACCACACAATGGGATCAGATACTTATAATACATATAACAAGTGACTGGTATCAATAAGAAATATGTAAATATCACTAACTAGCTTCCCACGCAGAAAGCTTTCTTGCAAACACTGAATGTTCCTAAAACCTGCCGGACTATCCACAGGATGTGTGGCAAGCACCAACCACACAAAGTGACAGAATACAAGAAAGGCAACGCTTCTATTTATGCCCAGGGAAAGGGGTGTTATGACAGGAAGCAGAGTGGCTATAGTGGGCAGACTAAGCCGATCTTTCGGAAAAAGGCTAAAATACAAAGAAGATTGTGCTAAGGCTTCAATGTGTTGAGCCTAACTGGGAGGAGATGAGAAGAGAATGGGCGAAATGATCCAGTTCTAAGCCTCACATATTGTCATATTATGAAGGCAATAACATCTTGAGGTTATGTTCACTTTTAAATAAATAAATATCAATAATTAAAGGGAAACATGGTTAAAGACTTAAATGTACATTTTTGTAGAAGAGGAAAGTCAAATGCATAACTTATAAAAATTGCCTCATCATCATTACTCAAAAGGGAAATGCACATTAAAATCACAATAAAACATTAGTACATACCTACCAGAAGAGTTACAATTTTTAGTCAGTGTTTTTGATAATCATGTAGAACAACTATAATTATCATATAAATTTTTTGGTCTCTAGTTTTACTGAAGTATGATTAACAAGTAATAAATAAACAAATATATACATATATATAAAGTGTACAACAT